>OZ025267.1:16402078-16827784 GCA_964019165.1 Mastigias papua | reverse complement strand
CAAAGTCTCCTTGGTGTTACACAATTACTAGTTAGCTAAAAAGAACAACGATCAAAAGTACATTCACACTAGTAATCTAAATGGCTTCACTAGATAACAACAACAATTTATTGATGCACTAGAGATAGAGACAATAATGAATGATGCCAACCGCCAATATGTTCGTCAGATTCACATGTCTGGTGAAGAGACTGTCACTCTATGTGGCTGTTGTTTTGCTCATTGGCAGTTTATTGTTACATTTTGTCACTTCAGATCAATGCTGTAATTGCCCCTCCCTCTGTCCTTTTTGTACCTACGCTTTTGTATGCAGATTGACAACAACGGAATGCGATGAGTATCCCGCAGTGTGTTGTTGCTATGCATTCCACAGTTTACACGGTTTACACCCACAGTTTACACTTGCAAAAAGCTCTGTATTTCTGCATACGCTTAGTATTTAATTTGTGTAAAATACGTAAAAGATGTACACAATATGTGTACACCCATCAACAATATTCAAGTTTATAGAAAACGTAGTAGTGGTATGAAAATTGGCACTTTTCCACGGTTTACACTTTCGAAGGTATTAAGAGTTAGGTCATGTGATTCTTTATGCAAAAAAGTGTAAACCGTGGAGTTTTTCCTCATTATTTCCTTACCAGTATACTAAAAAATTCATGAAAAATCATTAAAGCATGTACATAGATAGTGTACACCTGGCATGCTGGTCACCTTTTTGCTTTCGTCAAGGGAAGCACCCTTTTTCGCCTGATTTTCAAGTGTAAACTGTGAGTGTAAACCGTGTAAACTGTCGCTAGTGCATATTGTTGTTGTTGTTCAGTCTGATTTGCATTGACGGACGCTGAGCCGTGTAATGTATTGCATGTATTGTATTCCGCAGAACGTAGTTTGTCCACTTTATTTTGTCAAATAATCATTTCCCGCATCTTTCCATAATTCAAACTGACTGTTAAGGTGGTCAAGGGGGCTAGAAGTGATAACAGGTTGTACAGCATACCATATATTATCACCATCGAATTTACTTGTGTGCTCATTATCTGGGTCCCCGAAGATGGGGAGGCCTTGCCCCTCCCTCATAGCCTGTCTGGCCTCTTCAGAGGGCCTGAATCTGGTCTGTCATGACTTAAAATTTCTGAGAAAACGACCCTTCTCCCTTCTAGTTAGTGGTGGAGGCTCACAACTCTTTTTCTGGATGGTTTTGACTCCATACACTGTTTGCCTATGCGTTTACTCTAGATTTAGAGATCCTACACCGAGTTGTGATTTCACTATGCGGCAAGTTAAACTCCTTTCGCCACAAATTAACAACTTCATTCTTCTCATCAGTAATTTTTGCTTCTCTCGTCATCTCATTTCAATCTCTGTGTACCCTTATGGTACACTTTTGTGGCCATCTGCAGCCGCCTATGACAGTTGTTCAATTCCTGCAGTCAAGCTCACGATTACGAGGCTACGTCTTTAATACGATGTTAAGCGCAAACTACTGCTCATAATTCTTCTGCGTTTTTGCTATATAGAAGCTAGAGCCTCATATTTTTATGAGCATGACGTACAGTTGCACCTCGTGTGTACAAATGTACTGTTTATATGCACCTTCAAGAGACAAGCCCAATAAATTTACCCTGTGACGTCAGCATGACGTCATAGGGTAAAGATACGTAAAAACTGTTGTTACTATCGTAATCAGCACCCCCGAAAACCCTATGATCGCCCATGATTGCAGCCAAATAGCTTTTATCTTTCAAATTTGATACCAGACAATAGTGGACAAAAGTCCTTGGGACACTTAGAAGAAACAGATAAAAAACCATTTTCCTCTACATATTGTCATAGTTGCTACAAACATGCACCCCCCTTCCCCCTATAACAATGTTGATTCGTTTGTGGTACATTTGACGTTGGCGTGCACGCGAAATTTTCCCATTATCACAGGTACTTCTCCAGAAAACCAACATTGTTTCAGGGGGAGAGGGGAATGAAAGTTTGTTGCAGACTGCAAAAAGTGCAAAGTGTCCCAGGACTTTTGTCGGGTATTGTCTGGTATTGAAATTTTTCAAAACACATTATACCTGCAATGTGTTGGTTGGTCAAGGGGTAATCGATGGTGCTGAAAACGATGGTGATATTTAAAATTCTGTAAGTCATCTCTGTGACGTCATGTCACGTGGGTGTATATCATTCTGACCCTCCGGCAGTGCTCCTACCCAAATCGGTATTAGGACATAATTTTTATCTTCCAAAAACAATGTAATCGACGAAACGAGCCTCACGAGACTTATCTTGAAAATATAGGAACAGTTCGAGCAACATAGCTTGCAAAAACGCTCTAAATACCGGCTTTACTTGAACTTTGCCAGAACTTGCAAACGAGGCCAAGACAGACGTTAGCACATGTACTAACGGTAGTATTGCTATGGTTACGCAGATGCAGTCCGTAACTTATTAATTTCACCATTCGTTCTTATTCAAATTCCTAAAATATATTCTGCTTATGTAATTTGGCAACTTTTTCTATACAAGAGGCGTTATATGTGCACTGCTTTTATGGCTGGTGTGTTAACTGGCTATGCATTACAGTTCAAAATGTACCCAAGAAACACCCCCATTGAAAACATTCGCTATTGATTACATATGCCTGTCTGCATGGCGAAATTTCAGGAATACTTCCGTTATCAGCAAAACAGACAACAGACGGCAGGGATATTCAAAGTCTCCTTGGTGTTACACAATTACTAGTTAGCTAAAAAGAACAACGATCAAAAGTACATTCACACTAGTAATCTAAATGGCTTCACTAGATAACAACAACAATTTATTGATGCACTAGAGATAGAGACAATAATGAATGATGCCAACCGCCAATATGTTCGTCAGATTCACATGTCTGGTGAAGAGACTGTCACTCTATGTGGCTGTTGTTTTGCTCATTGGCAGTTTATTGTTACATTTTGTCACTTCAGATCAATGCTGTAATTGCCCCTCCCTCTGTCCTTTTTGTACCTACGCTTTTGTATGCAGATTGACAACAACGGAATGCGATGAGTATCCCGCAGTGTGTTGTTGCTATGCATTCCACAGTTTACACGGTTTACACCCACAGTTTACACTTGCAAAAAGCTCTGTATTTCTGCATACGCTTAGTATTTAATTTGTGTAAAATACGTAAAAGATGTACACAATATGTGTACACCCATCAACAATATTCAAGTTTATAGAAAACGTAGTAGTGGTATGAAAATTGGCACTTTTCCACGGTTTACACTTTCGAAGGTATTAAGAGTTAGGTCATGTGATTCTTTATGCAAAAAAGTGTAAACCGTGGAGTTTTTCCTCATTATTTCCTTACCAGTATACTAAAAAATTCATGAAAAATCATTAAAGCATGTACATAGATAGTGTACACCTGGCATGCTGGTCACCTTTTTGCTTTCGTCAAGGGAAGCACCCTTTTTCGCCTGATTTTCAAGTGTAAACTGTGAGTGTAAACCGTGTAAACTGTCGCTAGTGCATATTGTTGTTGTTGTTCAGTCTGATTTGCATTGACGGACGCTGAGCCGTGTAATGTATTGCATGTATTGTATTCCGCAGAACGTAGTTTGTCCACTTTATTTTGTCAAATAATCATTTCCCGCATCTTTCCATAATTCAAACTGACTGTTAAGGTGGTCAAGGGGGCTAGAAGTGATAACAGGTTGTACAGCATACCATATATTATCACCATCGAATTTACTTGTGTGCTCATTATCTGGGTCCCCGAAGATGGGGAGGCCTTGCCCCTCCCCTCATAGCCTGTCTGGCCTCTTCAGAGGGCCTGAATCTGGTCTGTCATGACTTAAAATTTCTGAGAAAACGACCCTTCTCCCTTCTAGTTAGTGGTGGAGGCTCACAACTCTTTTTCTGGATGGTTTTGACTCCATACACTGTTTGCCTATGCGTTTACTCTAGATTTAGAGATCCTACACCGAGTTGTGATTTCACTATGCGGCAAGTTAAACTCCTTTCGCCACAAATTAACAACTTCATTCTTCTCATCAGTAATTTTTGCTTCTCTCGTCATCTCATTTCAATCTCTGTGTACCCTTATGGTACACTTTTGTGGCCATCTGCAGCCGCCTATGACAGTTGTTCAATTCCTGCAGTCAAGCTCACGATTACGAGGCTACGTCTTTAATACGATGTTAAGCGCAAACTACTGCTCATAATTCTTCTGCGTTTTTGCTATATAGAAGCTAGAGCCTCATATTTTTATGAGCATGACGTACAGTTGCACTCGTGTGTACAAATGTACTGTTTATATGCACCTTCAAGAGACAAGCCCAATAAATTTACCCTGTGACGTCAGCATGACGTCATAGGGTAAAGATACGTAAAAACTGTTGTTACTATCGTAATCAGCACCCCCGAAAACCCTATGATCGCCCATGATTGCAGCCAAATAGCTTTTATCTTTCAAATTTGATACCAGACAATAGTGGACAAAAGTCCTTGGGACACTTAGAAGAAACAGATAAAAAACCATTTTCCTCTACATATTGTCATAGTTGCTACAAACATGCACCCCCCTTCCCCCTATAACAATGTTGATTCGTTTGTGGTACATTTGACGTTGGCGTGCACGCGAAATTTTCCCATTATCACAGGTACTTCTCCAGAAAACCAACATTGTTTCAGGGGGAGAGGGGAATGAAAGTTTGTTGCAGACTGCAAAAAGTGCAAAGTGTCCCAGGACTTTTGTCGGGTATTGTCTGGTATTGAAATTTTTCAAAACACATTATACCTGCAATGTGTTGGTTGGTCAAGGGGTAATCGATGGTGCTGAAAACGATGGTGATATTTAAAATTCTGTAAGTCATCTCTGTGACGTCATGTCACGTGGGTGTATATCATTCTGACCCTCCGGCAGTGCTCCTACCCAAATCGGTATTAGGACATAATTTTTATCTTCCAAAAACAATGTAATCGACGAAACGAGCCTCACGAGACTTATCTTGAAAATATAGGAACAGTTCGAGCAACATAGCTTGCAAAAACGCTCTAAATACCGGCTTTACTTGAACTTTGCCAGAACTTGCAAACGAGGCCAAGACAGACGTTAGCACATGTACTAACGGTAGTATTGCTATGGTTACGCAGATGCAGTCCGTAACTTATTAATTTCACCATTCGTTCTTATTCAAATTCCTAAAATATATTCTGCTTATGTAATTTGGCAACTTTTCTATACAAGAGGCGTTATATGTGCACTGCTTTTATGGCTGGTGTGTTAACTGGCTATGCATTACAGTTCAAAATGTACCCAAGAAACACCCCCATTGAAAACATTCGCTATTGATTACATATGCCTGTCTGCATGGCGAAATTTCAGGAATACTTCCGTTATCAGCAAAACAGACAACAGACGGCAGGGATATTCAAAGTCTCCTTGGTGTTACACAATTACTAGTTAGCTAAAAAGAACAACGATCAAAAGTACATTCACACTAGTAATCTAAATGGCTTCACTAGATAACAACAACAATTTATTGATGCACTAGAGATAGAGACAATAATGAATGATGCCAACCGCCAATATGTTCGTCAGATTCACATGTCTGGTGAAGAGACTGTCACTCTATGTGGCTGTTGTTTTGCTCATTGGCAGTTTATTGTTACATTTTGTCACTTCAGATCAATGCTGTAATTGCCCCTCCCTCTGTCCTTTTTGTACCTACGCTTTTGTATGCAGATTGACAACAACGGAATGCGATGAGTATCCCGCAGTGTGTTGTTGCTATGCATTCCACAGTTTACACGGTTTACACCCACAGTTTACACTTGCAAAAAGCTCTGTATTTCTGCATACGCTTAGTATTTAATTTGTGTAAAATACGTAAAAGATGTACACAATATGTGTACACCCATCAACAATATTCAAGTTTATAGAAAACGTAGTAGTGGTATGAAAATTGGCACTTTTCCACGGTTTACACTTTCGAAGGTATTAAGAGTTAGGTCATGTGATTCTTTATGCAAAAAAGTGTAAACCGTGGAGTTTTTCCTCATTATTTCCTTACCAGTATACTAAAAAATTCATGAAAAATCATTAAAGCATGTACATAGATAGTGTACACCTGGCATGCTGGTCACCTTTTTGCTTTCGTCAAGGGAAGCACCCTTTTTCGCCTGATTTTCAAGTGTAAACTGTGAGTGTAAACCGTGTAAACTGTCGCTAGTGCATATTGTTGTTGTTGTTCAGTCTGATTTGCATTGACGGACGCTGAGCCGTGTAATGTATTGCATGTATTGTATTCCGCAGAACGTAGTTTGTCCACTTTATTTTGTCAAATAATCATTTCCCGCATCTTTCCATAATTCAAACTGACTGTTAAGGTGGTCAAGGGGGCTAGAAGTGATAACAGGTTGTACAGCATACCATATATTATCACCATCGAATTTACTTGTGTGCTCATTATCTGGGTCCCCGAAGATGGGGAGGCCTTGCCCCTCCCCTCATAGCCTGTCTGGCCTCTTCAGAGGGCCTGAATCTGGTCTGTCATGACTTAAAATTTCTGAGAAAACGACCCTTCTCCCTTCTAGTTAGTGGTGGAGGCTCACAACTCTTTTTCTGGATGGTTTTGACTCCATACACTGTTTGCCTATGCGTTTACTCTAGATTTAGAGATCCTACACCGAGTTGTGATTTCACTATGCGGCAAGTTAAACTCCTTTCGCCACAAATTAACAACTTCATTCTTCTCATCAGTAATTTTTGCTTCTCTCGTCATCTCATTTCAATCTCTGTGTACCCTTATGGTACACTTTTGTGGCCATCTGCAGCCGCCTATGACAGTTGTTCAATTCCTGCAGTCAAGCTCACGATTACGAGGCTACGTCTTTAATACGATGTTAAGCGCAAACTACTGCTCATAATTCTTCTGCGTTTTTGCTATATAGAAGCTAGAGCCTCATATTTTTATGAGCATGACGTACAGTTGCACTCGTGTGTACAAATGTACTGTTTATATGCACCTTCAAGAGACAAGCCCAATAAATTTACCCTGTGACGTCAGCATGACGTCATAGGGTAAAGATACGTAAAAACTGTTGTTACTATCGTAATCAGCACCCCCGAAAACCCTATGATCGCCCATGATTGCAGCCAAATAGCTTTTATCTTTCAAATTTGATACCAGACAATAGTGGACAAAAGTCCTTGGGACACTTAGAAGAAACAGATAAAAAACCATTTTCCTCTACATATTGTCATAGTTGCTACAAACATGCACCCCCCTTCCCCCTATAACAATGTTGATTCGTTTGTGGTACATTTGACGTTGGCGTGCACGCGAAATTTTCCCATTATCACAGGTACTTCTCCAGAAAACCAACATTGTTTCAGGGGGAGAGGGGAATGAAAGTTTGTTGCAGACTGCAAAAAGTGCAAAGTGTCCCAGGACTTTTGTCGGGTATTGTCTGGTATTGAAATTTTTCAAAACACATTATACCTGCAATGTGTTGGTTGGTCAAGGGGTAATCGATGGTGCTGAAAACGATGGTGATATTTAAAATTCTGTAAGTCATCTCTGTGACGTCATGTCACGTGGGTGTATATCATTCTGACCCTCCGGCAGTGCTCCTACCCAAATCGGTATTAGGACATAATTTTTATCTTCCAAAAACAATGTAATCGACGAAACGAGCCTCACGAGACTTATCTTGAAAATATAGGAACAGTTCGAGCAACATAGCTTGCAAAAACGCTCTAAATACCGGCTTTACTTGAACTTTGCCAGAACTTGCAAACGAGGCCAAGACAGACGTTAGCACATGTACTAACGGTAGTATTGCTATGGTTACGCAGATGCAGTCCGTAACTTATTAATTTCACCATTCGTTCTTATTCAAATTCCTAAAATATATTCTGCTTATGTAATTTGGCAACTTTTTCTATACAAGAGGCGTTATATGTGCACTGCTTTTATGGCTGGTGTGTTAACTGGCTATGCATTACAGTTCAAAATGTACCCAAGAAACACCCCCATTGAAAACATTCGCTATTGATTACATATGCCTGTCTGCATGGCGAAATTTCAGGAATACTTCCGTTATCAGCAAAACAGACAACAGACGGCAGGGATATTCAAAGTCTCCTTGGTGTTACACAATTACTAGTTAGCTAAAAAGAACAACGATCAAAAGTACATTCACACTAGTAATCTAAATGGCTTCACTAGATAACAACAACAATTTATTGATGCACTAGAGATAGAGACAATAATGAATGATGCCAACCGCCAATATGTTCGTCAGATTCACATGTCTGGTGAAGAGACTGTCACTCTATGTGGCTGTTGTTTTGCTCATTGGCAGTTTATTGTTACATTTTGTCACTTCAGATCAATGCTGTAATTGCCCCTCCCTCTGTCCTTTTTGTACCTACGCTTTTGTATGCAGATTGACAACAACGGAATGCGATGAGTATCCCGCAGTGTGTTGTTGCTATGCATTCCACAGTTTACACGGTTTACACCCACAGTTTACACTTGCAAAAAGCTCTGTATTTCTGCATACGCTTAGTATTTAATTTGTGTAAAATACGTAAAAGATGTACACAATATGTGTACACCCATCAACAATATTCAAGTTTATAGAAAACGTAGTAGTGGTATGAAAATTGGCACTTTTCCACGGTTTACACTTTCGAAGGTATTAAGAGTTAGGTCATGTGATTCTTTATGCAAAAAAGTGTAAACCGTGGAGTTTTTCCTCATTATTTCCTTACCAGTATACTAAAAAATTCATGAAAAATCATTAAAGCATGTACATAGATAGTGTACACCTGGCATGCTGGTCACCTTTTTGCTTTCGTCAAGGGAAGCACCCTTTTTCGCCTGATTTTCAAGTGTAAACTGTGAGTGTAAACCGTGTAAACTGTCGCTAGTGCATATTGTTGTTGTTGTTCAGTCTGATTTGCATTGACGGACGCTGAGCCGTGTAATGTATTGCATGTATTGTATTCCGCAGAACGTAGTTTGTCCACTTTATTTTGTCAAATAATCATTTCCCGCATCTTTCCATAATTCAAACTGACTGTTAAGGTGGTCAAGGGGGCTAGAAGTGATAACAGGTTGTACAGCATACCATATATTATCACCATCGAATTTACTTGTGTGCTCATTATCTGGGTCCCCGAAGATGGGGAGGCCTTGCCCCTCCCCTCATAGCCTGTCTGGCCTCTTCAGAGGGCCTGAATCTGGTCTGTCATGACTTAAAATTTCTGAGAAAACGACCCTTCTCCCTTCTAGTTAGTGGTGGAGGCTCACAACTCTTTTTCTGGATGGTTTTGACTCCATACACTGTTTGCCTATGCGTTTACTCTAGATTTAGAGATCCTACACCGAGTTGTGATTTCACTATGCGGCAAGTTAAACTCCTTTCGCCACAAATTAACAACTTCATTCTTCTCATCAGTAATTTTTGCTTCTCTCGTCATCTCATTTCAATCTCTGTGTACCCTTATGGTACACTTTTGTGGCCATCTGCAGCCGCCTATGACAGTTGTTCAATTCCTGCAGTCAAGCTCACGATTACGAGGCTACGTCTTTAATACGATGTTAAGCGCAAACTACTGCTCATAATTCTTCTGCGTTTTTGCTATATAGAAGCTAGAGCCTCATATTTTTATGAGCATGACGTACAGTTGCACTCGTGTGTACAAATGTACTGTTTATATGCACCTTCAAGAGACAAGCCCAATAAATTTACCCTGTGACGTCAGCATGACGTCATAGGGTAAAGATACGTAAAAACTGTTGTTACTATCGTAATCAGCACCCCCGAAAACCCTATGATCGCCCATGATTGCAGCCAAATAGCTTTTATCTTTCAAATTTGATACCAGACAATAGTGGACAAAAGTCCTTGGGACACTTAGAAGAAACAGATAAAAAACCATTTTCCTCTACATATTGTCATAGTTGCTACAAACATGCACCCCCCTTCCCCCTATAACAATGTTGATTCGTTTGTGGTACATTTGACGTTGGCGTGCACGCGAAATTTTCCCATTATCACAGGTACTTCTCCAGAAAACCAACATTGTTTCAGGGGGAGAGGGGAATGAAAGTTTGTTGCAGACTGCAAAAAGTGCAAAGTGTCCCAGGACTTTTGTCGGGTATTGTCTGGTATTGAAATTTTTCAAAACACATTATACCTGCAATGTGTTGGTTGGTCAAGGGGTAATCGATGGTGCTGAAAACGATGGTGATATTTAAAATTCTGTAAGTCATCTCTGTGACGTCATGTCACGTGGGTGTATATCATTCTGACCCTCCGGCAGTGCTCCTACCCAAATCGGTATTAGGACATAATTTTTATCTTCCAAAAACAATGTAATCGACGAAACGAGCCTCACGAGACTTATCTTGAAAATATAGGAACAGTTCGAGCAACATAGCTTGCAAAAACGCTCTAAATACCGGCTTTACTTGAACTTTGCCAGAACTTGCAAACGAGGCCAAGACAGACGTTAGCACATGTACTAACGGTAGTATTGCTATGGTTACGCAGATGCAGTCCGTAACTTATTAATTTCACCATTCGTTCTTATTCAAATTCCTAAAATATATTCTGCTTATGTAATTTGGCAACTTTTTCTATACAAGAGGCGTTATATGTGCACTGCTTTTATGGCTGGTGTGTTAACTGGCTATGCATTACAGTTCAAAATGTACCCAAGAAACACCCCCATTGAAAACATTCGCTATTGATTACATATGCCTGTCTGCATGGCGAAATTTCAGGAATACTTCCGTTATCAGCAAAACAGACAACAGACGGCAGGGATATTCAAAGTCTCCTTGGTGTTACACAATTACTAGTTAGCTAAAAAGAACAACGATCAAAAGTACATTCACACTAGTAATCTAAATGGCTTCACTAGATAACAACAACAATTTATTGATGCACTAGAGATAGAGACAATAATGAATGATGCCAACCGCCAATATGTTCGTCAGATTCACATGTCTGGTGAAGAGACTGTCACTCTATGTGGCTGTTGTTTTGCTCATTGGCAGTTTATTGTTACATTTTGTCACTTCAGATCAATGCTGTAATTGCCCCTCCCTCTGTCCTTTTTGTACCTACGCTTTTGTATGCAGATTGACAACAACGGAATGCGATGAGTATCCCGCAGTGTGTTGTTGCTATGCATTCCACAGTTTACACGGTTTACACCCACAGTTTACACTTGCAAAAAGCTCTGTATTTCTGCATACGCTTAGTATTTAATTTGTGTAAAATACGTAAAAGATGTACACAATATGTGTACACCCATCAACAATATTCAAGTTTATAGAAAACGTAGTAGTGGTATGAAAATTGGCACTTTTCCACGGTTTACACTTTCGAAGGTATTAAGAGTTAGGTCATGTGATTCTTTATGCAAAAAAGTGTAAACCGTGGAGTTTTTCCTCATTATTTCCTTACCAGTATACTAAAAAATTCATGAAAAATCATTAAAGCATGTACATAGATAGTGTACACCTGGCATGCTGGTCACCTTTTTGCTTTCGTCAAGGGAAGCACCCTTTTTCGCCTGATTTTCAAGTGTAAACTGTGAGTGTAAACCGTGTAAACTGTCGCTAGTGCATATTGTTGTTGTTGTTCAGTCTGATTTGCATTGACGGACGCTGAGCCGTGTAATGTATTGCATGTATTGTATTCCGCAGAACGTAGTTTGTCCACTTTATTTTGTCAAATAATCATTTCCCGCATCTTTCCATAATTCAAACTGACTGTTAAGGTGGTCAAGGGGGCTAGAAGTGATAACAGGTTGTACAGCATACCATATATTATCACCATCGAATTTACTTGTGTGCTCATTATCTGGGTCCCCGAAGATGGGGAGGCCTTGCCCCTCCCCTCATAGCCTGTCTGGCCTCTTCAGAGGGCCTGAATCTGGTCTGTCATGACTTAAAATTTCTGAGAAAACGACCCTTCTCCCTTCTAGTTAGTGGTGGAGGCTCACAACTCTTTTTCTGGATGGTTTTGACTCCATACACTGTTTGCCTATGCGTTTACTCTAGATTTAGAGATCCTACACCGAGTTGTGATTTCACTATGCGGCAAGTTAAACTCCTTTCGCCACAAATTAACAACTTCATTCTTCTCATCAGTAATTTTTGCTTCTCTCGTCATCTCATTTCAATCTCTGTGTACCCTTATGGTACACTTTTGTGGCCATCTGCAGCCGCCTATGACAGTTGTTCAATTCCTGCAGTCAAGCTCACGATTACGAGGCTACGTCTTTAATACGATGTTAAGCGCAAACTACTGCTCATAATTCTTCTGCGTTTTTGCTATATAGAAGCTAGAGCCTCATATTTTTATGAGCATGACGTACAGTTGCACTCGTGTGTACAAATGTACTGTTTATATGCACCTTCAAGAGACAAGCCCAATAAATTTACCCTGTGACGTCAGCATGACGTCATAGGGTAAAGATACGTAAAAACTGTTGTTACTATCGTAATCAGCACCCCCGAAAACCCTATGATCGCCCATGATTGCAGCCAAATAGCTTTTATCTTTCAAATTTGATACCAGACAATAGTGGACAAAAGTCCTTGGGACACTTAGAAGAAACAGATAAAAAACCATTTTCCTCTACATATTGTCATAGTTGCTACAAACATGCACCCCCCTTCCCCCTATAACAATGTTGATTCGTTTGTGGTACATTTGACGTTGGCGTGCACGCGAAATTTTCCCATTATCACAGGTACTTCTCCAGAAAACCAACATTGTTTCAGGGGGAGAGGGGAATGAAAGTTTGTTGCAGACTGCAAAAAGTGCAAAGTGTCCCAGGACTTTTGTCGGGTATTGTCTGGTATTGAAATTTTTCAAAACACATTATACCTGCAATGTGTTGGTTGGTCAAGGGGTAATCGATGGTGCTGAAAACGATGGTGATATTTAAAATTCTGTAAGTCATCTCTGTGACGTCATGTCACGTGGGTGTATATCATTCTGACCCTCCGGCAGTGCTCCTACCCAAATCGGTATTAGGACATAATTTTTATCTTCCAAAAACAATGTAATCGACGAAACGAGCCTCACGAGACTTATCTTGAAAATATAGGAACAGTTCGAGCAACATAGCTTGCAAAAACGCTCTAAATACCGGCTTTACTTGAACTTTGCCAGAACTTGCAAACGAGGCCAAGACAGACGTTAGCACATGTACTAACGGTAGTATTGCTATGGTTACGCAGATGCAGTCCGTAACTTATTAATTTCACCATTCGTTCTTATTCAAATTCCTAAAATATATTCTGCTTATGTAATTTGGCAACTTTTTCTATACAAGAGGCGTTATATGTGCACTGCTTTTATGGCTGGTGTGTTAACTGGCTATGCATTACAGTTCAAAATGTACCCAAGAAACACCCCCATTGAAAACATTCGCTATTGATTACATATGCCTGTCTGCATGGCGAAATTTCAGGAATACTTCCGTTATCAGCAAAACAGACAACAGACGGCAGGGATATTCAAAGTCTCCTTGGTGTTACACAATTACTAGTTAGCTAAAAAGAACAACGATCAAAAGTACATTCACACTAGTAATCTAAATGGCTTCACTAGATAACAACAACAATTTATTGATGCACTAGAGATAGAGACAATAATGAATGATGCCAACCGCCAATATGTTCGTCAGATTCACATGTCTGGTGAAGAGACTGTCACTCTATGTGGCTGTTGTTTTGCTCATTGGCAGTTTATTGTTACATTTTGTCACTTCAGATCAATGCTGTAATTGCCCCTCCCTCTGTCCTTTTTGTACCTACGCTTTTGTATGCAGATTGACAACAACGGAATGCGATGAGTATCCCGCAGTGTGTTGTTGCTATGCATTCCACAGTTTACACGGTTTACACCCACAGTTTACACTTGCAAAAAGCTCTGTATTTCTGCATACGCTTAGTATTTAATTTGTGTAAAATACGTAAAAGATGTACACAATATGTGTACACCCATCAACAATATTCAAGTTTATAGAAAACGTAGTAGTGGTATGAAAATTGGCACTTTTCCACGGTTTACACTTTCGAAGGTATTAAGAGTTAGGTCATGTGATTCTTTATGCAAAAAAGTGTAAACCGTGGAGTTTTTCCTCATTATTTCCTTACCAGTATACTAAAAAATTCATGAAAAATCATTAAAGCATGTACATAGATAGTGTACACCTGGCATGCTGGTCACCTTTTTGCTTTCGTCAAGGGAAGCACCCTTTTTCGCCTGATTTTCAAGTGTAAACTGTGAGTGTAAACCGTGTAAACTGTCGCTAGTGCATATTGTTGTTGTTGTTCAGTCTGATTTGCATTGACGGACGCTGAGCCGTGTAATGTATTGCATGTATTGTATTCCGCAGAACGTAGTTTGTCCACTTTATTTTGTCAAATAATCATTTCCCGCATCTTTCCATAATTCAAACTGACTGTTAAGGTGGTCAAGGGGGCTAGAAGTGATAACAGGTTGTACAGCATACCATATATTATCACCATCGAATTTACTTGTGTGCTCATTATCTGGGTCCCCGAAGATGGGGAGGCCTTGCCCCTCCCCTCATAGCCTGTCTGGCCTCTTCAGAGGGCCTGAATCTGGTCTGTCATGACTTAAAATTTCTGAGAAAACGACCCTTCTCCCTTCTAGTTAGTGGTGGAGGCTCACAACTCTTTTTCTGGATGGTTTTGACTCCATACACTGTTTGCCTATGCGTTTACTCTAGATTTAGAGATCCTACACCGAGTTGTGATTTCACTATGCGGCAAGTTAAACTCCTTTCGCCACAAATTAACAACTTCATTCTTCTCATCAGTAATTTTTGCTTCTCTCGTCATCTCATTTCAATCTCTGTGTACCCTTATGGTACACTTTTGTGGCCATCTGCAGCCGCCTATGACAGTTGTTCAATTCCTGCAGTCAAGCTCACGATTACGAGGCTACGTCTTTAATACGATGTTAAGCGCAAACTACTGCTCATAATTCTTCTGCGTTTTTGCTATATAGAAGCTAGAGCCTCATATTTTTATGAGCATGACGTACAGTTGCACTCGTGTGTACAAATGTACTGTTTATATGCACCTTCAAGAGACAAGCCCAATAAATTTACCCTGTGACGTCAGCATGACGTCATAGGGTAAAGATACGTAAAAACTGTTGTTACTATCGTAATCAGCACCCCCGAAAACCCTATGATCGCCCATGATTGCAGCCAAATAGCTTTTATCTTTCAAATTTGATACCAGACAATAGTGGACAAAAGTCCTTGGGACACTTAGAAGAAACAGATAAAAAACCATTTTCCTCTACATATTGTCATAGTTGCTACAAACATGCACCCCCCTTCCCCCTATAACAATGTTGATTCGTTTGTGGTACATTTGACGTTGGCGTGCACGCGAAATTTTCCCATTATCACAGGTACTTCTCCAGAAAACCAACATTGTTTCAGGGGGAGAGGGGAATGAAAGTTTGTTGCAGACTGCAAAAAGTGCAAAGTGTCCCAGGACTTTTGTCGGGTATTGTCTGGTATTGAAATTTTTCAAAACACATTATACCTGCAATGTGTTGGTTGGTCAAGGGGTAATCGATGGTGCTGAAAACGATGGTGATATTTAAAATTCTGTAAGTCATCTCTGTGACGTCATGTCACGTGGGTGTATATCATTCTGACCCTCCGGCAGTGCTCCTACCCAAATCGGTATTAGGACATAATTTTTATCTTCCAAAAACAATGTAATCGACGAAACGAGCCTCACGAGACTTATCTTGAAAATATAGGAACAGTTCGAGCAACATAGCTTGCAAAAACGCTCTAAATACCGGCTTTACTTGAACTTTGCCAGAACTTGCAAACGAGGCCAAGACAGACGTTAGCACATGTACTAACGGTAGTATTGCTATGGTTACGCAGATGCAGTCCGTAACTTATTAATTTCACCATTCGTTCTTATTCAAATTCCTAAAATATATTCTGCTTATGTAATTTGGCAACTTTTTCTATACAAGAGGCGTTATATGTGCACTGCTTTTATGGCTGGTGTGTTAACTGGCTATGCATTACAGTTCAAAATGTACCCAAGAAACACCCCCATTGAAAACATTCGCTATTGATTACATATGCCTGTCTGCATGGCGAAATTTCAGGAATACTTCCGTTATCAGCAAAACAGACAACAGACGGCAGGGATATTCAAAGTCTCCTTGGTGTTACACAATTACTAGTTAGCTAAAAAGAACAACGATCAAAAGTACATTCACACTAGTAATCTAAATGGCTTCACTAGATAACAACAACAATTTATTGATGCACTAGAGATAGAGACAATAATGAATGATGCCAACCGCCAATATGTTCGTCAGATTCACATGTCTGGTGAAGAGACTGTCACTCTATGTGGCTGTTGTTTTGCTCATTGGCAGTTTATTGTTACATTTTGTCACTTCAGATCAATGCTGTAATTGCCCCTCCCTCTGTCCTTTTTGTACCTACGCTTTTGTATGCAGATTGACAACAACGGAATGCGATGAGTATCCCGCAGTGTGTTGTTGCTATGCATTCCACAGTTTACACGGTTTACACCCACAGTTTACACTTGCAAAAAGCTCTGTATTTCTGCATACGCTTAGTATTTAATTTGTGTAAAATACGTAAAAGATGTACACAATATGTGTACACCCATCAACAATATTCAAGTTTATAGAAAACGTAGTAGTGGTATGAAAATTGGCACTTTTCCACGGTTTACACTTTCGAAGGTATTAAGAGTTAGGTCATGTGATTCTTTATGCAAAAAAGTGTAAACCGTGGAGTTTTTCCTCATTATTTCCTTACCAGTATACTAAAAAATTCATGAAAAATCATTAAAGCATGTACATAGATAGTGTACACCTGGCATGCTGGTCACCTTTTTGCTTTCGTCAAGGGAAGCACCCTTTTTCGCCTGATTTTCAAGTGTAAACTGTGAGTGTAAACCGTGTAAACTGTCGCTAGTGCATATTGTTGTTGTTGTTCAGTCTGATTTGCATTGACGGACGCTGAGCCGTGTAATGTATTGCATGTATTGTATTCCGCAGAACGTAGTTTGTCCACTTTATTTTGTCAAATAATCATTTCCCGCATCTTTCCATAATTCAAACTGACTGTTAAGGTGGTCAAGGGGGCTAGAAGTGATAACAGGTTGTACAGCATACCATATATTATCACCATCGAATTTACTTGTGTGCTCATTATCTGGGTCCCCGAAGATGGGGAGGCCTTGCCCCTCCCCTCATAGCCTGTCTGGCCTCTTCAGAGGGCCTGAATCTGGTCTGTCATGACTTAAAATTTCTGAGAAAACGACCCTTCTCCCTTCTAGTTAGTGGTGGAGGCTCACAACTCTTTTTCTGGATGGTTTTGACTCCATACACTGTTTGCCTATGCGTTTACTCTAGATTTAGAGATCCTACACCGAGTTGTGATTTCACTATGCGGCAAGTTAAACTCCTTTCGCCACAAATTAACAACTTCATTCTTCTCATCAGTAATTTTTGCTTCTCTCGTCATCTCATTTCAATCTCTGTGTACCCTTATGGTACACTTTTGTGGCCATCTGCAGCCGCCTATGACAGTTGTTCAATTCCTGCAGTCAAGCTCACGATTACGAGGCTACGTCTTTAATACGATGTTAAGCGCAAACTACTGCTCATAATTCTTCTGCGTTTTTGCTATATAGAAGCTAGAGCCTCATATTTTTATGAGCATGACGTACAGTTGCACTCGTGTGTACAAATGTACTGTTTATATGCACCTTCAAGAGACAAGCCCAATAAATTTACCCTGTGACGTCAGCATGACGTCATAGGGTAAAGATACGTAAAAACTGTTGTTACTATCGTAATCAGCACCCCCGAAAACCCTATGATCGCCCATGATTGCAGCCAAATAGCTTTTATCTTTCAAATTTGATACCAGACAATAGTGGACAAAAGTCCTTGGGACACTTAGAAGAAACAGATAAAAAACCATTTTCCTCTACATATTGTCATAGTTGCTACAAACATGCACCCCCCTTCCCCCTATAACAATGTTGATTCGTTTGTGGTACATTTGACGTTGGCGTGCACGCGAAATTTTCCCATTATCACAGGTACTTCTCCAGAAAACCAACATTGTTTCAGGGGGAGAGGGGAATGAAAGTTTGTTGCAGACTGCAAAAAGTGCAAAGTGTCCCAGGACTTTTGTCGGGTATTGTCTGGTATTGAAATTTTTCAAAACACATTATACCTGCAATGTGTTGGTTGGTCAAGGGGTAATCGATGGTGCTGAAAACGATGGTGATATTTAAAATTCTGTAAGTCATCTCTGTGACGTCATGTCACGTGGGTGTATATCATTCTGACCCTCCGGCAGTGCTCCTACCCAAATCGGTATTAGGACATAATTTTTATCTTCCAAAAACAATGTAATCGACGAAACGAGCCTCACGAGACTTATCTTGAAAATATAGGAACAGTTCGAGCAACATAGCTTGCAAAAACGCTCTAAATACCGGCTTTACTTGAACTTTGCCAGAACTTGCAAACGAGGCCAAGACAGACGTTAGCACATGTACTAACGGTAGTATTGCTATGGTTACGCAGATGCAGTCCGTAACTTATTAATTTCACCATTCGTTCTTATTCAAATTCCTAAAATATATTCTGCTTATGTAATTTGGCAACTTTTTCTATACAAGAGGCGTTATATGTGCACTGCTTTTATGGCTGGTGTGTTAACTGGCTATGCATTACAGTTCAAAATGTACCCAAGAAACACCCCCATTGAAAACATTCGCTATTGATTACATATGCCTGTCTGCATGGCGAAATTTCAGGAATACTTCCGTTATCAGCAAAACAGACAACAGACGGCAGGGATATTCAAAGTCTCCTTGGTGTTACACAATTACTAGTTAGCTAAAAAGAACAACGATCAAAAGTACATTCACACTAGTAATCTAAATGGCTTCACTAGATAACAACAACAATTTATTGATGCACTAGAGATAGAGACAATAATGAATGATGCCAACCGCCAATATGTTCGTCAGATTCACATGTCTGGTGAAGAGACTGTCACTCTATGTGGCTGTTGTTTTGCTCATTGGCAGTTTATTGTTACATTTTGTCACTTCAGATCAATGCTGTAATTGCCCCTCCCTCTGTCCTTTTTGTACCTACGCTTTTGTATGCAGATTGACAACAACGGAATGCGATGAGTATCCCGCAGTGTGTTGTTGCTATGCATTCCACAGTTTACACGGTTTACACCCACAGTTTACACTTGCAAAAAGCTCTGTATTTCTGCATACGCTTAGTATTTAATTTGTGTAAAATACGTAAAAGATGTACACAATATGTGTACACCCATCAACAATATTCAAGTTTATAGAAAACGTAGTAGTGGTATGAAAATTGGCACTTTTCCACGGTTTACACTTTCGAAGGTATTAAGAGTTAGGTCATGTGATTCTTTATGCAAAAAAGTGTAAACCGTGGAGTTTTTCCTCATTATTTCCTTACCAGTATACTAAAAAATTCATGAAAAATCATTAAAGCATGTACATAGATAGTGTACACCTGGCATGCTGGTCACCTTTTTGCTTTCGTCAAGGGAAGCACCCTTTTTCGCCTGATTTTCAAGTGTAAACTGTGAGTGTAAACCGTGTAAACTGTCGCTAGTGCATATTGTTGTTGTTGTTCAGTCTGATTTGCATTGACGGACGCTGAGCCGTGTAATGTATTGCATGTATTGTATTCCGCAGAACGTAGTTTGTCCACTTTATTTTGTCAAATAATCATTTCCCGCATCTTTCCATAATTCAAACTGACTGTTAAGGTGGTCAAGGGGGCTAGAAGTGATAACAGGTTGTACAGCATACCATATATTATCACCATCGAATTTACTTGTGTGCTCATTATCTGGGTCCCCGAAGATGGGGAGGCCTTGCCCCTCCCCTCATAGCCTGTCTGGCCTCTTCAGAGGGCCTGAATCTGGTCTGTCATGACTTAAAATTTCTGAGAAAACGACCCTTCTCCCTTCTAGTTAGTGGTGGAGGCTCACAACTCTTTTTCTGGATGGTTTTGACTCCATACACTGTTTGCCTATGCGTTTACTCTAGATTTAGAGATCCTACACCGAGTTGTGATTTCACTATGCGGCAAGTTAAACTCCTTTCGCCACAAATTAACAACTTCATTCTTCTCATCAGTAATTTTTGCTTCTCTCGTCATCTCATTTCAATCTCTGTGTACCCTTATGGTACACTTTTGTGGCCATCTGCAGCCGCCTATGACAGTTGTTCAATTCCTGCAGTCAAGCTCACGATTACGAGGCTACGTCTTTAATACGATGTTAAGCGCAAACTACTGCTCATAATTCTTCTGCGTTTTTGCTATATAGAAGCTAGAGCCTCATATTTTTATGAGCATGACGTACAGTTGCACTCGTGTGTACAAATGTACTGTTTATATGCACCTTCAAGAGACAAGCCCAATAAATTTACCCTGTGACGTCAGCATGACGTCATAGGGTAAAGATACGTAAAAACTGTTGTTACTATCGTAATCAGCACCCCCGAAAACCCTATGATCGCCCATGATTGCAGCCAAATAGCTTTTATCTTTCAAATTTGATACCAGACAATAGTGGACAAAAGTCCTTGGGACACTTAGAAGAAACAGATAAAAAACCATTTTCCTCTACATATTGTCATAGTTGCTACAAACATGCACCCCCCTTCCCCCTATAACAATGTTGATTCGTTTGTGGTACATTTGACGTTGGCGTGCACGCGAAATTTTCCCATTATCACAGGTACTTCTCCAGAAAACCAACATTGTTTCAGGGGGAGAGGGGAATGAAAGTTTGTTGCAGACTGCAAAAAGTGCAAAGTGTCCAAGGACTTTTGTCGGGTATTGTTGGTATTTTGCCGAAAAATGACCAAAATTGAAACTGATTGATTTTGATTGCAGATTGAAAAGTGATGAAAATGAGGCATTTTTGGCCAAAAAGTAAGGCTATAACCTTGGTATTTTGCCGAAAAATGACCAAAATTGAAATTGATTGATTTTGATTGCAGATTGAAAAGTGATGAAAATGAGGCATTTTTGGCCAAAAAGTAAGGCTATAACCTTGGTATTTTGCCGAAAAATGACCAAAATTGAAATTGATTGATTTTGATTGCAGATTGAAAAGTGATGAAAATGAGGCATTTTTGGCCAAAAAGTAAGGCTATAACCTTGGTATTTTGCCGAAAAATGACCAAAATTGAAATTGATTGATTTTGATTGCAGATTGAAAAGTGATGAAAATGAGGCATTTTTGGCCAAAAAGTAAGGCTATAACCTTGGTATTTTGCCGAAAAATGACCAAAATTGAAATTGATTGATTTTGATTGCAGATTGACAAGTGATGAAAATGAGGCATTTTTGGCCAAAAAGTAAGGCTATAACCTTGGTATTTTGCCGAAAAATGACCAAAATTGAAATTGATTGATTTTGATTGCAGATTGAAAAGTGATGAAAATGCGGCATTTTTGGCCAAAAAGTAAGGCTATAACCTTGGTATTTTGCCGAAAAATGACCAAACTTGAAATTGATTGATTTTGATTGCGGATTGAAAAGTGATGAAAATGAGGCATTTTTGGCCAAAAAGTAAGGCTATAACCTTGGTATTTTGCCGAAAAATGACCAAAATTGAAATTGATTGATTTTGATTGCAGATTGAAAAGTGATGAAAATGAGGCATTTTTGGCCAAAAAGTAAGGCTATAACCTTGGTATTTTGCCGAAAAATGACCAAAATTGAAACTGATTGATTTTGATTGCAGATTGAAAAGTGATGAAAATGAGGCATTTTTGGCCAAAAAGTAAGGCTATAACCTTGGTATTTTGCCGAAAAATGACCAAAATTGAAATTGATTGATTTTGATTGCAGATTGAAAAGTGATGAAAATGAGGCATTTTTGGCCAAAAAGTAAGGCTATAACCTTGGTATTTTGCCGAAAAATGACCAAACTTGAAAGTGATTGATTTTGATTGCAGATTGAAAAGTGATGAAAATGAGGCATTTTTGGCCAAAAAGTAAGGCTATAACCTTGGTATTTTGCCGAAAAATGACCAAAATTGAAACTGATTGATTTTGATTGCAGATTGAAAAGTGATGAAAATGAGGCATTTTTGGCCAAAAAGTAAGGCTATAACCTTGGTATTTTGCCGAAAAATGACCAAAATTGAAATTGATTGATTTTGATTGCAGATTGAAAAGTGATGAAAATGAGGCATTTTTGGCCCAAAAGTAAGGCTATAACCTTGGTATTTTGCCGAAAAATGACCAAAATTGAAACTGATTCATTTTGATTGCAGATTGAAAAGTGATGAAAATGAGGCATTTTTGGCCAAACAGTAAGGCTATAACCTTGGTATTTTGCCGAAAAATGACCAAAATTGAAATTGATTGATTTTGATTGCAGATTGAAAAGTGATGAAAATGAGGCATTTTTGGCCAAAAAGTAAGGCTATAACCTTGGTATTTTGCCGAAAAATGACCAAAATTGAAATTGATTGATTTTGATTGCAGATTGAAAAGTGATGAAAATGAGGCATTTTTGGCCAAAAAGTAAGGCTATAACCTTGGTATTTTGCCGAAAAATGACCAAAATTGAAACTGATTGATTTTGATTGCAGATTGAAAAGTGATGAAAATGAGGCATTTTTGGCCAAAAAGTAAGGCTATAACCTTGGTATTTTGCCGAAAAATGACCAAAATTGAAACTGATTGATTTCGCTTTCAGATTGAAAAGTGATGAAAATGAGGCATTTTTGGCCAAAAAGTAAGGCTATAACCTTGGTATTTTGCCGAAAAATGACCAAAATTGAAATTGATTGATTTTGATTGCAGATTGAAAAGTGATGAAAATGAGGCATTTTTGGCCAAAAAGTAAGGCTATAACCTTGGTATTTTGCCGAAAAATGACCAAAATTGAAATTGATTTATTTTGATTGCAGATTGAAAAGTGATGAAAATGAGGCATTTTTGGCCAAAAAGTAAGGCTATAACCTTGGTATTTTGCCGAAAAATGACCAAAATTGAAACTGATTGATTTTGATTGCAGATTGAAAAGTGATGAAAATGAGGCATTTTTGGCCAAAAAGTAAGGCTATAACCTTGGTATTTTGCCGAAAAATGACCAAAATTGAAATTGATTGATTTTGATTGCAGATTGACAAGTGATGAAAATGAGGCATTTTTGGCCAAAAAGTAAGGCTATAACCTTGGTATTTTGCCGAAAAATGACCAAAATTGAAATTGATTGATTTTGATTGCAGATTGAAAAGTGATGAAAATGAGGCATTTTTGGCCAAAAAGTAAGGCTATAACCTTGGTATTTTGCCGAAAAATGACCAAAATTGAAATTGATTGATTTTGATTGCAGATTGAAAAGTGATGAAAATGAGGCATTTTTGGCCAAAAAGTAAGGCTATAACCTTGGTATTTTGCCGAAAAATGACCAAAATTGAAATTGATTGATTTTGATTGCGGATTGAAAATTGATGACAATGAGGAATTTTTGGCCAAAAAGTAAGGCTATAACCTTGGTATTTTGCCGAAAAATGACCAAAATTGAAATTGATTGATTTTGATTGCAGATTGACAAGTGATGAAAATGAGGCATTTTTGGCCAAAAAGTAAGGCTATAACCTTGGTATTTTGCCGAAAAATGACCAAAATTGAAATTGATTGATTTTGATTGCAGATTGAAAAGTGATGAAAATGAGGCATTTTTGGCCAAAAAGTAAGGCTATAACCTTGGTATTTTGCCGAAAAATGACCAAAATTGAAATTGATTGATTTTGATTGCAGATTGACAAGTGATGAAAATGAGGCATTTTTGGCCAAAAAGTAAGGCTATAACCTTGGTATTTTGCCGAAAAATGACCAAAATTGACACTGATTGATTTTGATTGCAGATTGAAAAGTGATGAAAATGAGGCATGTTTGGCCAAAAAGTAATGCTATAACCTTGGTATTTTGCCGAAAAATGACCAAAATTGAAACTGATTGATTTCGCTTTCAGATTGAAAAGTGATGAAAATGAGGCATTTTTGGCCAAAAAGTAAGGCTATAACCTTGGTATTTTGCCGAAAAATGACCAAAATTGAAATTGATTGATTTTGATTGCAGATTGAAAAGTGATGAAAATGAGGCATTTTTGGCCAAAAAGTAAGGCTATAACCTTGGTATTTTGCCGAAAAATGACCAAAATTGAAATTGATTGATTTTGATTGCAGATTGACAAGTGATGAAAATGAGGCATTTTTGGCCAAAAAGTAAGGCTATAACCTTGGTATTTTGCCGAAAAATGACCAAAATTGAAATTGATTGATTTTGATTGCAGATTGAAAAGTGATGAAAATGAGGCATTTGTGGCCAAAAAGTAAGGCTATAACCTTGGTATTTTGCCGAAAAATGACCAAAATTGAAATTGATTGATTTTGATTGCAGATTGAAAAGTGATGAAAATGAGGCATTTCTGGCCAAAAAGTAAGGCTATAACCTTGGTATTTTGCCGAAAAATGACCAAAATTGAAATTGATTGATTTTGATTGCAGATTGAAAAGTGATGAAAATGAGGCATTTTTGGCCAAAAAGTAAGGCTATAACCTTGGTATTTTGCCGAAAAATGACCAAAATTGAAACTGATTGATTTTGATTGCAGATTGAAAAGTGATGAAAATGAGGCATTTTTGGCCAAAAAGTAAGGCTATAACCTTGGTATTTTGCCGAAAAATGACCAAAATTGAAACTGATTGATTTTGATTGCAGATTGAAAAGTGATGAAAATGAGGCATTTTTGGCCAAAAAGTAAGGCTATAACCTTGGTATTTTGCCGAAAAATGACCAAAATTGAAATTGATTGATTTTGATTGCAGATTGACAAGTGATGAAAATGAGGCATTTTTGGCCAAAAAGTAAGGCTATAACCTTGGTATTTTGCCGAAAAATGACCAAAATTGAAATTGATTGATTTTGATTGCAGATTGAAAAGTGATGAAAATGAGGCATTTGTGGCCAAAAAGTAAGGCTATAACCTTGGTATTTTGCCGAACAATGACCAAAATTGAAATTGATTGATTTTGATTGCAGATTGAAAAGTGATGAAAATGAGGCATTTCTGGCCAAAAAGTAAGGCTATAACCTTGGTATTTTGCCGAAAAATGACCAAAATTGAAATTGATTGATTTTGATTGCAGATTGAAAAGTGATGAAAATGAGGCATTTTTGGCCAAAAAGTAAGGCTATAACCTTGGTATTTTGCCGAAAAATGACCAAAATTGAAACTGATTGATTTTGATTGCAGATTGAAAAGTGATGAAAATGAGGCATTTTTGGCCAAAAAGTAAGGCTATAACCTTGGTATTTTGCCGAAAAATGACCAAAATTGAAATTGATTGAGTTTGATTGCAGATTGACAAGTGATGAAAATGAGGCATTTTTGGCCAAAAAGTAAGGCTATAACCTTGGTATTTTGCCGAAAAATGACCAAAATTGAAATTGATTGATTTTGATTGCAGATTGAAAAGTGATGAAAATGAGGCATTTTTGGCCAAAAAGTAAGGCTATAACCTTGGTATTTTGCCGAAAAATGACCAAAATTGAAACTGATTGATTTCGCTTTCAGATTGAAAAGTGATGAAAATGAGGCATTTTTGGCCAAAAAGTAAGGCTATAACCTTGGTATTTTGCCGAAAAATGACCACAATTGAAATTGATTGATTTTGATTGCAGATTGACAAGTGATGAAAATGAGGCATTTTTGGCCAAAAAGTAAGGCTATAACCTTGGTATTTTGCCGAAAAATGACCAAAATTGAAATTGATTGATTTTGATTGCAGATTGAAAAGTGATGAAAATGAGGCATTTTTGGCCAAAAAGTAAGGCTATAACCTTGGTATTTTGCCGAAAAATGACCAAAATTGAAATTGATTGATTTTGATTGCAGATTGAAAAGTGATGAAAATGAGGCATTTTTGGCCAAAAAGTAAGGCTATAACCTTGGTATTTTGCCGAAAAATGACCAAAATTGAAATTGATTGATTTTGATTGCAGATTGAAAAGTGATGAAAATGAGGCATTTTTGGCCAAAAAGTAAGGCTATAACCTTGGTATTTTGCCGAAAAATGACCAAAATTGAAATTGATTGATTTTGATTGCAGATTGAAAAGTGATGAAAGTGAGGCATTTTTGGCCAAAAAGTAAGGCTATAACCTTGGTATTTTGCCGAAAAATGACCAAAATTGAAACTGATTGATTTTGATTGCAGATTGAAAAGTGATGAAAATGAGGCATTTTTGGCCAAAAAGTAAGGCTATAACCTTGGTATTTTGCCGAAAAATGACCAAAATTGAAATTGATTGATTTTGATTGCAGATTGACAAGTGATGAAAATGAGGCATTTTTGGCCAAAAAGTAAGGCTATAACCTTGGTATTTTGCCGAAAAATGACCAAAATTGAAATTGATTGATTTTGATTGCAGATTGAAAAGTGATGAAAATGAGGCATTTTTGGCCAAAAAGTAAGGCTATAACCTTGGTATTTTGCCGAAAAATGACCAAAATTGAAATTGATTGATTTTGATTGCAGATTGAAAAGTGATGAAAATGAGGCATTTTTGGCCAAAAAGTAAGGCTATAACCTTGGTATTTTGCCGAAAAATGACCAAAATTGAAATTGATTGATTTTGATTGCAGATTGAAAAGTGATGAAAATGAGGCATTTTTGGCCAAAAAGTAAGGCTATAACCTTGGTATTTTGCCGAAAAATGACCAAAATTGAAATTGATTGATTTTGATTGCAGATTGAAAAGTGATGAAAATGAGGCATTTTTGGCCAAAAAGTAAGGCTATAACCTTGGTATTTTGCCGAAAAATGACCAAAATTGAAACTGATTGATTTTGATTGCAGATTGAAAAGTGATGAAAATGAGGCATGTTTGGCCAAAAAGTAAGGCTATAACCTTGGTATTTTGCCGAAAAATGACCAAAATTGAAATTGATTGATTTTGATTGCAGATTGACAAGTGATGAAAATGAGGCATTTTTGGCCAAAAAGTAAGGCTATAACCTTGGTATTTTGCCGAAAAATGACCAAAATTGAAATTGATTGATTTTGATTGCAGATTGAAAAGTGATGAAAATGAGGCATTTTTGGCCAAAAAGTAAGGCTATAACCTTGGTATTTTGCCGAAAAATGACCAAAATTGAAATTGATTGATTTTGATTGCAGATTGAAAAGTGATGAAAATGAGGCATTTTTGGCCAAAAAGTAAGGCTATAACCTTGGTATTTTGCCGAAAAATGACCAAAATTGAAATTGATTGATTTTGATTGCAGATTGAAAAGTGATGAAAATGAGGCATTTTTGGCCAAAAAGTAAGGCTATAACCTTGGTATTTTGCCGAAAAATGACCAAAATTGAAATTGATTGATTTTGATTGCAGATTGACAAGTGATGAAAATGAGGCATTTTTGGCCAAAAAGTAAGGCTATAACCTTGGTATTTTGCCGAAAAATGACCAAAATTGAAACTGATTGATTTTGATTGCAGATTGAAAAGTGATGAAAATGAGGCATTTTTGGCCAAAAAGTAAGGCTATAACCTTGGTATTTTGCCGAAAAATGACCAAAATTGAAATTGATTGATTTTGATTGCAGATTGACAAGTGATGAAAATGAGGCATTTTTGGCCAAAAAGTAAGGCTATAACCTTGGTATTTTGCCGAAAAATGACCAAAATTGAAATTGATTGATTTTGATTGCAGATTGAAAAGTGATGAAAATGAGGCATTTTTGGCCAAAAAGTAAGGCTATAACCTTGGTATTTTGCCGAAAAATGACCAAAATTGAAATTGATTGATTTTGATTGCAGATTGAAAAGTGATGAAAATGAGGCATTTTTGGCCAAAAAGTAAGGCTATAACCTTGGTATTTTGCCGAAAAATGACCAAAATTGAAATTGATTGATTTTGATTGCAGATTGAAAAGTGATGAAAATGAGGCATTTTTGGCCAAAAAGTAAGGCTATAACCTTGGTATTTTGCCGAAAAATGACCAAAATTGAAACTGATTGATTTTGATTGCAGATTGAAAAGTGATGAAAATGAGGCATTTTTGGCCAAAAAGTAAGGCTATAACCTTGGTATTTTGCCGAAAAATGACCAAAATTGAAATTGATTGATTTTGATTGCAGATTGACAAGTGATGAAAATGAGGCATTTTTGGCCAAAAAGTAAGGCTATAACCTTGGTATTTTGCCGAAAAATGACCAAAATTGAAATTGATTGATTTTGATTGCAGATTGAAAAGTGATGAAAATGAGGCATTTTTGGCCAAAAAGTAAGGCTATAACCTTGGTATTTTGCCGAAAAATGACCAAAATTGAAATTGATTGATTTTGATTGCAGATTGAAAAGTGATGAAAATGAGGCATTTTTGGCCAAAAAGTAAGGCTATAACCTTGGTATTTTGCCGAAAAATGACCAAAATTGAAATTGATTGATTTTGATTGCAGATTGAAAAGTGATGAAAATGAGGCATTTTTGGCCAAAAAGTAAGGCTATAACCTTGGTATTTTGCCGAAAAATGACCAAAATTGAAACTGATTGATTTTGATTGCAGAGTGAAAAGTGATGAAAATGAGGCATTTTGGCCAAAAAGTAAGGCTATAACCTTGGTATTTTGCCGAAAAATGACCAAAATTGAAATTGATTGATTTTGATTGCAGATTGAAAAGTGATGAAAATGAGGCATTTTTGGCCAAAAAGTAAGGCTATAACCTTGGTATTTTGCCGAAAAATGACCAAAATTGAAACTGATTGATTTTGATTGCAGAGTGAAAAGTGATGAAAATGAGGCATTTTTGGCCAAAAAGTAAGGCTATAACCTTGGTATTTTGCCGAAAAATGACCAAAATTGAAATTGATTGATTTTGATTGCAGATTGAAAAGTGATGAAAATGAGGCATTTCTGGCCAAAAAGTAAGGCTATAACCTTGGTATTTTGCCGAAAAATGACCAAAATTGAAATTGATTGATTTTGATTGCAGATTGAAAAGTGATGAAAATGAGGCATTTTTGGCCAAAAAGTAAGGCTATAACCTTGGTATTTTGCCGAAAAATGACCAAAATTGAAACTGATTGATTTTGATTGCAGATTGAAAAGTGATGAAAATGAGGCATTTTTGGCCAAAAAGTAAGGCTATAACCTTGGTATTTTGCCGAAAAATGACCAAAATTGAAATTGATTGAGTTTGATTGCAGATTGACAAGTGATGAAAATGAGGCATTTTTGGCCAAAAAGTAAGGCTATAACCTTGGTATTTTGCCGAAAAATGACCAAAATTGAAATTGATTGATTTTGATTGCAGATTGAAAAGTGATGAAAATGAGGCATTTTTGGCCAAAAAGTAAGGCTATAACCTTGGTATTTTGCCGAAAAATGACCAAAATTGAAACTGATTGATTTCGCTTTCAGATTGAAAAGTGATGAAAATGAGGCATTTTTGGCCAAAAAGTAAGGCTATAACCTTGGTATTTTGCCGAAAAATGACCAAAATTGAAATTGATTGATTTTGATTGCAGATTGAAAAGTGATGAAAATGAGGCATTTTTGGCCAAAAAGTAAGGCTATAACCTTGGTATTTTGCCGAAAAATGACCAAAATTGAAATTGATTGATTTTGATTGCAGATTGAAAAGTGATGAAAATGAGGCATTTTTGGCCAAAAAGTAAGGCTATAACCTTGGTATTTTGCCGAAAAATGACCAAAATTGAAACTGATTGATTTTGATTGCAGATTGAAAAGTGATGAAAATGAGGCATGTTTGGCCAAAAAGTAAGGCTATAACCTTGGTATTTTGCCGAAAAATGACCAAAATTGAAATTGATTGATTTTGATTGCAGATTGACAAGTGATGAAAATGAGGCATTTTTGGCCAAAAAGTAAGGCTATAACCTTGGTATTTTGCCGAAAAATGACCAAAATTGAAATTGATTGATTTTGATTGCAGATTGAAAAGTGATGAAAATGAGGCATTTTTGGCCAAAAAGTAAGGCTATAACCTTGGTATTTTGCCGAAAAATGACCAAAATTGAAATTGATTGATTTTGATTGCAGATTGAAAAGTGATGAAAATGAGGCATTTTTGGCCAAAAAGTAAGGCTATAACCTTGGTATTTTGCCGAAAAATGACCAAAATTGAAATTGATTGATTTTGATTGCAGATTGAAAAGTGATGAAAATGAGGCATTTTTGGCCAAAAAGTAAGGCTATAACCTTGGTATTTTGCCGAAAAATGACCAAAATTGAAATTGATTGATTTTGATTGCAGATTGAAAAGTGATGAAAATGAGGCATTTTTGGCCAAAAAGTAAGGCTATAACCTTGGTATTTTGCCGAAAAATGACCAAAATTGAAACTGATTGATTTTGATTGCAGATTGAAAAGTGATGAAAATGAGGCATTTTTGGCCAAAAAGTAAGGCTATAACCTTGGTATTTTGCCGAAAAATGACCAAAATTGAAATTGATTGATTTTGATTGCAGATTGACAAGTGATGAAAATGAGGCATTTTTGGCCAAAAAGTAAGGCTATAACCTTGGTATTTTGCCGAAAAATGACCAAAATTGAAATTGATTGATTTTGATTGCAGATTGAAAAGTGATGAAAATGAGGCATTTTTGGCCAAAAAGTAAGGCTATAACCTTGGTATTTTGCCGAAAAATGACCAAAATTGAAATTGATTGATTTTGATTGCAGATTGAAAAGTGATGAAAATGAGGCATTTTTGGCCAAAAAGTAAGGCTATAACCTTGGTATTTTGCCGAAAAATGACCAAAATTGAAATTGATTGATTTTGATTGCAGATTGAAAAGTGATGAAAATGAGGCATTTTTGGCCAAAAAGTAAGGCTATAACCTTGGTATTTTGCCGAAAAATGACCAAAATTGAAATTGATTGATTTTGATTGCAGATTGAAAAGTGATGAAAATGAGGCATTTTTGGCCAAAAAGTAAGGCTATAACCTTGGTATTTTGCCGAAAAATGACCAAAATTGAAACTGATTGATTTTGATTGCAGATTGAAAAGTGATGAAAATGAGGCATGTTTGGCCAAAAAGTAAGGCTATAACCTTGGTATTTTGCCGAAAAATGACCAAAATTGAAATTGATTGATTTTGATTGCAGATTGACAAGTGATGAAAATGAGGCATTTTTGGCCAAAAAGTAAGGCTATAACCTTGGTATTTTGCCGAAAAATGACCAAAATTGAAATTGATTGATTTTGATTGCAGATTGAAAAGTGATGAAAATGAGGCATTTTTGGCCAAAAAGTAAGGCTATAACCTTGGTATTTTGCCGAAAAATGACCAAAATTGAAATTGATTGATTTTGATTGCAGATTGAAAAGTGATGAAAATGAGGCATTTTTGGCCAAAAAGTAAGGCTATAACCTTGGTATTTTGCCGAAAAATGACCAAAATTGAAATTGATTGATTTTGATTGCAGATTGAAAAGTGATGAAAATGAGGCATTTTTGGCCAAAAAGTAAGGCTATAACCTTGGTATTTTGCCGAAAAATGACCAAAATTGAAATTGATTGATTTTGATTGCAGATTGAAAAGTGATGAAAATGAGGCATTTTTGGCCAAAAAGTAAGGCTATAACCTTGGTATTTTGCCGAAAAATGACCAAAATTGAAATTGATTGATTTTGATTGCAGATTGAAAAGTGATGAAAATGAGGCATTTTTGGCCAAAAAGTAAGGCTATAACCTTGGTATTTTGCCGAAAAATGACCAAAATTGAAATTGATTGATTTTGATTGCAGATTGAAAAGTGATGAAAATGAGGCATTTTTGGCCAAAAAGTAAGGCTATAACCTTGGTATTTTGCCGAAAAATGACCAAAATTGAAATTGATTGATTTTGATTGCAGATTGAAAAGTGATGAAAATGAGGCATTTTTGGCCAAAAAGTAAGGCTATAACCTTGGTATTTTGCCGAAAAATGACCAAAATTGAAATTGATTGATTTTGATTGCAGATTGAAAAGTGATGAAAATGAGGCATTTTTGGCCAAAAAGTAAGGCTATAACCTTGGTATTTTGCCGAAAAATGACCAAAATTGAAACTGATTGATTTTGATTGCAGATTGAAAAGTGATGAAAATGAGGCATGTTTGGCCAAAAAGTAAGGCTATAACCTTGGTATTTTGCCGAAAAATGACCAAAATTGAAATTGATTGATTTTGATTGCAGATTGACAAGTGATGAAAATGAGGCATTTTTGGCCAAAAAGTAAGGCTATAACCTTGGTATTTTGCCGAAAAATGACCAAAATTGAAATTGATTGATTTTGATTGCAGATTGAAAAGTGATGAAAATGAGGCATTTTTGGCCAAAAAGTAAGGCTATAACCTTGGTATTTTGCCGAAAAATGACCAAAATTGAAATTGATTGATTTTGATTGCAGATTGAAAAGTGATGAAAATGAGGCATTTTTGGCCAAAAAGTAAGGCTATAACCTTGGTATTTTGCCGAAAAATGACCAAAATTGAAATTGATTGATTTTGATTGCAGATTGAAAAGTGATGAAAATGAGGCATTTTTGGCCAAAAAGTAAGGCTATAACCTTGGTATTTTGCCGAAAAATGACCAAAATTGAAATTGATTGATTTTGATTGCAGATTGAAAAGTGATGAAAATGAGGCATTTTTGGCCAAAAAGTAAGGCTATAACCTTGGTATTTTGCCGAAAAATGACCAAAATTGAAACTGATTGATTTTGATTGCAGATTGAAAAGTGATGAAAATGAGGCATTTTTGGCCAAAAAGTAAGGCTATAACCTTGGTATTTTGCCGAAAAATGACCAAAATTGAAATTGATTGATTTTGATTGCAGATTGACAAGTGATGAAAATGAGGCATTTTTGGCCAAAAAGTAAGGCTATAACCTTGGTATTTTGCCGAAAAATGACCAAAATTGAAATTGATTGATTTTGATTGCAGATTGAAAAGTGATGAAAATGAGGCATTTTTGGCCAAAAAGTAAGGCTATAACCTTGGTATTTTGCCGAAAAATGACCACAATTGAAATTGATTGATTTTGATTGCAGATTGAAAAGTGATGAAAATGAGGCATTTTTGGCCAAAAAGTAAGGCTATAACCTTGGTATTTTGCCGAAAAATGACCAAAATTGAAATTGATTGATTTTGATTGCAGATTGAAAAGTGATGAAAATGAGGCATTTTTGGCCAAAAAGTAAGGCTATAACCTTGGTATTTTGCCGAAAAATGACCAAAATTGAAACTGATTGATTTTGATTGCAGATTGAAAAGTGATGAAAATGAGGCATTTTTGGCCAAAAAGTAAGGCTATAACCTTGGTATTTTGCCGAAAAATGACCAAAATTGAAATTGATTGATTTTGATTGCAGATTGACAAGTGATGAAAATGAGGCATTTTTGGCCAAAAAGTAAGGCTATAACCTTGGTATTTTGCCGAAAAATGACCAAAATTGAAATTGATTGATTTTGATTGCAGATTGAAAAGTGATGAAAATGAGGCATTTTTGGCCAAAAAGTAAGGCTATAACCTTGGTATTTTGCCGAAAAATGACCAAAATTGAAATTGATTGATTTTGATTGCAGATTGAAAAGTGATGAAAATGAGGCATTTTTGGCCAAAAAGTAAGGCTATAACCTTGGTATTTTGCCGAAAAATGACCAAAATTGAAATTGATTGATTTTGATTGCAGATTGAAAAGTGATGAAAATGAGGGAGAGTTGGATTGGACACAGATGTTGGATTGGAGATGGAAGTGATGAAATCGAATCAATGGGGTGAAAAAGTACGGCAAGGATACCGGCTAAGAATGGTAAGCTATATTTGGTGTCCTAGCATGAGATACAAGCTAATGACAAGTACTGCAGAGTTTGGTAGAAATTGAAGTCTAGTAGAGGGCCCTAGTGGTTGCGTCATAGGCTAAAATTAAATGAACCCGAAATGCTGTACAGGGGCATCACCAGTCAATGGTATAATTTGATTCCATAGTTCCTTTAACTATGTAGCCACCATAACCCAGGTGACATCATATGGTGTAAACGTTATGTCATGTGCCAATTCCACTTGTAAAATGTGGGCTCCTTTGAGTATCACTAGTGAGTGCCCATACCTAGACTGATCCTGGACAAAAGTTTCCAGTCAAATTTTTGTGTATATGATAGGCTACCATGAAGTGACTTTTTGGGCCGCCATATTTGGAAACCAATAGGAACCAAATAAAAAATTCACTATCTAATATTTTCATGTTTCTTAGCAGCGTATCATATACCCTTGCGGTATCGAGTTGGTTAGATAGATCTTAGAGCTCTGGTTTCGATTGGCGATCCCTCAAAATGACAACTTTCAGACCTTGTACTCAACTTTGTTCCTATTTCAAAGCTGCCATTATGGAACTCTGTCACAAAAAAGGTTTGTTTTTCAAAGTTTCATAGTCTATCTGTAGGAGAAATAGGAAATTTTCATTGTCCTATCTAAAGAGGTTCCAGATTTATGAGGTTCCAAAAGTCATAGAGAATTTCTTTGGCCAATACGACTTGCCAATGTTGCTGGGCGTGACTAAAGTCTAAGGAGCCTTATTTCAGAATCTATATAAGATATTGAGCTAAAATGTTCAGTTTTCTCCTTTCTCATATAGAGGTATCTTATGGCAAAATTTCATCCAAATCTGAGATGGTACATGTCTAGCTGTGCCCCGTTGGCATGGAATGACGAATATATATATATATATATATATATATATATATATATATATATATATATATATATATATATATATATATATATATATATATATATATATATATATATATATATATATATATATATATATATATATATATATATATATATATATATATATACAAGTACTTGAATGTAAACATGCGAATGTTGGCAGTCGATGATGATAATTAACAGGCATTCATTCATTTTGTAGGATCATTTAATTAAATTAAAATACAACCAAGCTGTATTCAAATAGCAAAATATACAAAATTTATGATCATATTTCATATGTAAACTATATAGGAGCACCATTGCAGCCTAGGGCTTACAACAAAATGGTTTCAAATGAATTAGCCAGCCATGTTGCAAAAAGAGGGATTTGGGGGGGTTGCTGTATTACCCTTTTCTAGGGGGCATAAGGGCAAGAAGTGTCCTGTTCTGTTGGGTACAGTGTTTTCCACAATAGTTCATACAAGAAATTTAAATCGTATACATAGATACGCAACTAAAGACAACTTTCCTTGTTGAAGCTGTACCTCTGCGACCTTTCGTATATGCAAGCTAAACAATTCTTGAAGGAAATTATGCCCCCCTAAACCATATAACGGTGTTGCGGTATCTCAGGGAATTGCCTAACAATAAACAACAGAAAGCGACACAATTCTGTTTGTACCTGCTTTCACTTCCATTACACTAGTTGTTTGCATCTGGAAGAGTGATTTCACCTAGTAGATGAAAACTATAGATTCATAAGCACTATCGTGCTAAAGCAATCACAGTAGTAACAAGTGCTGTATGCGGTCTCTAAAACAATGCAGTAGATTTTTGCTTACTGGTGATAAATGAAATAAGAGACATAAATTTTATAATTTCAAAAAGTGTTTCAGAGTGGTATAGCCCAGTGTGGTACAACCGAGACCCATAAATCTGTTATCCTAAGTAAATTGCATAATAAAAATTTGTATATATCCTATGAAAGTCAGAAGATATTTCAACTAATGTTGTTTGGCAAAAAACTTAATATAAGTAAAAGATTTTAACGAAATTAAACCAAAAAACTGGAAAAGTTGTTCAATACTTCTGGATTGTAACTATTAGGTATAGTGAACATCTGTGAGCGTCCTATGTTTATTGTGTATAATAAGGTACTTGCAGTGGTCACATGACCATTACGTAATCTCTATTATGATTGGCCAATTCGGTCTGGTGGGCAAAACAACTTTGTTGCAAAGAAAGGCAATGTCTGAACTGCAAGTAGTTGGCTGTGAATAGCTGAGCCGTTGCTATCATTCACTGGTAATTTGTCAAGTCTTAAGTAATTTCTAAATATCTTAGTTCACATACTATTTCATTCACATTGTATCAGCATTTTCTCATGCAAACAAAGGACTCTGAATGCGTTTATGAGTTCCACTTTTAACCCCGCAAAGTCAACCAAGTCTAGGAAAGCATGATCACAGTCGTGGTGAATAACTTGATAATTTTAGTTATTTGCCTATCTGAAATGTGACGACAGGTTTTAAAAGCTTGAGATTCCTTCTAGAAGCATTCACTTTGTAAACTCCGACTGTATTGCCATCAAATTAATAGACTGTTCCCTTTGTAAACAGTCAGAAGATTTCGCATGCTTTTTGCTGTCCTTGACCCTCGATTACATATGTGGTAATCTGTTGGTATACAGTCAAAAACGCTGTGAAAGCAATTACCCATCGTCCGGGCAGGTTGAGGGCCTGAGTGTTTTTAAAATTAACACAACAGTCTTTTATATCGATGGCAATACAGTCAGAGTTTACAAAGTGAATGCTTCCAGAAGGAATCTAAAGCTTTTAATACCTGTCGTCACATTTCAGATAGGCAAATAACTAAAATTATCAAGTTATTCACCACGACTGTGATCATGCTTTCCTAGACTTGGTTGACTTTGCGGGGTTAAAAGTGGAACTCATAAACGCATTCAGAGTCCTTTGTTTGCATGAGAACATGCTGATACAATGTGAATGAAATAGTATGTGAACTAAGATATTTAGAAATTACTTAAGACTTGACAAATTACCAGTGAATGATAGCAGCGGCTCAGCTATTCACAGCCAACTACTTGCAGTTCAGACATTGCCTTTCTTTGCAACAAAGTTGTTTTGCCCACCAGACCGAATTGGCCAATCATAATCGAGATTACGTAATGGTCATGTGACCACTGCAAGTACCTTATTGCCTGATCAGTTAAGGGGATATAAAGTGTCTATGAGCTGGCTTAAATCTGTCGATAATATAATTCATGTATTAAACTGATAACACATGCGTTGAATTTCAAATTATTTCGCTCAACTGTTGCTTAGTTAAAGCAACTATTTACGTAAATTAAAAACCACTCTTAGTGACTTTATTAATTACAAAGGAAGCTCACAACTACTTCATAAGTCAGAAACATTGCTGCCGTATTAGGGATTTGCCTGACAACTTGCGTTGACAATCCACCATACAGTCCTTTAATACCCTCGTCAAGTGCTATGCACTGAAGTGTCTGTAGCAAAGATGTGTATCTCTTAACTCCGTCCACCATTGGCTGCCTAAGCCGAGTCCTTACAACTTCGTGCGGATACATCAAAGTTACTGAGATTATTTTAGAGAGGCTTGCAGCCACCATGAACTGAGCAAAATCACCAAAGCAAATGCCTCTTTCATCAGTGTCGCTACCACAAGGTCGGAGGAATGCTTTCATTTTTTCATAGAGTACAAAATGAATGCTTGTTTCAGCAATACCAACATATGATATAAGAAGTCCTCTGTAGAATCCACGAATTCCTTCTGTATTGTAAAGTTTCAGGATGGTGTCTCTCAAAGTTGAGCCTCCTCTCCTATCACAAACAAGTTTTTTTTGATACACATGATAACAATAAGACTGATCTATCAACAAAGCGACTATATGGAGAATACCGAGTGTCCTCGAAAAAGTGCCCTGGGCATTCATTCAAAAGTCAGTCTTCGAGGGGAGACGGTCATCCGAGGGGGCACTCATGTACAAATCTGCTTCTTTGGGGGGCGCTCATTCGATTTCGTAGACATACAGATACAATCTTTCCGAATAGTTGTGGGCAGACACATAAACGCAACATATGAAGATATAGGAAATACAAGGAAAGGGAATCCGTCAGAAAATCATATGAAAATGAAAAGCTTACAAAGCAATTTAAAGGAAAGAGTTACAAGAAAAATATCAATTTTGTCCTCTTTGTTGATATCTATTAGCTTGGATTCTGGTGTAGCATCAGTAATATCCTGTTCTGAAACCAGCCCTTCAAATGGATTCAAGTCTGGTTCACTCAAAATTGATAACTGTTCCTTGGATACGTCCAGACTGGCATGGCCCTCTTTCAAGCAATAGATCAAGCAGTCTTCATATGTTTGATTTGAATTGTTTCGTTTGTCTTGTTTTCATTCTCTTCGTTATCGTTGGAAAATCGTTACTAAAGGGGAGCATTCATTCGAGGGGGGCGCTCATTTAAAAATATTTACTTTAGGGGAGGCGTTCATTCAAGGGGGCGGTCTTTTGAGGGGAGGCGCTCTTTCGAGGAAATACGGTAAATGAACATACAATACGAAAGACGTACGCGACAGTTCAAAAAGGTAAGAAAATTCAGTTGTAGATTTCTGAGAACTACGTTAGTGGAAAAGATGATACACACTTGGAAGTTCAATTTTCATGCCAACCCACCACCTTTTTACTTCAATTTTGCATAGATTTCATGTGATAGCATAGGGTTGCCCAGGACGTGGCCCAGAGGCCACAATGTGGCCCGCCATTTTGTCTGACGTGGCCTGTACTAAAGTCAAAAGTCGGTAAAGAACTCTAGTGTACTTATTTAGATTACAGGAGAGAAATTTACCAATGCTTTGCGTTTGCGTTTCCTCTCTATCTGAAGTTTCAATGTAACATGTTATGTGGTTGTGCACTTTAGCACACGACTTAACTTTAAAAATGATCATCCCCAAGCAAAGGCTGGACAACACTGTAATAGCCTATGGACATCAGTGTATGTTGATATAAAGCCAGCCAGCCAGCCAGCCAGCCAGCCAGCCAGCCAGCCAGCCAGCCAGCCAGCCAGCCAGCCAGCCAGCCTGCCTGCCTGCCTGCCTGCCTGCCTGCCTGCCTGTCGATCTGTCTGTCTGTCTGTCTGTCTGTCTGTCTGTCTGTCTGTCTATCTGTATAACACTACAGTGCTACACAAACACATATAGTCTTAGAGCTTTAGTACTGAAACCATGAAAAAGCTAAGAAAGTTTCGGTACTGGGCGAAGAAAACTTTTCTCATAAACATTCTCATCGCTAAATCAATTCATAAATCTGCATCAAATCTGTCAATAACATTCAGCCAGTTTCCTAACTCATAAATGATTGCCTTATTCGAACTACAAAATTATGTCAAAAGATGAGATGGCCTTCATTGTCTCTTAACAATGCAAATATGCAGAAGTAAATAACGCAAAGTCACCTTTTATTCAACTGAAGCCTGGTTTTCAAAACCCAAATCGGACAAGTTGCAGTAGTTGAGCAAAACCCTAAAAGTTCAAATTAAAGTAGGTAAGATAGATGATCCCATATACTGACACGGTTTGATAGAATCCTAGCCACAGTAAGGAAAGACGGAGAAAAAGTAGAGATACAAGTAGAAAGATAAAGGAAAAATATGGGGGAAAGGAGCAATGGAAAGTTAGTGATGATATAAGATTATCAATTATAATTAGTACAGCACCTGAACATAAAATTACTACTATCCATAAAAGGACTAACACATAAGTGAACAAATGAATAAATGACTGAATGAATGAATGAACAAATGGACTAATATATCATCAAATTGTCAATTCATATGCAAACATGAAATAAAAAACCTTCAAAAAAATGTGATATTCTATTGGAATTTCAATGATACAAAGCGCATGTCAAAGAGAGACAGTGGTAATTGCCACCTGCTCTGAAGTACTTACAAAAAGAATGCTTGATCGGTATTTTCAAGAGTGTTTGAAGTGGAATCAAGAAAAAAATCGCCCTAAACAATGCTGTTGTCATAGATTTTACCAGGAAAGCCTCTAAATTAACTTTTAACTTTGCTAGCAAAACTAAACTCCTGAAAATATACATTTTATAACCCCTAGCTGGTTATGGGTTAACATAACCAAGGGGTAGAGAGGTTAAAACAAAGCTTTCGTAGCCATTCAAAGACTAAGACTAATTACACTAGGATTTGTTTGGTTCTCTACAAAGCAATCACCTTAACAGTGTACCTAAAACTTTTAAGTATGAATCAAGAAATCAAACATACGACATGAATAATGGACATAAGGGTTGAGTGGCTGCAAGAAAAAAGAACCAAGATGGGAACAGCCACTACCTACAAAAAGTCAACCCTTTTATAAGAAACACACTTTCTGCTTTTAGCCTGAAACTCTCTTAATACCACATTTCCTCAAATTAGTCCCCTGCCCCAAAACCCCTTTGCTACAACTTCCAACTGTTAATAACCCCCTCAAATAAGCCACAATAACAAATGATGATGAACATCTTGTTATAGAGTAATGAATTTATTTAGACTGTTCTTTTTATCTTCTGGAGAAAGTTTTTAAAGTTAGCTTTTTTCCTGTCTCGGATAACTTTTTAAGCCCCCCTCCAGTAAGTCCCATCAAAAAATATGGAAATAAGCCACCCCCAGATGGCAAATACAAGGACTAACTGTGTTTTGTCAAATTGCTGTTCTCTCAAAAAATTTGTGAAACTTCCAAAAACAACAAAGGTGTATATAAAGAGACAACAAATTGGGTATTGAATGTTTTAGTCAATTTGATTAACCTAATGTTTATTGCTAAATTGCATGCAAAGGGAATTATCCATAAGGGTGAATATGTTTCCAGCTTAATAAATAAATGCTTCCTTGTAAAAACAGTTTTTTCCAGCATACTTTTGAAGTTCTGCTTGCTTGTGTTTCTCAAATGCTTGTTAATTTTGGCCTATTTTAGTTTCATGTTTGTTCTATATCTCTTTCTAATGAAAAACAGACTGTCATAACAAACATTGTCTTGAACAGAACTACATTGATTGCAAGGTAGAGAACCAAAACTAGTCCAGAAATTAGTCCCAGCACTGGTAAAAATGTAGAGGTTAATTGACTTTTCAAGTCATCCAAATTGGCTAGCAATGCCAGTGATTCTGATTCCAACCAAGTGCATTCCATCCAAATTGAAGAATACACAAAAAGAAACAAAGCTTCTCCGATACCTCCTGCCCTCCAAACCACCTACATAAGTGCATCCCCATTTAAATCCTACAAGGTTGTCAAAACAATGTCCACAAAGTAGCAAGCATAATATTAACCCTTAATATAATAAATTTACTGGAGCACAGGAGGTATAGGGTGGCCCAATAGTCATTAGCTATGTTTTTACACTACCGGCCATTTTGTTTTCTTTCCTTTATGCACCTTAAACAAGGCACCAAGCATTCTTTGTGAGGAAATATGTCCATGATAGCTAGACATATGTGTAGACGTATAGTGTGTCTCTACTGAGGCTACAAACCCAATGAGAACACTAAAAAAAATTCAGAGCATTAACATGGTAAATTGCAATGTAAACAATTTGAGAAAATTAGATAATTATGTTGGCCAAAATTCTGTGCAACCTTCTTCATACATTGCAAATAACTTGTTTTAACATTGAAAGTAGATGGCAATTATTAAACCCAATCATTACCCAAGGAAGCATTATGTCATGGGTCTAATACAGCATGCCATCTACCTAAAAGTTTAATGAAATTCCTGTTTCACTCACTAACAGGAAATATTTATTGCCATTTAAGGTACAATATATTAAAAAATGTCTTAAAGGAATAATTGCAGTTTAATATAAAAATGTAGTTATGGCTTGAGTAGTTCAGTGATACAATTATTCTTAGGGAGCAACAAAGGAACTATGTGTTCCCTGATAGCCCCATTCACTAGGTAATTTATTACGTTCATTATCTTTACAATAGATATCTAATTTTATAAACAAAAGATACAAACTTCTCATGAGGTCATTGTGCATTTACATATATGAAAGGTAAACATATTTGTAGATATTGCTGCCAAATGTATGCCCTATGTAGTAATGCTTTCACTGTGAACTTACAAAGAATTTTACTTTTTTACTTTTTTATCTTTGGAGCATTTAGAAGTCAATCTATTAACATTTACTATAGGAAACCTAATGAGCTCAATTTCTACTAACTTTAGATTTATCAATAACCTAACAACATTCCTCTTAACCATAACTTTCCACTAATTGGCTAGAATTCCTTCCTCTCCATAACAGCCATTTTTCCTTTCTTACAGACTAAAATTTCTCTTTGATCCATCTGTCTAAACTGATCTAACTATACCCTCTATTGGTAACCACTGTCATAGGTCAACTAAACACTTCATCTCTACAGCATGAAATTTCAAGTGGCTTGTCAGTTGATCTTGCCTGTGTTTTTCCTCCACAATCCTATATCCTAAATTGCCTTTCTTTGCAGCCACCATCTATATAAATGACATTCAAGCCCTGCCATAACAATTTGCTCTGCATCCTACTGCTCACCAAGCTCCAGGTATTCATTCAATGTTTTGAATTAACTCTCAAAGAAGTATCTTTACCCTTCTCCCACAAAAACTATTTCTTTCAGTGGTACCTGTCATGTGATGTTAGCGATCATGAATCTCCACTTCTGTCTCTCCTTTGATATATGTACTAACTCTGCTACTTTGTACTGTCCGCTAAAACTTTCTAGTGAACAATCCATGCATTTCTTCTATTGTTTTCCTTTAGTGCTCCTTCCATTTATCCTTGCCAGTAAACTATTAACTAATTCATTAGTTTGAGCTACTCTGCATCAACTCATGTTTTATCCTCAAATAAGAAAGGATTCTAAAGCAAATATACATTATATATATCCATGAATTTCCCACTTGCACATGAATTTCCCACTTGTGGAACAAAGGATTCCAACAATATTGCTTTCACTTTACAGTCTTGAGTAATGATGTCTTCATTTAAATCCATTTAAAAAAATCAAAATCTAAGCATCCTAGTTGCACCCAGTGTGGTTGAATTTGTGTCAATTATCCAAGTACCATTTCCACTACTTCACAAGGCCATCAAGCAGCAAAAGCAATGCTTAGTCATACCTTCTTGCTAATCAGCAATTGCTTGCATATATCATTATTATGCTCAATGCAAGATCACTGAACCAAAAACATCAGAAGGTGCAGTTGAGTAAACCTATTTCTCTTCTAAATCTTTCATGGAGACTACTGGTAAACATTACATGTGAAGTTTGTGGCTTTATTTACAGTTCCATACTATGGCCAACAAAGAAGAGACTACTGCTCCCCAAAAAAAATTAATACCACATTGCTACTCTAGCAAGACAACACAAAATCTGCAGGCCATGCAGTGCAACCAGTTTTCGATACCAGCAGCATCAGAATGACTCAGCAAAGTGTGTTCAATAGCCAAAGCTGCTGTTAGCACTGCAAGTTGAAGCTGTTTATAAATCCCTGCTATTGCAAACTGAAATAAATGCTTTACAACATATAATAATTTCATGACGACACTAGAAAAAGACTATGATAAAGTGAGAAAAAAGCTGGTATATTTTGCATTCTAGACATCGATTGAGTTCTAAACAACAAGCATCACAGATAATATCTATCTAAGATGAAGGGTTGGCTTTCAAATAGAAAAGATGGATGGATTAGGTGTCCGGATAAGCAAACTGCTCAAAGATAAGCAGTTGTCTTTAAGATAAAGATACAAGACTTAACTGCAAAGCTGTACTTTACAGAAACTATCCAAAATCAACAATGAAGATGCCACTAGACAGGATAAGGGTTCATTTACATGAGACAAGCTAGCCTAGTTTACCAAGCCAGCTTACTTAAGTGGGACCCAGTAGAGCAGCAGATTGACTTGTCCACTGGATTTAGCTTTATATGGACAGTGAGCCGGCATGCAATGCCCAGATCTGTTGATTTCTAGGTGAGATCTGGACCAACTAGGATGAAAATTCATTATGAAAAGATGACAAAGTCAAGTGGGCCAGCCTTGCTCACTGTGCTTGAATAATATGCACTGCACAGACAGGCAAAGATTGATAAAACACAGTCACGTTTCAGCAATCTGGGTAAAGGAGGCTAGCCTGGCCAAGTGCGATATGATGTAATTTTGTAAACACAGTGCTAAAATCACTGCATATAGGTGAGCTTGCCCAGCTAACTGAGCTGGCTCATCTCATGTAAACAGGCCCATAAACAGGCCCAAAAGAAGTGCTTGCCAATGAGTAAATTTGATTTGACAGTATGGAATGTTGCAGAAATGAGGTGGTGGTATTGAGTAAATCAAACAAACAAAAACATACCAGCACATGCACCAGCCACTAGTGGAATGAATGAACTGTCTTTTTTTAGAAGCTTAGATGTCTTCAGGTATCTCTTCATCTTTGCATAAACAGAGAAATAGATGGCCCTACAACAGAAAATGCAAATAAACTAAAAAAAATGGGTTAGGGGAACAAACTAAATTGATATGTGCATAAACCAATGTTATCATTTCAAAAGTAAACAAAAGAAATTATAGTTTTACAATGCATTCTAAGAGAACTAATCAATGCTCTACAAATTACTGTAAGCTGTAAACACATTGGAGACCACAATTCCCAAAACTCTTTTGAATAGCTTCCCCTCTCTTAATCAAATAAGGCAGTGGTCAAAAAATGGATTAAACTGCAGTCAGCCTGTTTGAGAAAGCTACTAAAGACTCTTACTAGAAACCTGTTGAGTATGTACTTGCAACTACATCCCATCTATGATTCAGTTGGAAATCACATTGTACATAGAACAAAGCACAAACCTTGAGGGAGTAACACCAATCAGATGTGGGGCAAGGCCTTTAAAAAGTCCTCTCACACCTTCTTCCTGGATAATTGTCCTAAGAAATAAAACAATCAATGTGCTAGAATTAAAAAGGCCCAAAACCTCAAGAGATTCATAACCACATTCCTTTGTAAATCCTAGAAACTGCTGCTACAGGAGGACAACTATGGATGTGGGTCCTGGGGGTCTAGACAATTGCCCTTTTCTTCAAAAAGGTAGAAGTACCCTTTTCTTGGAGGACCTTGAAACTGTTTCATGTAGTTTTAAAAAGGAGACATACTTAAAATCTTTGCTAAACATGAAAGGAAAGAAATCCTGATTTCAAGATTTTCTCTTTAGAATGTGCTTAGTGTGAACCTCTATGTTGATTAGACCCCTGCCCTACAAAAACCCTAGTTGCACACCTGTGGTACACCTGTGGCACAACTGGGCAGTTAAGTACTATGCAGTAGTACATCTAATAGTTACAAGCATCATACAAGTAACTAATTGACAACAATTTAATGAAGTAATTGCTTTCTATGCTTTCATAGGTTGGGAAAATTTCAATGATCGGTTTGCAGTTTCTATCTTTTAATGCATCTAATTCTTTTTAATATAACTCAGAGTTACTCTTGAATTCTTTCAAAAAGGAAATGTAATGAAAGAGTTGATGCTTTTTGTCCTTGACAAAGGAGGCATAAAGGTGCAAGGATATCTTGAGGGGCTCTATTCAGCAGGAGTCAATAAAAATGGCTCTGAATTTAGAGGGTAAACTAGTCATATGACAGACTTTCACATCCTATTACTAACTGAACTGTAACTACCGATTCTGGCCAAAAATTAAAATAGACAAAATAAAAAGCTTTAGTGAAATATAAACTAATATGGAAAATATCTCCTTATTTACATAAACAGTTCCATTGCTATCTACAGTGTCAAGCAAGTAATGCTTTAAGGACACTTACACCAAGTAGTGTTGCAAACTACATGGAGTAGGTACGGTTTTAAACCTAGATAAAGTTACCCAAACACAGTCTATCTATGGACCAGCCCCTACCTGCTGAAAATCATCAAGTACAACTTAAATACATGACATGCACACACTGAATTCAACAAATCTATATAAGAGTGAAAGTATGATCTCATGGGCCAACTTGCAGAAACTCTTTGTAACTACAGTCTGAAACAGACCAGGAAGTGAAGTACTGAGAACAATATTGAAGTATTGCGCACAAAAGGTTGAAAATACCTTAGACAAAATACCATTCCTGGCTTCACATGAATAACGGTTGGGGTTCCTGAACTACAGGGGGCATGTGAATATGATAAACGAAGGCAACCACTTTGAACGAGACTCCTCTCTGCTGGGATTTGTTGCAAGTTAAAGGACGCCATAGAAGACTGCTGTCTTGTTTTCAAAACATCGAGTGGAGAAGTAATAATTGCACCGGAGGTACCACCGATACTGTGAATAGAAGTGAATTACTTAAATTTAAGTAAAACAGCAGAGAAATATTCAAGACAATCATAGATTGCAGTTTAAGAACTACACAATGCAAGAACGGAGAAAAGTACATTTCGAAAAACATTTCTTGGCCATCGCCAACTTTAGAAATGATATTCTATTGCGATTAACTACATTTATTAATACTTCCCCCTTCCATTTCTATATTCAAAAGGCTATTAGCGCTTTGTTGCTAGTAATTAGCTTCAAAGGCCCACTGATAGCACTGACCCACAACTCACGGGCTGACCGTAATATCTAAAACAAATAATATATAGGGAAGTGTTTTGAGGCCACTCTTGCCTTCTGGACTCTTCTATCCGTATTTTCCTACACTTATAGGAGAACTGGGCCACTCCCCCTACCCGCCCTAATTGAAAGCCTTTCACATCAGCTATATTATGTAGTCACAGTCCAGAATATTCCTAGACTAGCCGTCTCATCTGACCAGTATAGTACCTTTCTCCCAACGCCGCAGGTCTCAGCCCCACAGAGGATATACGCGTAGCCATAAACTATGCAGACTTCCATACGGCCTAGTGTACAACCTTCAAATAAATGCTGTCTGGCAAACAACACATACTTTTGGCCAATACCAAAATCTTAATTACTAGGTGTATTTCACCTCATTTGTATACGAATAAAGTCGATCAAAGCAGAGCTCACTAATGCCAAAAGAACTTCTTAGGAACATTTTCATAAGTTCGTCGATAACACACTTCCTATTTTTGGTGATGCCATGTACGTATCTCCTACCAAAATTACAACCTCGCACTAAAATAACGTACCCTCCAGCAATCATGTGGACAACCGTAGACTGTGTACACGCCATTACTGTTTGATTCCATTCACTACATTAACAACTCTCCTTCCTGGCAAGTCTGTAGCAGCAACAGAAAGTGGAAAGTGAATTCCGCCGATTTGTCCACAGCTGTCAGGCATCCGATTTCCCATTCCCAACAACCAATGAAAAGGGACAATGTAGCTGGTATTTCACTAGTAACTATCCCATAACACTTTGCACTATAGCCAGAGGTAACCGGTAACCTCGTTTCCCAACTAGTGAGAAAAGTTGGAATGAGGACTTACTCTATTGTCTCTAATAGAAGGGGGGAGGAAATAGAAGGGGGTGTTCGCGTAAAGCAATTTTCAATAAGATTGGGTACTAATAGACAGGGGCATGCATGTCCCTTCTATTTTCAAAGAAAAGGAGTGTCAGAACGTGGCTTTTTCTCTAGTTACTCCCGTAACTCAGTCTTTTAATTCTATTCTAAATCAGGTATGAGCGGCACAGAGTACACAAAAGTTTAGTTGTAGGGCTATATGTGAATGAAATGAACTATTTACAAGGTAACGAATCTCCAGTGAGACCCGGAATTATCGCGTAGCTGATCGCGTAGCAATAAGCGAAGACCCTTACTTTGGGCGTCTTGTTCTCACAGACAGGATCGTACTGTTTTTAATAAATCACATCGCCCTTTCAGTCAATTTCCCAGGTGTTCTGGTCATGATCGATTTGTAAAATTAATAGAAGGGGGTGTTAATAAGTAATGGGAGGAGGGCAAATTCTCCTGAGATTAATAGATGGGAGGGGGCCGTCTATTAGAGACATAAGAGTAAGCAATGAAAATCAAGATATTTGTTCCCATGTCGTGACAAATGCTCTAGAGGAGCAGCAGCCTCTGAAGTAGATAAGAAATGCAAGCAAACTTCAGGAGCAAAGCAAGGTGACAATAGAGGCCTCTGGGGAAGTGAATTATGGCATCCCAAAAGTGTATAAACCCCCTAAAAGTAAAGGTAAGTCCCATGTACGACTATGTACGTTGGGGAGTGCCTGTTAGAGAGGACACTTATCCTGAGCCGTTGGCATAGTGAAGTAGGGTGGCCAGTTCCTTTCCTCGCCACCTGTAACTTCCCCAGTGTTGCTACCAGATGGTAGCTACCAGGTGTCAGAACAATAGCTACATGGAGGGGGGCTTTGCCCCCCAATAATTCACCGAGGTTGTATATAGAAGAATACTACACTGTACTTTTTAATCATTTTTCAGTTGAGTTCTGCCCAATCTTCAACCTAGAAGCACCATACCACAGCTATAAGGCATGCAGATATCTTGATTTTGTTGTATGACAAACCGTTAACCTTTTTCAGTGACGACACGTGTTGTAAGAGTGTCTAAGAGTTTCTGCTTGTGTAGTTGGCCATCCTTTTAGGAAATAGGGTATTGTTCCTTTTGAGTGCATTCCTTGTAGTCCATGCCAGATGTCTGAGGGTAAGAGGTGTCTCTTCTTCAATGTGTTGGTAAGAGATAGTTTTGCCTCTATCATTGGTGTACAAGCAATTAATACCAAAGAGAAAAGGCGGTTAAGTCTCTTCCTTTGTCGTTTTAAATCTTCAAATTTCGATGAAACTAGGTTTACTCCTTTTCTATATGAACAATTTCATAAGACCACCAGCCTCAAAACCGTTGGGAAATTAAGAACAAATTAAGAACAAATTGAGGCTGAAGTACTATCTTAAAATGTATTTTTGCACAAAGCTGCATGCACTGTCCAATAACAAAATAGCATGAAATGTCATTCCCTCGTAAAAATAATACCTGTTTTATAGGCATCTAATTTTGTGTTGCATATTGTCTAATATCTAAATTGTCTACTCCCCGCAAATTTAAGAACAAATTAAGAACAATTCAGCTTCAATAATTTAGAATAAGTTAAGAACAGCCAGCCTGAACCTCAATTCTACTGGCTCTTATAAAAAGAACAAGTGCAAAGGAGCCAGTTTCTCCATCATAGCATGAATATCAATGATGGAAACTGCTACATTCTATTGTAATACTGCTAGTTTGTTTGGTAGATTTTTGCTAGAATGTTTGGATAGATTTTATGTAAAACTAACACCTTGTTAACTAGGCCGAAGACAGAGTGGCTTGCGAAAGCACTCGTGTCTACATTCGTATTCCGCATTTAGTGTTGTTTATCGCACTTGGACTCTCAGTGCTTGGGAAAGACTGAGGAGTGCCATTTGGCGTTTATTGTATTAGTTGTTTCGTCGAGGCTCCATGGGGTAGAGCCAGTATTATTGCTAGTTTTAAGGTTAAGTTAGTTTACGAGATTAGGTTAGGACGCATATATAAATAATAGTATTTCATAGCTTCGAGTTTAGGATTCAGTATTATTGCCATTGCACTATGCATAAATATAGCCTTGTCATCATTCCGTTAGATTAGCTACATGACCGAGCATTACACAGCATTCTTATCTATTGTCTAAGGAAGTCTAGAAAGAGCCAGGATTACGCAATGCTTCTTTTGGATTGAAATCTGCATCGTAATCATTAGTTGGTTAGCAGCAAAACTGCTGACACAACATTAGGTGTTAATAAGTATATATAGCCCTCGCGCATTAAGTTAAAGAAGAAAGAGTTGGAGAAAGAGTTGGAGAAAGAGTTGGAGAAAGAGTTGGAGAAAGAGTTGAATAGAGTTGGGAATAGAGTTAGAGTTAGAAATGAGATGAGTACAACTTAGAGCCAATGGCGGGGACGTATGTCACTCAGCCGAGCCATGTACATAGATAGACATTAGTTTGAATAGTTCCATTAAATATGGTATACCACAGCTGTCTACTCTCTGCAAGATGATTCTGATTCGACAACGACTTAAAGACCGCTCGCAGCCATCACAGAAGATTACATCGCCTTAGCTCAACATCTACAGTAGAGTTTGGTCCACAACGAGAATAATAATCATCATCACCAATTCCAAATCCATTTTGTTCACATTCAAACATTTTTTTTCATTTCAATTTCACACTATTCTGCAAAACGACGTTTTTCGACGTTCTGGAGGGCGTTACTTTGAAAACTTTTTCTAGGGCAAGCCCCCAGACCCCTATTTTCCATCAGAAAGCATATGAAAAACCACTATTTTGGCATATACTTATGTATAACATGTAACGCTCCCCCCCCCCCCGAAGGATTCCAACATGACTTCTACATCTGTGCCCCCTATTCATATTCAACTGTCTAGGGGCCTGAGACGTCGCCGTTTGGTTGTATGAACGATTTGAAGAATTGATGATAGAGAATATTGAGTCTACTTGATTTGCAATTTGTGCATTTCATCCGTAAAACCTTGCAGTTGTATATTGGTGCCGTGACCCGGGACACCGCAAGTTAGCTGCTTTACGTTTTGAGAGATGTAGTTGGATTAATATGCTTCCATCATCGCTTTGCCCTCTTGACAGGTCAAATGGTCTACATTTCTTTCGTTCCTACGCCCAAACTCGTTTCCGAACCTCAGATGGTGCAAGAAGGTGGGACATGTCAAAAAGTATTCTAGGTTTTTCAGTGCCCTAGGTTTTTCAGTGCCAGTGTAATGTTTCGAGCCAATGCAGTGGTTCATAAGACGAAAGGTTCAAGGGCAGCATTTCGCGTGCCAGTAGTAAGAGTACTGAAGCGACCAGAAGCAGTCCCACGTGACAATGGGTAAGCGATTATTCCAGCTAAAACCACTAGCTGTGGAGATTAAAAAAAGTTGCGCTGGATCCTTTTTTCTTGGAAGAAGAAATGGACCACTTCAAGGAAAGCATTTACCAAAGAGCGTTACTGGATACAGAACAGAACATAGGCCAAACGAGCAAAGCTCTCCGTGCGACTAATAGCCATACAACACTATATTGGATCGCAAACAAGCACACGTGGAAGTAATTCGTTCCCACTTGATTAAATGAAATCCTTCGCAAAACGAGAGGGGTGCAATTGGAGACTGTCTGACAGAAGCAGTGAGGGGGAGGACGTAGAAAAACATTAAAACAGTTGTCACTTTTCCACTGAAAGAGTTAAACAAATTATCAGTGTACCGAATGTCAAGAAGACTGTTCTTCATGAGAACTATAAGAGTTTTTCGAGGACTTTGATCGATACTATTACGTAGTTCTGTCTGTTGTTAGAAGACTGTTTGTTTTCTTCTTTATTGTTACGTCATTGTGTCTTGGTTTAATGTTTCTTTTGACCCGCTTCACTCCCTCTTGAGAATTCAAGCCAGGAGGCTTCTTTCTTTTTTGGTTGTATGAACGACTTGAAGAATTGCAGATATAGAATATTGGATCTATTTGATTTCCAATTTGAGTGTTTTATCCGTAAAACCCTGTAGTTTTACACAGGTACCCATTTGCTGCTGTGTGGACAGTGAGCGAGTATCCCACCTTTGGTCCGAGAGTTCGGCTCGAACCGTCGATGTTACACTCAGCAGCAAAGCGCTCTAATCACTTGGCCACTTGCCCATTTATAAATCCCCTACTAAACCTCTAAATTCCGCTAAATTCTGTAATTTATTGTACAACGCTGCCTAATTTAAAACCATTGAGCAAATTATTTGACATAAAATCGCATTAGACATTTCATTTTAGTGACACACAAACTCTACGTCCACAGTAGCGGGGTTGTCCCACTACTAAGCGCCTTATGTGCGTCCCTGAAAAGTACTGTATCATGACTGTATCCAGAGACGAAACTGATGTTTGTTCTCGGGTACTAACTAGAAGTAGTCCTTTAAAATTATTGAATCTGAGGCCTTTGGTCTGCTAACGTCAACGGTCAAACTTAAGCACAGGTGGAAGGCAAACTTTAAATTTAAGGGGTACTGTTAACTGTCTACTGGAATCACAGATCTGTTACCGGAATGAGTTTTGTCTAGCCCCTACAGGCTGCAATCATTGTCAAGAAAAACTAATGGCTTTTCTGAAGAAATTGCCAGAATGAAATGGATCTCTGCTCAACTGAGGGGGTTGCAGTCCCCCATCCCCACTGCCCCCTACTCCTATGCATTCAAGTATTCCTCAGTTCTCACCAGCTGCTGATTTACTACACATTTTTTATCAGAACATAGCCTATAAGAATATCCGGGCTCAAATTCGCTGAAATTCATGAATGATTTAGTAATAATAAAAACTGAAGCTTTATCATGGCTTAGATTTTCTGTAGAATTAGGTTTTCATTAGAAAACAGAACAGGTTTGAGTTTCAATTATCCGGTCTAGGAGTCACCATGTTAGAATGAAACTCAGCAATTCTTTGGGGAGTATCTGCACATACTTCTTAGTACACGCTTCTTGTTATAATGAACCTATCTCGAGACTTAGTTCCATAAGTTCATTATTTTTGGACATCCGATGGTCAAATTATAGTACTAAAAGTTCCTTAATAGTTCCCTAATTTTCACTTCACATTTAGTGCCATACATATGGTACAGACACAAGCAAACATTGAAGCTCCGAATTTTGCCATTAACTTTGGCTTCACCATGAAATACAGGCCCGTCGGAACCGGGAGGGGCTGGGGGGGCTGAAGCCCCCCCAATATTTTGCAACTATTTGCTCTTTAAATTTTCGAGAAAACATTGCAAGGCCATACTATAAATTCGCAAAAATATTAACCAGTTCAGTTACCAGCTATCCCTTTCAATCATTTATTGCGTGTTCAAAGAACCAATGTATACTTGGTCAGGAACGTTAAACAGCATGAGCGAAGAAAGTGAAGTCTTGAAAACTGAATGTTATGCGAAGATGCTGGGAGGGCGTTAGGGTCTGACTTTTATGTTCCATCAACCTTAAAACACTTCATCATCGATAGTATAGTTTGGTAATTTGATTATTTGGTAAGCAGATTTTTGGACAATTTTCGAACAGAGATTTGTGTATTAAAGTTAATGTAGCTCACAAAAGCACGCAAGCATAGGTGATTGAAAAAGAGTGTTAAGAGAATCGTTAAATTTTGTTTTGGCAGTGTTTATGATTTCTTAAGTTGATTGCTGGCGTGAATTGCACAGAGACAGCAGGAAAGTTTTGCTGTCAATGACTGCAAAGTATTCCGTTAGCTTTTTCAGCCACAGGTAATGTTAGTAGATGACTGCAAATACATAGATTCCAGCCAATTTACAACTTCCATTTCAAAAATTGTCTTAATTCTGTAAATAGTAATTCATCCATTAAAAATGGCAATTTGTATAGCCAGGTTGCTTTCCAGCAATGTAAAGGGCGTGGTCGAACAAAAATTCTTCCGGAGCCCAGTGCAGTCTACTTTATTTACAGCCCCCCAAATATCCATTTCGTTCCGACGGGCCTGAAATAGTTAACACAAGCAAGACAAACAATCTATGCTAGTTTTGGTTGCAAATGAATAGAACCGGTTTCATAATTCTTGATTGTTTGCTCTTGCAAAAATGTTTTAAAGTGAAAAGTTCTATAGGGAATTTTTCTTTAGTAGTATGAGTTCTTTAAATATTTCGGCATTCTACAAGTAAATTCCCTATAAGGCTGTTCCTTATAAAAAAGCGTGCAGATGAAATCTAGCCTAAAGGAGTAGTACTGGAAATCGCTAAAAAAGAGAGTATTTTAATACTGTTCTTAGGCTCACAGTAGAAAAATATTGAGAATATTGAGACTCAGAGAAATCTTCGGTATTATTGTAAAAAAGTGTGTATAAGAACGTGTACTTACCAGCAGCAGCTTGACGTCACTTCACTCATATTCTCAGGAAGATCACCCTGTGGATTAAAATTCTAAGCGAGACAATTGCGTATATCGACTTCAATTCCGGCTTTAATCTCACATAGTACTAACTGAATATATTTACCAGCAGTGTGTCATTTTACGGTCAATAGATAGTAGTGTAAGACGAAAATCTCTGAGGAAAATAGGCAGGACTGAAGATAGGTGGCCTTACCAACAATCGACGATGCTAACTGCAATTTGGCTCCTGTTTGCTTCATTTTTCTGCTATGCCAGTGGTAAGAGTACTATAGTTTTGTTTGTCTGTCTCCTACCGCTCGATTTCCAAATGTCACTCGCTGAAATATATTTTAGTGGTAGGCCTAAACGACACAACTCCATTACTTTTGAGTATCTCTGGCAACACGAGAAAGCAAATACTGAAAGTATAGCTCATAAATGTACATCCATCGGCTTCGTATTTAGTGACATACGTAAACTCAGAGCCTTTTCAACCAACGTTACAAACCAGAGATGACTTTAAACTATATTTTACCATTTGCTTCCTTCCCGTACTTTGACCTCGATCAACACAGTTGCAAAATGCAGGGAGACATCCAAGAACATAGGGTCTGACGTTTTTAGCAGTTTAATGTAATAAATGGAAGATGCTAATAGTTAACTCTATAGTCGTTCAGGTGGTCAATGAGAATAATGGGTACGATACATATTTCCTAGCAGTGAAAAATCAGCATATTGTCATTACACATTGTTTTTATAAGAAAGTTTTTGTCACCTAGTACTGACACTTTCCTAGTTTTTTCATGATTTCAGTACTGAAACTTTCTTAAGACTTTCTTTGCAAGAATGTCCACAGCTGGCGTAGCACTATAGTGTAACACAGACAGACAGGCACTACACAGATGTAACACTGTAATAAGATTCCAATGCATAGGTTACCACAAAAACTGTACGCAAATTAAGTGAAAGCGATGGCGGTCTTGTGTGAATATTAGAATTTCAAAGATATATAACTTATCAACTTTCTTAGGTCTCAGAATATCCAGTACTGAACTTTTTTGGCTTCCTGGGCAGTTGAGTTCTACTTTCTAATAAACCACTTTCTTATAAAAAAAACGTGTATCATATTAACCATATGCATGTTCATTTTTTAAGAGGGGCAAAGCTCAAGGGCCCAATTTTCAATGGTTCTTATTTTTCGACTTCTTTTGATCATGCTTTAGTACTTAAAGCTCCTTAATTATTCCTTGATTTTATCTGCACATGCAGAATCCTGATAGTAGTACAGAAGCAGTATGTGCTGAGGCAGCCACTTGCTACATGGATTGCGCATAATCCAAGCGAATGTTACTGGAATGAATGGAGCTTGCTTCCTTAAACTGGATTGTTGCACTTAGCAATGTGTCAATGCAATTTCGCATGGGTGGGGGGCGTTCAGAAAAAATTGACCAACTATTTCATCTTTGACCAATTTTATGGTCTAGAACAGAAGGAAACAATGATGACAGTATTTGCATTATTACAAAAAGAGAATCAACGAAGACCAACCATGACCAACAGGATAAATGAAGTGCATGTTGACACTTGGTCAGCCTACCAAATTCACGCTTAATTTTCTGCTGCTTAACTAACCTTGTACAAACTTTCATAGACATAGGGGCAGGGAGGGCTGTGACGCCATTCGTACATCTCTGGTTGTTAAAATAAGCATGTTCGAAATCGAAACGCTTTAGTACTACAAGTTGTTTAACTTTTTTGGACTACTACACGTAGGTTCCTTATGGAAAAATAGCAACACTTATTAACTAGTAAACGAGACTTTTGACCATCTTGAACATAAACCGAAGACTGTCAGAATCCACCGTAAATTCGAAGTCTAATTGCATGTAGTCTTTACAAGGCACGCTGTTTTTTGATTAGACTAAACTACAATAATTGCAGCTTTGACAAAAATAGACGTGGTCAAAACAATGTCACGCTGTTTTATGACGTTACATCTAGAGAGCCCCCCATATTAAAAAGCTTAGGAATTGCCTCTGTATGTGTTTCGTGGATACTTGCAATGAATGAAACATACAACTTTCATTTCTTGGAAACTGGTTTCTTCCATACAAGTCTCCCTTGCCAAATGTTTACTAATGATACTATCATTAGTCATTAATCATTAAACATTAATCATTAATCATTAATCACTGATCATTATTCGTACTCTCCATTGCCATTGTAGATTAGAAGACGAATTTAGTTCTTACAATGTTTACATAGCTTGTATTTTCTATTCTTACTGATTCACTGCTATTCTTAACCAATAATACCTTAATCCTGTAAAAAAAGCCTTCCTGTTTGCACAATCATCTTGAGTCAGCATAATGTAGTCGGTCTAAATGTGGCGATTGGAAATCCCTTCCAGGCCTCTAGACGTCTGGTATGTTTGATGTACCACTGCGACGTATTCAGGTAATAGGTTGTCTATAGGAGAGATTACAAAGCACAGTCATAAAGCAGCTCTGTCAATTCCAAGTGCCTATATAAATTGTTCACCTTAGCACCGTAGCGGAGCCCCGAGATGGTGTGTGGGGGGTATATTGCCCCCACTGGTTTAAGAAGGTGGAAAGTTAAATTTTACTTCTACGTCAGAACGTCAGAACCTCGTTCACGAGCAATTTGACGCTCTGGTATGTGGGGCGTATATTGCCCCCACTAGTTTAAGGTGGTAAGTTAAATTCATCCAAAGGGGTCACAACACTTATTGGGGCTCCCTCACACGCATGTCAGTGACTTCATCTGTCAATTTCTCTATAGAGTAGGCGTTCTTCACCTTTATAAAGGGCGTTTCCCAGCTGTGAAAAGGGTATGTTCCCTAGTGATCCCCCTGCGGTTTCACATCACCCCTAACATTCTTCCCGTTCTTACTACGCTTCAAGACAGCTAGCCCAGCCATTGCCCTAGTCATGGTTCTCCAAGTCGTAGATCTCTAATTACTTTAAACACTCGTAATATATATGATACATAGTAATATGTCATAGTAACAATTATGGTAATTAATATCTCTCCTGAACAATTTCCAGGTGATGTGATTTGCTATGAGCCATTTGGGTGCTTCTCGGATGATGCACCTTTCGATCATTACTTAATGACCAATCCAAAGGATCCCAGCTACGTCAGAACCTCGTTCACGATTCATACTCAGTACAGAAAAAGGACATTCCGTGACTTTACTAACAGGACAATTAGTCAAGCTGCAAGGATACTGGAAAATGAAAATCTGAAAATCATTGTTCATGGCATACTTGGTATGTAATAGGGGTTGCTGTCAGTCAGAGAACTCTTTCGCATGAAGCCAAATGCTGGGCCTAATGTTTGTTATTAGCTGCTCGATTCTTTCTTTTCATTTCATTTAAAAATTTTTTTCACGGTCAATCACAGTCAATTTCTTTTTCACGGTCATTTTAAATTCTTTCTCACGGCCCCGTCAGTCAAAGAAGACTGGTTTCTGGGGGCTGTGATCTAATATTTGCTTACTTATAAAACTAAAATAGAAGCATGGAAATTACTTACAATACAGACATATCAAAGTAATAAGGCAAGTTTTGGAAAAATTAAAGAATCATCTACAAAGCAGACTTGCAGGTATTTACGGCTCTTCTAACAGTGAGCAGGGAATACGCTTGTTCAGCTCATTCTTATCTTCAATTTGTTATTTCCCTTAAACCTCGTATCTCGCATCTCTCCAACGTTTTCTCCTCCCGCTTGGACAAATTTAGATGATTAATCTTGGAGAGAATTGGGGGACGCCTCATTCAAGCTTGCTCCCCACGTGGTATCACCACTTAAGCATCCGTCTTTATCCATTAGTTCTTTAATAGGGATGCTAAGCCTTTCATGGCCTTCTGGTAGTCCAAGTCAGTGACGTATGTAAAGCTGATGAACATTCACATATATATTGCGCTCATTTTTCGTCGTAGAATCTTCAGATAAATCCTGGGTCCGAAAACTGACGAAAGGACTTTTGAAAAAGAAACGTACAGATGTAATTATCTTGGATTATGAAGAGGGGGCCACAAGCTTGCTTGTAACTGGAAATGCTCGCCTTGTTGGAGCTCAACTGGCCTACTTACTGAAACGCCTGTTCAAACTAAAGCATAGAAATGGCAAACGAGTGCACGTCATAGGCTTCAGCGCGGGGGCACATGTGGCTGGGTATGCAGGAACGCGGCTAAAGCAAGATGGCTACAAAATCGGGAGAATAACAGGTTTGAATGATGGGCAACCAAAGCACTAGCTCGTACTTTCAGTTGCTATTTGGACAAACATTGCATCAGTGATTATTTTCTAATAATGAAGGCTCTATAAACTGAAAGAGAAAGGAAATAATCACTCAATAAGAGCTCATGAGTCTATCAATCCATCATAATTACCGAATGACAACCAATCAATCAGGCAATCTATGTTAACTGCCTGATCACAAACAATCAATCATTCAATCTATGTTAACTGCCTAATCGCAACCAATCAATATGGCAATCTATGTTAGCTGCCTGATCGCATACAATCAATCATTCAATCTATGTTGACTGCCAATCGCAACCAATCAATCAGTCAATCTATTTTAACTGCCTAATCGCAACCAATCAATCAGTCAATCACTTAGAATGTTCTCATTCTAGGACTAGACCCTGGCGATCTTCCATATGGTCTCAGAGTTTATGAAAATGCCCACCCACTGGTACGACTTGACAAAGGTGATGCAGACTTTGTTGATGCCATCCACACAGATACTAGTGGTCTTGGAATGGACAGACCAGTCGGCCACCTGGATTTCTACCCAAACGGAGGTGTCAAACAGCCTGGCTGTGATATAGTTTCTACGATTAGAGGTACGCATTTAGTTCTGCTTGTCAGGCAGATTGAGCCTAGATCCTAGATTGAGATATCATATATATATATATATATATATATATATATATATATATATATATATATATATATATATATATATATATATATATATATATATATATATATATATATATATATATATATATATTTATTTATTTATATATATATATATATATATATATATATATATATAATATATATATTTATATATATATATATATATATATATATATATATATATATATATATATATATATATATATATATATATATATATATATATATATATATATATATATATCACTATAGCACGAAAAAGCGGGAACATTGCTTTAGCATACTGAAAGCTTTTTTCGTCCGACACTCGTCAGAGTATGAAACGTCGGATAGCGACCGAAAGGTGAAACGAAATATATAGCCAGATGCGGGTACACGTGATATGATGAATAATGCGTCTATTTGGCTCTATGATTGGCCAATTAGCACCTATTCACCATTGTTTACTTGAAGAGTCCAAGTGAAAAAACGTAAACATTCCACTTGGACTCTTCAAGTAAACAATGGTGAATAGGTGCTAATTGGCCAATTATAGAGCCAAATAGACGCATTATTCATCATATCACGTGTACCCGCATCTGGCTATATATTTCGTTTCACCTTTCGGTCGCTATCCGACGTTTCATACTCTGACGAGTGTCGGACGAAAAAAGCTTTCAGTATGCTAAAGCAATGTTCCCGCTTTTTCGTGCTATAGTGAAGTTCTGTAGTACCAACAGACTTTTCACACACACATATATATATATATATATATATATATATATATATATATATATATATATATATATATATATATATATATATATATATATATATATATATATATATATATATATATATATATATATATATATATATATATATATATATATATATATATATAAAGAGATTATAGGAAACTAAAAATGCAACATACTCAGTTACGCGACCATTGGTTTCATGTGGCTTGCACAATTTATGCCTGATGATTGTGCAAGCCACATGAAACCGGTGGTCGCGTAACTGAGTATGTTGCATTTTTAGTTTCCTATAATCTCTTTATATGTATTTTGCTCCACTTCTGTGTTGAGCACTTTTAGTTAAGTAGGAAAAGCAACTTCTATCTATACACTATATATATATATATATATATATATATATATATATATATATATATATATATATATATATATATATATATATATATATATATATATATATATATATATATATATATATATATATATATGTATATATATAAATATATATTTTCATAATGAAAACAACTGTTTTACGTTTCGTGAATAGCTTCATGAGAAAATTCTTACCTTTACTTTACAGAGTGCACATATATATTGGTATATCTCTAGCAATCCCGCCCTTATTTCATAGATTGACAGGATAACCCCGCCTCCCCAGTAATCTCACACGCGGGATTACTGTATAGATTATTTTTAAATTGATTTATTCACTGGTGTAAATGTTCAAATCTTTGTTTCGAATGTCCTATGTTACCCTTCGAATGCCGTGTACTGACTTGAAATGAAAGCTTAGCACATGTCATCCGGCATGATCACAGTCACTAAAACTGACACTATGACGTACTGCTTTGGTTTTGTTATTTTGCTGAAACAGTTTGTCGCTTTTAACCTTCTTCAAGTTGTATGTATTTTACTCTAATTTGCCGCAATCATTTTTGAGAGCCTTGCTTTGTTGAAACGGTTTCCTCAAATTAGACTTCAAGGCATTGAAAATATAATCCCGCCTCTCAAATTTACCCGCCTCTCTAATAACCCCGCCTATTTTTCTTAGACTGAAACGATAATATATATATATATATATATATATATATATATATATATATATATATATATATATATATATATATATATATATATATATATATATATATATATATATATATATATATATATATATATATATATATATATATATATATATATATATATATATATATATATATATATATATATATATATATATATATATATAGTAGAAGCAACAGGGTTTGGAAGAAATGAAAAGTCATATATATATGAACATATATATATGTATGTTTGTATGTATGTATAAATTTATTAGAGATCGAGGTTGCCTGTATGTGGCTTACTAGTCGATGATACCTCTTTTCTAGCGCTTGGAGGAGTGAAATCTCGTGAGAACTTTTTCTATACAATTGGCTGTAACCACTTCCGAGCTGTGAACTATTTCACTGAATCTCTTTCAAAGTCTTCTTGCAAGTTTACTGCGTACCCATGTGAAGATATTCAAGCATTAGAGCAAGGCCAATGCGACACTAAGTGTGAAGGAGGCATTTGTCCAGTAATGGGATACGATGCAGTTAACATACCAAATGCTACATTGTTTACCGGCAAGCATCTGTACCTGCAAACAAATGGAAAAGCACCATTCTGCAAAATGACAGTAGAACCTAAAAAGCAATTATATGATGATATATTTACCGGCTTTTTCAGTAAACTTGGATCATATTTTTTTTAGTAACCATGTTATCACTGCAGCTAATTAAACTGTTTTTTCAATTAGAGAGTTGTGGTTCTTGCAGAAAGTGCAACAACCCTTATTAAATATACAATAGAACATCTTGCTCAAAATAATCGATTTGCTTCTTACTTTTTTCCAATACTCAATCAAACTCCAAACTTCATACAGGTTTGATAACTATCAACTATCAAAATTGTAGTGTGTGTGTGTGTGTGTGTGTGTGTGTGTGTGTGTGTGTGTGTGTGTGTGTGTGTGTGTGTGTGTGTGTGTGTGTGTGTGTGTGTGTGTGTGTGTGTGTGTGTGTGTGTGTGTGTGTGTGTGTGTGTGTGTGTGTGTGTGTGTGTGTGTGTGTGTGTGTGTGTGTGTGTGTGTGTAAACTGATTCTAATCCGCATCCATTAAGTATATAAATTGCATCAGTACTGACGAAGATTTTAATCAAAACGGTTACTTACTGACAGGTGTACTGTTGGTTGATTCTATATATATATATATAATATATATATATATATATATATATATATATATATATATGTATATATATATATTTATTTATTTATTTATTCATTTATGTATTTATTTATTTATTAATATACTGAATATTTGATGTGGCCATGTTTCAGATACAAATGTGAAGATACAAACTTGCTTTTTAAGGTAAATTAATTGATTATATACATCAGACGTTTCGCCTGTGAGGGCTTATATGTATAAACATATATATATATATATATGTATATATATATACAGTATATATATATATATATATATATATACATATATATATATATATATATATATATATATATATATATATATATATATATATATATATATATATATATATATATATATATATATATATATATATATATATATATATATATATGTTTATACATATAAGCCCTCACAGGCGAAACGTCTGATGTATATAATCAATTAATTTGCCTTAAAAAGCAAGTTTGTATCTTCACATTTGTATCTGAAACATGGCCACATCAAAATATTCAGTATATTAATAAATAAATAAATACATAAATGAATAAATAAATAAATATATATATACATATATATATATATATATATATATATGTATATATATATATATATTTATTTATTTATTTATTTATTTATATATAAATGTTTGTATGTATGTATAGATAATAACTACAAAAGACTGCGAGAACCGCTAAAAAATTTTAAAGTTTGTCAAAGTGAAAAATCTTAAATTTGCAAAGGGATATTTTTGAAACACATTTCAATATGTGATGAAAGTTAATGAACTTAAGCCTAGTTTAAAGGTTGCCTTTCTGCCGCGTCGAATTAAATGCAATTAAATTCGACAGTAATGTGGCAAAATACGACAATAGATTTAAAGGTTGCATTTAACTCTGTCGCATCAAATTCCAAAGTGGCATCAAACATATGAACGCATGCGCTTTTAGCAATGTGGCGTTGGGCAATGGTATAGTGATGAGTAGTGGTGCGCTTTTGTTCGAAATTCGTCAAAATTGTGCAACTTTCATCAAATCATGAAATGGCGTGTCCTTTCCTATTTTTTCTTATCGTATTCTCGCCCATTTTTCCAATTAATTTGAAAGAACTTAAAGAGTCGAGCTTCGCTGCATTGTCAGTCGGCGCTATTTTCTACAACTGCCTGTGTATTTTACGCATGCGTTATTGACTAAAATAATCATAGCCGTTGCTAAAATCCAGAACACAGCCTTGATCAATTTAATTCGATGCGACACAAATGTGACCTTTAAATCGAGTCGCATATCTGCCGTTTAATGCGACAAGCCTGGTGAACTACTGTCGAATTAAACTTTTTAATGCGGCAATGGATTTAAAGGTTGAGCTTCTGCCGCATGAAATTGACACTTAGTTTTTTCAGGCTGTTTTATTTAATTCGACGCGGCAGAAATGCGACCTTTAAACATAGCCTTACCTATTCATTCAGATTAGATCATCAATTCATCCAATACCTATAAATTTGTTTTTGCTAGCCTTTTCTTTAGCAATGGCAACTAACAGGTAAGCTCAATCAAGCCAAAAAGGAAATTACAAAGGAATATACATTATTCAATGTGTAAAATGTTAAAAATTGAAAAGGCAGCTAGACTTTTTGCAAGTTCACATTAAGTGTTGAATTTGTTGTGGAAGAGAGTCCTAGGTAAGCTGTCCTCTGTATCTGATTGTCCTCTAAATTATGTAATGAGATTTTGACAACTATCAAAAGTAAGGAAGGGAAAGAAAACTTTGAATCAACTAATAAATGGTTATCTTGTTCATGGTGATCGCGATGTTGTATACTAGTGACGAAGCGCGGATAAATTCATGCTCTCGTTACTTTGTCTACATTTTTGTTGGTACGATGTACGCTGATTACGGGACGCAAATTATTTAAACCTTCGGTAAATTGAATGGAACTATTTGTGCTAAAACAATATTACCAACATTGTCTGAGTTGATGGCAACCAACAGGGCACCAGCACGCCATGTAATTCACGTGCAATGCATAGCATCGTATATTAGCAAAGTGACCTCTGGCTTGTCCTTTGGCCTGTATAGACAGAGTCTACGCAGATGATATTTACTCTATTATTATACTTATTCAGTGAAAACAATCTGACTAATACCAAGCGCATTTCGTGCCGATTCTATTTGAAAGCAGGGCCTACTGCTTAGATATTTACCACAAACGAAATACCGTGCTGCATGCGATATCAACTATTCACGTTAACTAATATCTCTCTTTTGCGAGTTTCGGAATTCGAAAGACTTCCAATACATGCTTGTGTATTGGGACAGCTTTCATAACTATTACTTATTCAGGAAAATTGATCTAAGAAAGAGGGGTTTACATTCTCGATTAATTGTCAACTGATCCTTAGAGGTCAAACAGGTATCTGGTTAATTATGCACTTACATCGATGACCCTTGATTCTTGGCTTCATGGCCTACAGTCATAGGCCAATCATCGAAAGATGTCTGGTTTTGGACGAAATCAAAGTAGCAAGGGCGCTATGAATTGGTAAGTAAGGTAGACAAATGCGCTTTTTATAAAGAGGACTTGTCTAGGAGAACTTATGATGCATTCATTGGGGTTTTAATAGTCGTTTTGAACACCTCTAAGGTTTGGTTCGATAGTGAGATGTAGTGGAAGATGCTCGTCTGCACTTGAACTATGATTGTTCTGAGATTTCAAATAAGGCCATCCATGAAGCGTTGTAGCAAATAAAAGTATAACAATCCATATTGCTTGAATAAGATTCATATATCTACGTTAATTCGCCTGGGGCATCTAAGAATCTGAAACGCTAGTTTCGTAGTCGCTAAATGGTTTGATTCTTATAAATTATTGTCAGATTTTGTGTAATATCTACTGACACAAAAGAGTCCAACCATAAAACAGTTGTGGAGGACAGGGTGTGGCTCGTCTCTTAGCGAAGGAGGGAGCTATGGATGGTTTTGATGTTGACATGCATTGCATGCTACAGCTCTTACAAATTTAGGTCATATACTGTAAAGCTAGTTATAACATGCAAGACGGAGTGTTTTCTTTGCCACTTATAGTTGAACCAAGCATTTCAATTAGTCTCCATGTTTGCTACAAATAATCGTATCTGTCATTTTTCTTGTGGTTCCGTGTAAATCAGAACCTTCCCATTAGGCTGCAACTGTTCTTTATCATAATAGAGTACCAAGGATATGACGTCATAAAATATATTGCAAGATGCTTACATATAGGCCATACGAGATTCAAATTCAAATGTTTTTTGTGTGTTACTTCATTATAAAAACAAAACAAGAACAAGAAGAGAACGATAAAGTTTGCACCTGCAGTATAAAGCTTAATCTAAAGGCAATACAGTATTTCTATCTGCGCTGTTTAGCTTATCAATCATGCCAACCAATGCACACTACTGACTAGACAGTACTGTAATTCTCAGTATATTCTGATTATATATCTCTGTATTTGGCAAGAGCATTATCACAAGTACTCAAGTTTTCCTAAAGATAACCCACTTTGATATACGTACACAACATACAATTGCTTTATTTTCTAAAGTAACTCAAATTAACACAAGTTTGCTTCAATGAAGCCTGAAGCCTTGCATACATATTATATTGTCCCTAAATTTCAAAGAGTTTATGCCTTAATACTCTAATAGACCCTATTCGTATACAAAAAATTTAAGAGTAGGGGCATGATATCCCGTTTACAAATTATCAATACTACTGTGGATCAGACATAAGGAGGTAAAATAAAACCTCTGTTTCATCTGTGCATGGAATGGAGATCATCAGCATTCATTTCTACCTTTAGAAAATTGGCATGGCTCCATTTCTACATTCTATATTATCCTACCTAGGCCCTCTCTGCCTCTCTCTGTTAACAATGCGCACAATACGCAACCTTTTTGCTCTTCGTTTGACTCTTGTAGGGTGTGGTAAAACTAATGTTCAACTGCTGTGCTCCTCCACCTCTTAAATGCATCCTAATTTTCTGACTGCACAATAATGTACCCCTGGATTAATGCAAACAAGTTTACCAAGAACTGTTTCAAAATTGTATCTTGACTTTCTGTTTCAAGATTGTTAAATAGAATATCGCTCTAAACAGGATTATTGATTCCAATTGAAGGCCTTTATTAGAAAGGTGCACTTACCCAAAGTTTGCTGTCAGTCAGCCATGTTGTAATCTTTGAGCCAGGGAATTAAGGTGTGATCGCCAATGTGGCGGAGCTTTGCAGGCGAGAGCTAGCAGGAGTGATGAAAGAAATTGAGGGCGTGAAGGCAGACCCTCGGAAAGAAGTGGAACCAAGGGTTGGAATACAAGGTTTACAAAGTTGAAAGAAAAAAAGCAATTCTCTACAGTCCATTAGAGAAGAATCAACTTTGAGTATTTATACGAAAGATTGCCAGCTGCGACAAAAGTCTGTCAAATTAGTACTTTGAGCTTTTGAATTAACCTAAGAGTTTAGATTTGTTAGGTATTAACAATGACAGCACCAAGGAAGGATTCGGGTTCATGTCCCCTAAGTTTTCTCCGTAATATGTTTCGCAAGACGTCCAAATTCAAGAATAAAGGGTTATAGGAGGATTTCTAGTAAGATATACTCACATGCTATGTCATATCATTGCTTCTTGTCATCCTTTAGTTCCATATTTTATTGAGCTGTGTGCTGAAGTGCGAGGTCCAAAAAGGGCGTGGCCCCCTAAAATTCCCCACCATTCTGTGGTGGCTGCCACAGCCCCTGATTATTACTAGGCGATTTGGAATTTCTTAGGAACCTCTGTGTGAGTCAACTAAGTGGAAATTGAATAATACGTCATTGGATAACATATTAGAATCCTTCCACATAATACCTAAGAAAGTGTGTACAAACAGAACATGAACTGGGTAAGTAAAAGGATATAAACATAGCACTTGCGACAAATTCTACAGTTTTCAAAAATAATTCCCTGTCTCTTCCAAAACACGTCTAAACTTGCTCTGTTCTTCTGCAAAATCACTAGCAGCTTGTTTCATACATTCATTATTTTTCATTGTCATACATTACAAATGTCATATATTTTAATTGGCTTGCAATATTTTTTGCAAGCAGAACATCACACTCACTGGAAGCTTTATTTCCAGGAAACTTACAGTGCTTCCTGATAAGCATGTGAATTCAAAAATAGCGTTAATGCGCAGCTGTGAGTGCAGTTACAGTCTCTGCTACAGTGGAAACTCTCTCAAACACGGTTTTTTGGTTAGTCTTTGGTATTATACACCTTACTAGTTCGTTTGAAAATTACTTGGTAGTTACTTTCACATTACATTCCTGTCATAATCATATCATGATTTTGGTGACTTCCGTTATACCATATACGCAGTCAGTGGCGTAGCCAGGGGCAAAGGTGGTGGTTGCCCCCTACGACAAAAGGTAAAGTGTCTGAAAAAGCACAAATCTGGGAAAATCTTGACACAAATGGCGTACACTAAATAAGTAAAAATCGATAAATTCTTTATGCATAAGTTAGATTCATAGCCATATCTCATGAGTAAGTAATGAGCCAACTTTTCATAACACCCCTGGCCAACCATGTTTTTGTGAAATTTAGAAAGGTGCGTCCATAGAAGACATAAAGCTTAGGAGGGGGGGTGGGGTCTTGCCCGTTCAACTAAAAAGTGCTGTCTCTCTTTGCCCACCCAACAATTTTAAAACTAAATAACAATTTAAAATTTGCAGCAAAACAACCAGTTTAGTGGTCGCTATCTTCAGCTTTGTAGCCCCATGTGCTTATTTGAAAGGAGGTACTTTAAATTGTTAGATTATATGGGCTTGCTCAGCTTTGCACCCCCCTCACAAACTTTTCAGCGTTTTCTTCGTGTCCGATAATTTTTCAGTTTAGAACAACAAAAAATCGAATTCAAGCGTCCAATAAAGGACCAGCATTCACCCATTTGGTTGTGAAAAAGAGTCTGCGCATATGATAGGGAAAGAAGGATCAAATTTATTTTTTATGTCGACATTTTGTTCAACAGGACTGCTCGTCATAAATGCTCTTCAATATAAGTTCACCCATCTCGCTATTCAGTGGTATATACAGCAATGACAAAGACCAACCAGATTATGGCCTTTTCTTTTCTTTCCTTTTTACACTTTAGAAAGACCCCTGTATGGTAACCACAATTCCTAAGCTTATCTTCTGTTCATGATGTCATAAATGCATAGCGTTGTCCTATAACCCCAACTCGTCCCAAAAGTGATTGTTCGTCCTCTCGTTTTGATAAAGAGATTCTCTTCAAAACAAGAACTACAAATATAAGTTGATGTGGTCGACAGTCCTAGAGAATTAACTTATTTTAAACACAATAGGCCTGTTAACCTTTTCGTGTGTTTTTTAACTGGGAGTCAAAGTGTAAGGTCAAATGTGTATCTTTTCGCTATTGTTTAGTCGAACAAATCCACGTCACGACATGATACATATTCTTCAAAACAAATTCAAATTTGTAAACTCAGTCTACGTGAATAGTTGTTTTAGAATAATGCAAATAAAAAAGATATGCAGGTATCCGCGTTAATTATGCATAAATCACGCGGTTTTGCGGCCTGACATGAAAAGATACAAGACATAGTTATGCCAACAAAGAAAGACGCGGTGCACAGGGGTAAAATATTTTCCAATGATCTGTTCGAAAAGGTCCATGACTTTTGAATTTCTTGTGGGGTGCAGAATTTGCGAAAGAGGACCAGAGACTCATCCCTTGTTTTCTGATAGTGAACCATTGCGGCTTGGTGATCCAATTCAATATAGTTGAATTCCTGTGCAAGAGTGGAATCTGGGGTGACGCTGGAAGCACCTTGCAAAATATTCAGTACCTTCGTCTTCGACTCATCCGCGACAACATACGGCTTTGTCATAAATATACCTTAATATAGCGAGAGATTAGCGCGTTCAAAAGACAGGTGAAATAGACAAATGCTTCATTATGGTTTGAAATGCGAACATAATATGAAATCTCCCAAAAGCTCTCATTTGCATACAAGTATGCAATGCTGGCTAAGATTATATCACATATATTACAGGTTATGCATGGAGAGCCATACGATAAGCTTACGTTTAACAAGGACCGTGTGGTTTTGATTATGTGCTATCAAAAGCCAGCGAGTTGCTCAATATCTGTCTTGACCATAGGTTGTAACTCAGATTTTGACATAGGGATATTTCCTATGGCAATTGTTCCTCGTACGTCGTGATGGGTGCATGGTCTAAATATCACATAAAGGAGAAAGGACGAAGGAATAGAAAGTAGAGGTGCAGCGCCTATCTGAAGTATATTATGAACCCAAAGGGCGTGAAAAATAGAAGTTTTACCTAGATGAAGTGTCCCTAAACTGCCATTCGATTTCTCTTCCTCTCGAACTGAACTCCATCTACATACAGGTTGCGTCTCGTCTATGGCTGCATTTATGCATCCTCCAACGAACCAGTGGAAACTATAACAAAATCAAGTACTTCTCTCAAATAAAGTGTATGGCCTGAATAAATGTATATATACATACATACATACATACATACATACATACATACATACATATATATATATATATATATATATATATATATATATATATATATATATATATATATATATATATATATATATATATATATATATATATATATATATATATATATATATATATATATATATATATATATATATATATATATATATATATATATTCATATGCAATCAGTAGCTAGCGAGTAACCAGGATTTCTCCTTGTTCGGTGCAAACGGAAAGGGTGATATATATATATATATATATATATATATATGTATGTTATATATATATATATATGTATGTATGTATGTATTTATATATTTAGATACATGCATTTGCATACATCTTGGCACACAGGTGACTTTTGTTGCTAGTGGCAAAAGTTGCTGTGGCTGGAGTGCGCTTGTGGCTTGATAGCTGTGGTTTTGTCTGTAGTCCTTAGGTAGTCCAGTTGATCTTCGGTATGTGTGAGTTATCATGTAATGCATGTTACAAGACAATGGCAGTTATGCTAAACGAGAAAAATGTGATTATCTTGAATAAGATAGGCGAAGTAATCCCAAATAGATAATTATGCACATAGATGTTCAAAAGAGACAAAGATTTAATACTTATAGGTTTGTAATGATCATTGAAGGACACGTTCTACCCGATGCTCTTAAAGTACACTTACAGTTTAGGGTATGGTCTCTACAATTTTCTTCAAAGCTTCACCCCCAGGCCCTCGCGGCCTGGTTGCCCCCCAATAAGCACCCAGATGTCTGCTACTGGTAATGATTGGCGCATCCACTCAACCAACCTACAAATAGAAGGACAACAAATTAAGAAACTTGTATCAATAATGAAAAAAAACCCCGAGAAACTTTCAAATATTTCTATTGCTGGAAACTATGGAGAATTAGGAAGTCAGTCCCTTCGATTGCAGTCAAATTTGCAAGAATGCTCGAATAGCAGTATCCTCTCCACTTCCACTGTGTATATGACTCTAAATTTACAGTTAAAATGAACGAACCATTAAGGAACTGTTAATGCTGCAATTTGATCAGAAGAGGTCCAACAGGAAACAAAATTATTTATGTATATAAGAATCTTTTTAGCCTAGGCCCATAAAAAGGGGAGGGGGTTCTTTCATGCGGGTGTTTGCTATATCCATATTTTTAGTTCCTAGGATCTTCCGAATATATATCAAACTCGGCTTACCTACTTCAGGGGCACACTTGCTGCCATGGTCCCCAAAAACCATCACTGTTTCAGAGGCATGCTTAACTGCAAAAAATCCCAAAAAGCCTGCGATCAATGTGATCATCATGATCATTATTATTTTGACTAGCATGACGATTGCCTTGATCGCCATCATGATCGTAAAAATCTCAAGACTAAGGGGTAGCATGAGTTAGTAGAGCTGTAAGTAGACATTTGGTTGGTCAACTTGACAATGCGGGAAAGGTTGCATAATATACCTGTTGCTGCATGTCAAAGCTGCCTATTCTAAACAAATGCATGTCGTGATTACATAACAGAAGTTGCGTGATTGCGTGACCATTTTCACCCGACCTACGCTACAGTATGACCTTCGAACAGTTTATACTATCATAAGGATAATTTTCATACTTGCATCTACGAGGGACTACACTTTTGCAATGTGAATGCAGCGAGCGAAAATGGGAGAATGAGAGTACAATGTCCAAGTATAACAGTATAACAGTACCACAGGCCATATAAGGAATAGCAGGTCAAACAGCGTAGTGACCTTCATTGAAGTTGAATTGGAATAACAATGCCGCCTCATTTGCATATGATTTCTGTTCGTTCCATCAGAAATTTCGACTTGATCATGTAGGCTCACCGCTGACTTTTTCACCTGGCCCAAGGTGAGAGTACAACAAAGTAACTGGGTAAGTCATTAGTTTACAAGGATATTTAGGCTCATGTTTCATCCGCAATTTAAAGCCATCCTAGGTAAGTTTTGATTGACTACTTAGACTTCAATAAAGAATAATTCCTCAACTTTTTGCCTTAGATTTGAGGGATTTCAAATCTTCAATGATCTGTTGCTACCAAAGTCCTTGAAAAAGAACAAATTTGTCGAGCTACAGCACTTTGGTCCCATGCAAGTACAAGAAATTGGATGGATTTTATGTTGAACTCAGAAAGAACGATTTTCTTTGTTTGAATTCAAATACCAGACGAAGAACGCGTGGCTTTCACACCCTACTCCGGCAGGTCTGTAACAGTAGCAAGTTTACTGAAACGATTGAACTTAACGGAAGGTCCCCGATTTACACTGAGAAGAATACAATATTTTTAACTAGTAATGGCTGTGAATTTCTGATTGGAGACTACGTTTTGAGAATATAGGACATAAAGTCAAACAAATCGAAGGACACATTGTTAACCTTTTAGGCCCAAGCGCGCGAAGGTCGTAATGGAGGAAGCAGTTCAAATTCTGGTAGCAAACAGAAACCGTTTCAGTTCAGAACTGTCAATGAGACAGACAAATGGGAACCAATTAAAATCACCTGAGGCAACATCAGAGCTAAATGGGATACCTCTTTGTGAGATATGTGGAGACAAGTCAACTGGAAGACACTATAAAGTATTCTCGTGTGAAGGTTGCAAGAACTTTTTCCGGCGAACAGTGCGAAAAGGTTGCAAATATAAATGCCCGGCGTATGGTCAATGTGACGTCGATAAAAACCAAAGAACAAGATGTAGAGCATGCAGAATGAAGAAATGTTTGAGGGTTGGAATGAAAAAAGAAGGTAAGCATATTTTAACCTCGCCTTTGAGAAATTGCCGGATTTTATTAGGTCGGGTCAACCGCGAAAAGACAAAAAGAAAGGGCCATAGTTACTTCGCTTATACAGCAAAAGTAGCATGATTTTTATTTGAGTAAATTGTCTTTGTGTCTTTCTGGAAAGATATAGACATAGCTCTTAACCTTTATTATTTAACAACTTATGTTGATTTGCGAAAGTCAAAAGACAGTCCTAGTTGCTAGGAATCAACGAAAGTTCATGCGTTACGTACTAATGACAAAGCAACCTTTGGACAAGCAGGAACAAATCCTACTAGCATTGCCTTAAAATAAAACTGTACTACTTTAATGAAGCTTCTTTATGCAACATTCTAGATTCATCTATTGTGAGCCACCATTTCAGCTCTCAATTTATATTTTTAGCTGAAAACGCTACCTGACAGTTTCATATTTCGTACTTATAGGCCAATTTGCTTCAGTTACTCTAAAAGGCTTTCCAGACTAAGCTATTCACTTATTTTCTTTCTCGTATTGAGTCCATTAGTACACTCCTGGAAAAGCTTCTTGATCAAGAAGCTATCAAGACACTTGCTAGTACCTTCCGAAAATGTATGAAATTTTATGACTTATCTACTTAGGCCCATTCTTGATTCTCTATAAAGCATGGTATGTTTTGCTATCATCAAAATATTCTTCTTGATATACGTAAATGAAAGGCATTATAACAGTACATATATTGCTCTATCCGGGACAAGCTTTAGAGAAATTAGAATAAACTTTGAATGAAATTAGAATGAACTTGTTAATTCAAATGGCACAATCTAGGATTCCGTAATTTAGTAAGGGCTATACTGAACTCTCTGTCATAATTGCGGCATTTTTTTAAACTTAAGATACCCTTCGTCACAAACACTTGAAATTCAAATCAACTTCAGATTCCATACTACTCAACCAGTACTCAGTCCAAAATGAGATGGTAAACACTGCATCTTATTGTAAACCTACCACGTAATGTCAACATAGAATTCTTCCAATGGAATAAAGAAGAAATGGTAGAAATCATGAATTATCTTTACTAGACATATATTTTCTCATTCCTTAGGCCATTTTTGATAAAATGCATTTGGCTGCTAGAGGTGGTTCACAAGAAAGCAGTACTCGACTGCTCAAAAAGCCAAAAAAGTTCAGTATTGGATTTTTAGGAAATAAGAAAGTTGATAATTCGATGTACACCTTAAATTTCATTTTTCTCTCAAGCAATTTTCTCCTTTGTTTAATTTGTACAGACTTCCAATCATGAACCATACTTTTCAGTGGTATGGCCACGTAGTGCCTATCTGTTACTGCAGTGTTACATTAGCTCGAATGCACAGCACTTTTTTTGTAAGAAAGTATTTTTAGCCTAGTACTGAAACTTTCCTAGCTTTTTCATGATTTCAGTACTGAAGCTTTCTTAAGACTGTCTTTGCAAGAATGTCCTCAGCTGGAGTAACACTACAGTGTTACGCAAACAGACAGGCACTACACAATAACACTCTAATGAGACTCTACTGCATAGGTTACCACACAAAGGTATGCAAATTAAGTTAAAGCGATGACGGTGTAATGTGACTATTAGAATTTTTAAGGTATATGATTTATAAACTTTTTTAGATCTCAAAAATCCAATATTGAACATTCTTAACTTTTTGAGCAATCGAGTACTACTTTTTCATAAACCACTTCACAAAAAATACATTATTCTTGCTAAGAAAGTCGTAAGAATGTTTTAGTGCTAAAGTCATGAAAAAGCTAAGAAAGTTTCAGTACAGGACAAAAAGAGCTATTATTAAAAAAACACGCGTATGACATCTAAATTGTATTTAACTGTTAGTATATTTGTAGCTTAGCTGATATTGTTAATACTTTTCAAGTTACGCATTTTTCATTTTGAAGGAAAGGTTTTCTTCGTTCAGGTTTTCCTGACACTTTCTTAGCTTTTTTATGATTTCAGCACTGGAACTTTCATGAGAATATTCAAGTTTGCATCCTACAAGGCATAACACTGAACTGCATATATTTTCATATAAATCTATGCAAATTAGGCAAACAAGGTGACTGGCTTGCGTGAAAACTGGCATTAAAAGTACATATCAATTTATTGACTTTCCTAGGCCTCAGAAATCTAGTATTGAACTTTCCAAGAGCTTTGAACAGCCGAGTACTGCTTTCTTATAAAAAACTGTGTCTTTATTCGACAATTTTGTTGCGAAACATCTTTCAATAGTCAAGTTATGTTTTTCGTGTGTATAATTTATTCTACGTTTGTTTCTTATCACAGTGTTATGTCGTCTTGCGGTTTGTGTTGGGTTGTAACTTATCCAACAACTAAATAGGCCAGTTTCACAACCAGATAGGCACTGCACAAGCAGAAACATAACACTGAAATACATAGGTTTTCATATGAAATCTATGCAAAGTAAGCAAAAGAGATGATAGGATTGCGTAAACATTGGAATTTCAAGTGTCCATCAACTTAACAACTCTCTTAGGCCTCAGAAATACAGTGTTGAACTTTCTTAACTTTTTGAGTCGCCGAGCACTACTTTCTTACAAACAACTTTCTTATGTGCATCGATTATATAAATAATTATTCTTAGCCGTCCAGTGTGAAAGGAAACCACTAATACTCTCAAATGGAGAATGCAAACAAGAAGAGCCCAACAGTGTTATGAGTGAAGATGAGAACTCAATGGAGTGTGGCAACCAAACTGAAGAAAAAAGCAGCGAAGAAAAGAAAGAACTCCAAAGTACACAAAGCGCTACTCGAGTGACAGATACTTCGAATGGTGAGCAATGTGACAGTCCAGCGGTGAATGAAAATGCGCCTATCAGACCCCAGGCGAGTCACGCTTTCGAAGCCTATAATCGAAATTACATAGGAGAAAACATCTTAGCTGGGGTGCTTCCATTTACGGTTGACCCGCCAAGTATATCTGTAACAGAACCCGGCTACTTGTATGAATTGTCTACAAGATTATTGTTTGCAAGTGTCGACTGGGTGAAAGGTTTGTTGTGTTTCAGTCGCCTTCGTGAGGAGGACAAAGTTCGTCTGCTTCTGGAGAAGTGGTATTTGCTCTTCGCACTTGGCCTACTTCAATGTTCTCATATGTTCCCTGTGTCCACCCTGCTCACAATGGCTGGCAACGAGCAGTCGTCAGGTTTAAAATGGCAGACATTTTTAAAACTAAAGGGCGTCATTATGAATGGCGGAATGCTGGGAAGAGTTTCAAGGGGTATTCACGAATACATGAAGATTGTCACATTATTTGATCAAGGTAGGGATCATTTATAAACAGTGCTTGTAATTTTAAGACTTGCATTGCGCTATGCGCTAAGCACACACGGCACTGTGATGGAGCTGTTGCTGTGGTTGCTATATTAGCCTCGTGATATGTATAGACTTGAGTTCTGTTATAAGAATTAACGAGTGAGAGATGTGATTTAACAGTACTATCATACATTTGCTAATATATTTTGCCCTCACGCTTTTCTTCTGTATATCTCAATTACTTTTAAATGACTGAATCTCATTCCATAAGATGTGCAGTTAACACCCGCACACATGGACCTACGATTCAAATTGAGCCTGCTCAGGTACTTACGCGAGGAGGTAGTCCCATTGATCAGAGTGCAGATTCTTAACACTAATCCCATACAAAATTCGGTTATGGGAGTTACATCTGTAATACTTTGGAGCATTCATGAAAGGGGTTGTTCAGAGTATCAAACTCAAAAGGTTCTGAGCACTGTAAAAACCCACAAAAAAGAACCTCCCTTTTGTCGACCTAGGCTAGAAAGGTTCTTATGAAAGTCATATGAATAGATAATTTTGGGTAGTACTTCACAATTAGAACTTTGTCCTGCATAGTATACATTGAGAAATTGCCTTCTTCTTTTGAAGAAAAGCTCCCAGTTTCCTTGCTAAAACATTCAAGGACAAAATTTTGTGTCTTGTTTATAGAAATCTGAAGAGTTTGAGGTTATAAATTCTTAATGCCGAACTACTGTAATTTGTAATTGAATTCAAAATATATAAGTTCTGCCAGTAGGTTCTTAATACAAACGTATTTTTTCTATCAAATTATTAATCTACACAACACTACAAATGTAATTGAAACTACGCCGATCAAAGCGGAAAAGGACACTAGGCCATCGAGTTTCCAATTTGACCTGCACAAAAAAGTCAGGCATTTATGTCTCTTCTTTCGAATTTACTTCTCTTGTGTACAGTGGAGAATTCTCCTGCATTCATTTGAGAGTGCTGGGCAATTCAGGAAAAGAAGCAAAAAGACCACTTGAGCAGTAAATTAGCTGAAAACGCTAGATGTAACAGCCTACTCAAAATATAGAGTTTTTCTATTTAGGAAAAGATTCGTTTGATATAGTTTTTGTGATTTTCTTCATAGATATTAACTGAAAGATTCCCTGCGGTATCTTAATTGCAAAAGAGAGTCTTTTATATATATTTGCAAATAGGTACCGGGGGATCTTTTTAGGGAAAAGTACTCAATTCTCATCAATTCTTTCCTTCTCTAAACAGGAGTTCCAGGCTTGATAGATGTCGAAGCAATATTTGAGACAAGGAAAGGAGCTCAAATAGCACTTGAGAATGTCTTGGCTGATTCATCGTATAGCGAGAGGGATTTGAGTCTGCGGGAAAAAATCGTGTATGCACTGGAAAGTATAAACAAAATAAACAAAGATGAAATCAGAGAAGCATTTTTTGCGCTGCTTCTAAAGGAAACATCGGTAGAGTTCATATTAAAAAGTCTACTTCATGAGTAGGCTTTTACTGCCACAATAGTACGTATCTGGCATTCCGGTTACTGATGTTCCTACCTGATAGCCAATCTGAAAGTGCTTAGGAAGTGTAGATAGATAAATATAGTTTCCATTGTGACTCAAAAGACTAAGCAACTTTGAGAACCCGTGAAGAAGGGTTCTGCGGTGTTTGAAGGTAAATTGTAACTAATAATAAACTGTAGTATACTGTATCGTTATATTTGCATCCAAGATGAGTAATATGTTAGTGGTTAGTTACCTTGTGTATACATTTTGCTAGAGATTTCATAGACAATTTACTTAAGTTCAAAACTCAACATTATATGGGTTGATTGAAGTATGTAAATAGCCGGACACTTCCCAATCGATACCAGTGCATCGAAAAAGAATGTTTAATTAAAGTTCATCTATACCATACATAATACATTAAATGGATTTACTTTTGTGTGGATGTATTTTGCATACGACTTTTAGGACCTCTCGTGCATGTTTAATTTCGAGAAAGAGGCAGGTTTGTCATACTTCGCGTGGATTTATTTTCATAGAAAGGCTAAAACAGATATTTGTTCTAAAGCATTTCCAACGTCAATTTTCCATTCGTATTCTGATTTTTCGCGAGGATCTACTTTTGCAGAGATTAGCTTATCTACTTTTCGTGTGTATTTAATTTCGCGATTTTGATCACACTTAGTGAAATTAGCAAAAATTAATCCATGCGAAAACTAGTCGATTTAAGGTACAAATCTCGACTGTAAACAGTTGTGTAGTAACCATGATACAGTTAGAAGTAGCTTTTTAGAGTTGGATTTTATACAAGTTGACTAACGAAGAGAAGCAAGGAAAGATTAAACAAAATGAAGAAAGAATGGCAAGGAGAGAGGAAAATCGCAAAAATTAATCCATGCGAAAACTAGTCGATTTAAGGTACAAATCTCGACTGTAAACAGTTGTGTAGTAACCAGGCCTGTATTCTCCCAAACTAACTGACCAATCAGCTTGCAAAGTGGGCCTAAATTTAGCTGAGAACGCATGTATGGAGATAATACTGCATTATCATTGGTCAAGTAGATTAGGAGAAAATACATCTCATCAGACTCAAACATTTGGCGGCTATGCTATTCGAAAGGACCTTTGTTAAACTAGCCGATTTCTGCTCACCCAAAAGTTGACTACCAATAACCATGTCCCATGCACCTTTGTTCCAATTCAAGCAACCATCTGGAATCTGGATCAGATTCATCTGATTTCATATCAACAACTTCAAGTTGACAATCAATCAAGATGAATCAAGCGACTTGCAAGAGCTGCCTTTTACTGTTTATTCGAGAAGCCGATTGGAAAAACAGACTCAGTACCTACGTGGCTATGTAAGACAATCCCAAACATTTAAGTTCTTTTTGACACATGACTGTAGCCTTCCAGGTAAACCATAGTTGTGTGTATATTACATGTACACCTTAAGTATAGAACCTAATAGACTATACTGACTGCAACTATGGTCAAACTTCCTATTATGGGAGTAATGGCAAAGGTGGCGATGTCGCCTGTTATACGATAATCAGAGACGAAGCCTAGGCTGAAGAGATATGGGGAAAAAAACTGAATAAACGTCCAAAATCAAATAATTTTGAAGTACCCTCTTTCTATTTAGCACCTTTTCTACTTATCAAAAGATAGCCACTAATACACTAACTCTGCTGGTCGTTTTCTTTCATCAAATGTTTCATTTTGTCTGAGTATTGGGGTAAACACATGTTTTCATTTTAGCATTGTTGAAAGGGAAGAGGGGTGATTTGTTAGTTGGATGGAGAATGCCCTTGTGCCACCCTTGGCTTCGTGTCTTAAGATATAAAGGTATGAAAAGTGTTTTTTAGCAAAAAATGTATGGACTACGGGTAGTTGTTTTACCTTTTGATATTAATGTTGCTCTATCGTTAATATGGCTTTTCAATGTATAGCACTTGGTATAATGGTATGTAAAATATGTTTACCATATATGCGTTTATGTATTAAGTTAATTTCTTTTTCAACGATATTTTTATGCTCCATAACTTTGTTCATCTGTATCAATAATCAGTTAAAATAAAAGGGCTTTCTACCGTTATCTTCCAAAATGCGCCCATGTTGGAAACACCCTATGCTCGAAAGAATATGTGCAGTGGAATTTTGAAATTAGACAGCTGCGTACTGTCTGCCTAAATGTATAAGAAGAGTGGTCAGGGTGAATGATTGTTTCCAAACGCGAATTAAAAAACATATTCATGTCGATTGTTGAATCAGCCGCAATGAGCTGCAGCTATTTTTCATTAGAAGCTTTAAGGGTGGGGGTGCATCCAGACAACGGGACCTGGGTGCCAAGTTTTGAGGAAATCTTTAGAAACCATATTCTAACCAAATTGTAGTGAAAGGGGGGAGAGGTGGCCGCGCCCCAAGTATCCGCCATCGCTCAGAGCTTTAAACTCAATATTAAGTAACATATCCCAAGTTAGAAGATTCTTCCTAAATATTCTTTCATTACAAAACATTATAAAGTTTATGGTATTTTTCAGTAGGTTTCCACTAGGTAATGACCAGGCATAGTAAACATAGGTTTGGTCCTGTCAATCAACATTAAGTATAGGCCTATACTATTGTTCGGATCATCCAAGAAAGGTTTTAATTGTTCTCTTGAGAAGTTAAGGTTCCTATGCTCGGGTCTTTACTATATGAACTTCAAATCAGGATAAAGTTTCTCATGAGAAAACCATGCTTTTTAAAGGGTTAACATATACAAAAATTTTGAATAAGAAATAAGCATTTTTCAGCATTTTACCAGTGTTTCTTCTAAATGGAGTTAACTTTTTAAATTCAGAGTCAGTCTGTCTTCAATTGGCTTTTCTCATGTGGGGGGTACTACTTCAATTCTAGCTAAATTATGCTTAACAAAATGATATGCAATCGATTATAAATCAATATACAGCTACAAAGAAGGTAAAGAGAACTTACGCATCGTGGATCTTGACAAACAAAGCAGACTGCGCATTCGTTAGAAAACGTGGATCCATAAAATTCCTGAGAGTTGACGGTGTTGGACAACCAGTATAATAAGCCTCTTTTGCGTGACTAGTTGCTGCACTTTAACTAAAATAAAGGAGATCAGCGAAGTCTATTAAGTTTGCATAATGCATGTTCCGAATTCCTGAAAGATAAACTCCGGCATATCTTTTTCTGAGGTGGAATCGTACTATACGGCCTATTTTTGAATCAGCATATTCTCGAGGTCCGTTCTGTTGGGGGTATGGAAGACATGACAGGAATTTTTCGTAGTTTTCAAGCTATCGCAAGGAATTTCTGCAAATGTCCGTATAACGTTTCATCAACAAAACTCAGTTCTGTAGCATATTGCCGATGCCCTGTTCCAAACTATCCTACAAGTCACCCAAGAGTCCTGACATGGCTTATTTACGAGATCTGTCTATTTTGGTGGTGTTTACTACAGTATCTCAGCCTAAACGTTTCTTTTATAACGAACTGCATTTTAACTAACCTTCACGGAGAAGACTAACAAATTGAAAGGGTTTTTATTACTAAAGACAAAATCCATGTGAAGCTTTCCATATTTTCATGAATAATGTGCTATTCAAGCAGTAGCTTTTAGTGGAGAAGAGTCCGTAGTACCCCTGTCATAACACCTAACAAGTTCTTATAAAAATGTGTGCATCAGAGTCGGGTTGGTATCGAAAGTAGGCCTATTTTCAAGAAAATATGGTACTTTGAAACAACGCTGCAACTGATCCTATGATTCTACTTGTCCTTTTTTATAAATGATTTAAAACGTCTCCCGACTCCCAAAGCTCTTCCGCCAAAGGATTCTCAAAAGCACAGGCGCCCAAACGGCTTTGCAAGCACGCTTTGCATTGTTCTGAGGGAAAGTGGGGAGGGATGTAAAGCAGGTGTACCAAGACTTTTTAAAGGCATTTTACCCGTTTCCTAAGATAATAATTACTTGTGCAACGAGAAATATAAAAAGATAAAAACTTAGATATAGAATGGCAATGTTAAGTTACCATTCTTTCAAACACTGTGATATCAATGGTTAGATATAGAACAGCAATGTTAAGTTAATATTCATTCAAACATATGATATTAATGGTAATTGGCTGCCATCAACTGACTAGTTATCAGAACAAAATCCAGCCACTAGCTAAATTAGACTTTTGTCTTAAGAAGATTACAGGTATCGCTGTGGCAAAATGTGGCCGAATACTTATCTAAATTCATGGTGGGGGAATTGAACTAGTAACCTCTTGATTCAGGTCGACATCTTGATGATATGTGAGCTAACTTGTAAAACATAGCATTTTGAGGTTGGCGGTAAAATGCTAACGGTGATCTTCTCTTCGACCTGTGACTTGCTGAACTGAATGTAATCGCAAAAAGGCCATCTTTCAGGGTCTTAGTTACAGTAGCTGTCGTCAAGCAGCCATTTTTGCTGGTACTAGGATAAATTAAAGAGCCGACAGATTGCAAATTTAAAGCAGCAGCGGTCTGCAAATCAAATAAAAAGCACAACGAATACACACCAGGAATAAAACATGCTTGCTGAATATAAGCCTGAACGATCTATCTTTGCGGGTTTCCTTCAACAAGAAAAATTGTTTACCTTCAGCCCAGCCTGGGTTTCGCTAATAATTCGTCATATCCAGTCTCACGCGCATCTTAAATAATTGCTACGCTCCTGTAAGAGTTTTACAAATATACTTTTCAATTTCAGCCTGCCTGTGCTAATATTAAATGCTCCAAGCTGCATTGGCCATTTCCAAAGAAGTGATGGTGCGATAAACACTGGGGTGGCCATATCCCTTTGTCGCTAAACTTTAGTTTCTAAACGGTTTGAAAATCATGGTGGCTTGAGAATACGGGATAACTACGGTAAGAGTATGCAAGTTTATCGATGAAAGGTTTGTAAGCAAAATCCAGTTCAATGACAGATGATAAGGGGTAGAAATATTATGAAGAGACAGATCTACGATGCAGTTGAATCACAAAATGTTGATAAACTCTAAATTTTAAAACGATGATTACAAGAACTAGACGACAAGAAAATTGATTCAACTTCCCACCATATAAAGTACGAAACGCGCAAGAAATAATACAAAACGTTGCAACGTAATACTCACCATTATTAGTACTTTTTGATTCAAAGTTATTAACACTAAAATATCTTTATAATTATTATTCTAAGAGGAAATTAGGGACAAAGTATAGACGCTAATAACACACTGACAGAGCCTTTCAGCTTAGCAGTGCAAGGCTTAGAATGATTGCAGGCCTTACAATGAGTAAATTTGACGCGCGCTGCCAATCGCGCGCGTGGGATCGTTTGCGCGCGCTTAACATTAAATTGTGATAGCTTTCCTAGGCATCTAAATTTGCATCTTTGATAAACCTTTCGCGAGTGACATGTCGAGCGCGTGAACTGAGCTGGGCGCGTGCCTGCGCGCTCGTGCGCGTCTCATTGAGAGGCCTGTGATTGATGTAGTATTAGAAGCGATATGCTCTGATTTGCAAAGGATTTCTTACAATCCCCATTACTATAATCACCACTGTGTTTTCTCTCTCATTCTATTCATACAGATAATCAGTAAAATCCAACTGAACATGCAAGCAGTTTATGCTAGAAATAGCGGTCCTTATAGACTGAACAAACTTCTCAGTCCGAACAAAAGCGTAAATCCTATAAAAATGCGACAGACCATTAACTGTATGGAGGAACATAGTGCTCTAGAAGCATGAAATGCCTGTCACTGAACAAAGTAAAACGAACATATGGCAAATATCCATGAAAAAGAAAGAAAGAGGGAGAGCGTAAGTTAACAATATTTTCTAAGATGTCGAAGAAACCGTTTCCATACGCTGAACATATCTTCAGTTAAACGCAATATTCTTGAACAAAATAATTCTTCCGTCCTCTAAGTTGTATTGTAGAGAAAATAGTAAAACTATCAATAGTCCTTCAGATATACGCAAAAACAATTCCCTTCAAACACCTTGAAATTTCATAAATTCTATCAATTCTAACATAAAGTGGTACCAATGATGAAAATGACAAACGAATATATTTGGCTGTAATCTTCAGAGCAAATCTGCGAGCACGTGAAGACCGCTTGATCTTTCAAGCTATGTGAACTACCATATACTCAAATGTGTAATTGTGAACGAGGTTGTGTTTACTCAAATTAATACCACCTTTGCCATAATGGCTGCTGAAAGCTCTAGAACAAACCTAAATTAAAAATATACTTTTTAACTGCAAGGATAGCCAGTATTCGCGACGATAACTAATAGCCGAAATGGAGGACTTCTTTCTAAGGGGTAACAATTCAGATCTGATTCTGACACATGACAGCAAATCACCGAGATCAATGACATAGAACAATAGCAACCAGTTCAATTGCTTCTTTGCCACAGATGAGAAACAATGGCACAATTCCACCAGTGCCTGATCTACTCGATTAATCTGCATCGCATATTCCATCTCTTTTCTGATGATATATTAGGCATTTGTAACAGTGTTCAGTTATTTATTTGCCTCTGTACATGTAAAAGAAATTCTTGATATGACATCACAGATTCTGATCTATCATCAATCAAATTGTTTATAAATTGCATTCGCGACCGACTATCTTCCCTTAAAAGAGAGAAAAATATTATAAACAAAACCATTAAAGATAAAATGTTTCATTAATTTCCCACAAACAAACATTGATACGAACAAGAACAAGAAAATCCACTTCATTCAAATCCATGAATTAGCAAATATATTAAAGGAAAATGAGAATAGGTTGAAGGATTGATTTAATAACATATACATTCATACATACATACTTATATATATATATATTTATAATCGAAAAATACTTCATATCAAAAACATACACTACAATTAGGTGTGACGCAGCAGTGGTATGCAGTGATAAAAAAACTGAGGAAAACCGTGACTGCAAGAAGTTCCACGAACATATATATATGTATATGTATATGTATATGCATATATATATATATATATATATATATATATATATATATATATATATATATATATATATATATATATATATATATATATATATATATATATATATATATATATATATATATATATATATATATATATATATATATATATATATATATATATATATATATACATATATATATATATACATATATATATATATATATATATATATATATATATATATATATATATATATATATATATATATATATATATATATATATATATATATATATATATATATATATATATATATATATATATATATTTATATATATATATATATATACACTCAAATAGCTCCAATCATAAAGAAATTTTTAAAGACATAAATAGACCCTCAAGAAAAAATTCCAACTTTTAAAACGTTTCGGCATAAGCCTTCATCAGTTATAACATTCCCGGTACATACAACGCATATATAACGATAAAAACAAAGGAAATCCATTGTAAATCCAGTTTCATTGCGTAAAGTGCTCTATTGTCGTAAGTTAATTAGATATTGTTCCTTTGTTTTTATCGTTATATATGCGCTGTATGTACCGGGAATGTTATAACTGATGAAGGCTTATATGCCGAAACGTTTTAAAAGTTGGAATTTTTTCTTGAGGGTCTATATATATATATATATATATATATATATATATATATATATATATATATATATATATATATATATATATATATATATATATATATATATATATATATATATATATATATATATATATATATATATATATATATATATATATATATATATATATATATATATATCTATATCTATATAGATAGATAGATAAAGGACGCCCATCTGCTACTGTACCACCTCAAAAACATAAAGCACCACGATTGTCAAAACTATTAATTGCATCAGGCGGGGGAAGGGGGCAGCTCTGTACCATAAATGATAAAAAGAACTGTTTCCATATTTAATAACAGATAATATTGGTAATAATAGTGTAAACACAATTCAACGCAGAGTAGAATGGAGAACATTTTGTCTCCTTGTACAAAAGAACCAGAATCAAATTTTGGCATACCTGAAAATCATGGTTACTGGGTGATAGGATCTCTCTTTTCTAATTTTATCTAAAAATTTCCGAGTTTCAATTGACATAGGATTATCCAGCTCTGGAAGTTTGATCTGAAAATAAAAAGGAGAGAATTTGAGGGCAAAAAACTCTGAACTGGATGACAAAACATTTCAGCACTTAAATGTTGAGGTCCCTATCGATACATATTGAAATCCAAATTCATCTACTCTGATTGAAAAGATAATGAACTGCACAAAAATAGCAACATTAACAAGAATGAAATTGTTCATATAAAATCATACCATAGTTTCAGGTAATTCTTGGAAACTGTTGTGATTGAAGATATTCTGGATCAAATCTACCTGGACATTTTTGCCAATGAATAAATAAATTGCCTTAGGAAAGAAAAAGAACTTCATAATTATAATCATAAGTTAGCTACTGTCAATATAACAGGTGTACCAGTAAAAGACAATATAATGACCACATCACTGGATGGATAGCATTGAAAAAGGGTGCACAGAAGGGGTAGTAAAAGACAGTAGGGTTAAACAATCATCGGATGGACGGATGTGAAAAAGGATGCAGGTAAGGAGCTAAGAAATTCTCACAAGACACAGGTTTTGACATTTTTATCATAGAGATACGTCGGGTACCAAGAAAATATTTGTGCATTCCTCCACTACTTTCAAGTACGCATTAGATGGGTGCAAACCGCAAATGAGACAAGCTCATCAAGAAGGGAAAATGTTATTCATGATTAAGGCAATATGAAGTGTCATGATCACATGACAATTGAATAACGTATATTTCATAAATTCCTACCAACCTTCCCACAATCCATTACAAAAATCCCTTGACGATTTAGCCTCGCCCCCGAGCAATTAATAATTGCAGGGTTGTTTTTCGAATTGTCAGACTAAAAAGACAAATATGAATGGTAAGAGAAACTACTATATTATTCAAAAAAAGATAAAACTTGAACTAGTCATTTGATCTGAAGTAATGAAATGGTCACCAAAACAAGCCCTATATGTGACCACTTTGAGTGTGGTGGGGTGGGAGGTAGGTAAAAGCAAATTTACAGACAAAAATGGAAGTCATCATCTTATCGACAAAAACATTAGTATGCTTTGTAATGATTATTTTCTTCTACCGATTGCATCATCATCTTTGCAAATTATAACCATTGTATCAGACACTTGTCAAAACATTGGGGGTGTTTCATCCCCAAAACCACTAGATGTACATCCTTACATGCTATTGTTAAAGATTTGCTTTCCACGAAACTGGTCATGTTGTTTGAAAGAGGGCATTGCAAGATATAAAAGAAGGCAGAGCTCTTGTATCTATATCTCACAAATGCAAATTTAAAGATAAGACTAATGGTATTCATCTACACCGAAGAGGGGGTAAATCTCTTCATGTCAAATAAAGTAATTAAGTCTTCGTAGCCTGATACTCAGCTCGTAAGATTAATTTGAAGGAGACAACCAGGTTATTTAAAACAATGGAACTCAGTTGGATTTCGTAATAAACATATAGCCACTTTCTTGTACCATAAAAATGTAGACCTGCACTGAGCGCAGATTCATGAAGAACCCAATGGAACAAGTCTCAAACCTAGAAATTCTACCTCATGGAGATATATCCTGGAATCAGTCATTTTGTATCGTTTGCATGATATGAAGGATGTAATTTATTCATTCTTGCAGTTTGTATTATTCGTGCTAAAATTTTTCTTCTCGTGTGTATTAGTGTAGTAGAAGCAGGAGAGCCCCACATAGCAGTCCATTCGGGTCGTCTGCACCGAGAGGTAGGGTGGCCAGCTATTTTCCTAGACGCAGTCTTCATTTCCCAAGTTTTCTTCACCTGGTGGTAATTTGCTGCTGGACGAACAGTGAAGGAGTATCCAAAACTATGGTACGAGGTGAACCACGAAATGTTCATCATTTGTACAGCAGATGAGAGTTCTAACCACTTGGGTACTTGCGGTATTACTGTAGTATTGGCATCTAAACCTCGTTTACGTTGAATCCAACCATGGTTTTAGGAAATCATTATACCAAGCCTGCTCAACAAGCTGTTGGAACTTACTAGAATAATTGCGTGACTAAGAAATACACAAAATAATTGGATGGTAAATTAAAAGGCTCCACGACTGAAAATTAATCAACAATTTGAATATCCGTAGAAACAGTCGTCGTAACAGTAATAAACGCTCTTTTTTATAAGAAGCCTGGCTCAAGGCCTAGCTCTTAAAGTACTATATTTCTGAACTTCTTTTGGCCACAATGTGGAAACTTTCCTCCACAAGATATACAGTGGATAAATACTCTTAAAAATAACTAAGTATCTACAATGAACTTACATCGATGAAGAGGTCGGTAAGTGAGAACATTCTTGGGTAGATATACACCATCAAGTCATCAATTGGTAATGTTTTAAGCAACAACATTGAGTTAACCCTAGCATCTAGTGATTGACCAGTTCCAAGCCTCAATCCGTCCTGAAAGAGTACATATGGATAGTGCTATAAATAGAAAACATAAAACCACAGAAGTGTATAAAACGTCTTCGAGAGCAATGTCATCGAAGCCCAATCTGAAATTCAGAAAAGGTAGTAACGGGGAAACTGTTACATTCGTCACAATAGCTACAGGTTTTGTTGTCTGTAAGAGGGGTATGGTCCCATGTGCGATTCCGTACGTTGGGGAGTGCCTGTTAGAGAGGACACTTATCCTGAGCCGTAGGCGTAGGGAGATATGGTGGCCAGTTCATTTCCTTACCACCTTTAACTTCCCAAGTGTTGCTGCTAGGTGCCCATTTGCTGCTGAGTGGAAAGTGAGCGAACATCCCAGCTATGATCGGAGGGTTAGACTCGAACCATCGGTGTTCCCTTCAGCAGTCAAGTGCTCTAACCACTGGGCCACTAGCCCTTGTTGTATGTAAAGAATGTTAATTGTATATACTTCAAAAACAAATGCAGTGCCAAATTGGTGATGACCATAAGACCAAAAAGAATCTTCAAACATGGGATAAGAGACTGAATTATTGTGTAAATTTTAGAACGTGAAAGGGGGGCTTGTTGAAAGATTGTGCGCAAGAGTCCAAACGTACAAAATAGGAGAGTAAAAGAAATGAAAATAAGACATATACTTACAAACTTTAGAAGTGCCAGTATATAAAGAGGCAAAAGTTTCAAGTTTGATGGAGCAAGGATATTTGTTGTTCCACGTTGCCCTGATAACTCTGAACGGTAAACTTTCAAACTGTCTTGGCATGCATTCATCAGGGCCTGATGTGGATAGACAGATGAATGAATGAATGAATGAATGAATGAATGAATGAATGAATGAATACAATAAAAATGATAAGTTGAGGTCAAAATTGACCCCAGAATGTATCCGATAATTAGTTCTAAGGGCAGGGGTCAATGTTTGTAAGGTCTCCCACTGATATAGAATATATCGACTAAAATGTATTCATCTATAATGAATCACTTTATAAGGCCAAAAAGCAAGGAACTTGTGCTGCTGCAGGCAAACCCCCTGAGGAAATGTTCAATTCAAATATTTCTATCACTACAAACAATCGAGAATTAGAATGCCATTTTCATTCATTGCAGTTAAATTCGGACGAATTGTATGCAATCCATGTAGTACTATTTCGTACTGGCAGTGGGGGGGGGGGGGGGCAGCGTTGAAGGTTACAATGTCTACAGTATTCTGCCGTAAGCACTTAGCACCAACACTGTGTATATATAGTACTAATGTGCGGTGAAAATTAAGGCACTATTAAGGAACATTTAGTGTTGCAATGTGGTCAAAAGCGGCACAAAAATAAGGAGCTGTAAGAGCTAGGCCTTAAGCTAGGTTCCATTTTTAAAAACCCTACACTGAACAACACAGTTATCACGAACGATTGGCTAAGTACCTTTATTGTTTTGGTTGCAATTTTACTGAGAAAATCACTTCATTCCAATGCGAATGCAAGGTACAATGCTATCAGTCAGGCATTTCAGCTATGTGTAATATATGCAAACAGCTGAACGTGGAAGCATGCGTATGGAAGGATTATAAATATAGGAATTATTTTAGTCCACTCAGGGAATCAAGTTTACACGTCATCTAATAGTTTTTCTTACCTCCCTTGAATCTCCAAGTGATGACGAAAGGCATCTATCAACCGCTGAAAAAAAGAAAAAATGATTTTGCTAAACCATTGAAATGAATTCGAAAGGTCGCACAGTCTGCAATCCAAATCCGCATTCAAAGACACAAGATACACAGAATACTATAAGAAACTCAACTTATCTAACAGGGAGATGCACTTTACTACTATCCAACGTATATGCGAAAGATGCATACTAAGTTAAATAGGAGGCTTCGGAGTCTTATTCCTAGCAACCAAAGACCTATGAGACATTTGGTTGCATTTTCTCAGCCCAACTGAAAGGCTACTCAATTCTTAAGAACCTTCTATCTTTGAGCAAGTCATTACTGTCAGGGTAAAAATGCCATTCCAGGGGTGATACCATGTTTAAAGCAAACAATTCACATACCCATTTTACTAAGTAATGATATAATTAACTGTTGATCGGCATATGCAAAAACATCGCTGAGCTTATTTGTTACTGGAAGCGCCAACGTGTGAACTCTAATTCTTCTTTCTCCTACAAAACAACGAGCAAAAGACTACTACGTTTAAGGTTTCTACAATTTCAGCATTTTTCCATGCATGAAAAGTAGTGTAATCACATCTTGAAGCCGACATAACGGGGCAGAATACTTAAATAAATAATAAATATATTTAGAGTGGGTAATCTACAATAATCAACAATTTGTTAGTTAATTTTTTAAAGTAGTGCCCACCAAACTTATAAAACTTATAAACTTATAAATATACTACAGAAAGAAATTTAAATAGCATAGGATGATGTGCATGGTAGTTATAACTTGAAGTTAAAACGATTGAGTTAAAAATCATTGTAAACTTGAGAGAAAACCAAACCTCACCTTTGGAAGTTGTATATAAAAGGGCAGCTTGGAAGCATACATATTTATGATCAGTTAGATTATCTTCGATTTCAATCTGCATTGAGAAACTATGATCCGGATTGACATTTGGCAAAGACAGTAGATCCGTGGATCGAACAAAGAAGTTTCCATGGAAAGTATGAATATTTAATCCTATGCAAACGAAAAAAATGGAGTTAGATATGAAAATAGGAAATAAAGCAAAACGACGCCATCGTGGTTGAAAATGAATGGCTGAGATCGAGGTTTCAAATCATAACGTGATAAATGGAAATGGGAGACTGGAATAAAAAATACATCTGGCGTAAATAGGGAGGCTGTGGAGCCTTGCAAACTCTATGTCACATATACTAGACCAGGGGTCACCAAACTTTCGTTCCGGCTTGCACGTATTGAGCAGAACGATCATTATGAGCAGAACGATCATTATGAGCAGAACGATCATTATAAGCAGAACGATCATTATGAGCAGAACGATCATTATGAGCAGAGCGCTCGTTATTCTTTCAATTATCTGGCCCGCTGTAAGACAAAGTTGGTGACCCTGCATAACACTAAACTTGCAATACATATTAAACCCTTTAACATTACAAATATTACAAATGCATGTCCTTTATAGTACACAAAATACGATTTTGAAGATAATATAACTCAATAAGTTGATAGATAGGTGGTTGACATGCTTGTAAGTATTGAAACATGCACGACTGACAAGATCAAGTAACAATTTCAAGCCGTTTCTTTGTTCAACACGAGAAAATGTCGAAGAATAGCCCTAGCATTAAATATTTCCGCTTTTCATATCTTCAACAGAGCATTAAAATGTCGCTTTAGAATTGAATTGGGCATCTTAAAAATAAACAAGGCAAGCAAACTTTCACGAAAAACTTCAAATCTCATTAGTAAATTATTGATAGAATGTTCAAAGAACAAACCTTTAGCACATCTAGTTCGCATCACTGCTTCAAATCCAATTCTTCTAGTCAAGTAATGCCTAAAAGTGAATAGCTTGAGCATGACAATCGCTAAATCAAGGCATGTTCTCAAATACTTCACACCAACAGCGAATTTAAAATACACGTGTTGAGGGAGAAGAGATCAAACACACATCTCTAAAATACGTAAATAACACATTCTGCTGATTTAGAAAACATACATCCATAGAATAAATCGATTAGAGAAACAAAACAGTAAAATAATTACATAAAGAATAAAAGTATCTATGATTGACAGCGGGAAGTCTTACGTCAAGAACTGTTTGCACTGTGAAAGATACAAAAGTTATACGGAACGCACAACTGAAAAAAAGTACTGCACCAAAAATTACCGGAAATCATTTTCAAATCTCTCCATTGAAACAGGGTTTTTCGAAGCATGGAATTCTGGGAAAAAATTCACACATCCACTTGAATACTTAGAGGCACATGCTGGAAGAAGAGAGAAGAAGATAGTATTAGATCTACCCCAATTAAATAAAACGACCTAACATATATGTATATATAAATATTAAGAAATCAACGCAAGTATCAATTACAAAGAAGAAAGAAAGACTCTATTGAAATAAAAATAGACAGTGATTACAGAATCGGGAGATAAATAGTACAATAAAAATAAAAGCAGGTATAATCAAACAAATATTGAAAATCGAAAATAGAGAACAAGAAAAACCTTTAACCTTCTTAAACGTTTCGAAATGTCTCTTCACCACATACTGATGAAGTAGTGGAAAACGCTCACAAAGCTGGAGGTTTTATCTTGTTCTCTATACATATAAATAAATAAATACATGTATATAGTATATGCAAATATATATATACAAATATATATATATATATATATGTACATATGTGTATAGATATATATTTATACATAATATATAAAAGATCAGAAGAAAACTCACAAAGTGATGCCAAATCAACAAACTGGCCAGTCAAAACAAATAAATCTATAGCAACTTGATCACCAGCGCAATCAAGTGCAAGGTTCTTGTAAAAGTCTGTAACCGGGGATAGTTTTTGTGAATCCTAGAAAATAACAGAAAATCACAATATTATTATAGCAGTATATAAGTCAAAGTGACCAATCAACCAATCACCTTCGCAGCTATAGAGGGAAAATGCAAAGTATAGACAACTGCATATAACTAGCACCCAAAAGCAGTTCTCGCAAGGAATGCAACTTCCTAGTTTTCAGGTACTAATTGAATGTCTGATTCCGTGCGGACATGAAGGTGAAAATTTGAAAAGGAACGAGAAAGCCATTTGTATGTTATTACCTGAAGTTTCTTGATAACTGGAATCAAGCTTATTCATAACCAATAGCGGTGAGTTAATGCCTTTACTAGCACTGACAACCACTGCCTAGATCTTGACAGTATATTACTACATTCCAGATGAAGGGCTTGAGAAAACAAACAAAAATACCAAGCATATAAATAAATCAGGCAACTTATTACTTTGGCATTTCCTGACATATTAGTTAATTCTCTCCTTCCCAATTTTCCAGGTCCGGCAGAAGGTAGGCAAGTTTGAAACACGGTTATGCGGCCACCTGTTGACGTCTGAAAGAAGTGAATAATACAATGACATCGGAGTTTTTTCTCAGCTTTATTATTCACACAAATCGATTCAAATGATTACATCAAACATGAGTTATTTGTCCTTGAATCCTGTTACTTTTAGTAAGTGATAGTTTTGTTATTTTGCTTTGTATTTGATGTACTTTTGATTTTTTTAAATTCTCATTCTTAAAAGAACTATGATATGTTGGAAGTGGCAACATAACGTACGTTCTCTACCTCTGACACATCACAATCATATTATATTTGACTTGTGTTATATTATATGTTAGATGTTGTAGTATTCACATATTGTATTTTATTGTGACAAAAAAGAACTTTTCTCCAGGAGCGAAGAACGTAACAATGCTATGAGCTATAGGAAGGAAATAGTACTGTAAGGCGGTCCAAAATAATGATGCAAATGATATTTAGCTTCACATTAAAGTGTAAGATGTAACGTAAACTTGCAGTGAAGAAACAGATCGTTTGTTCAAAACTAACAAGATAATGAAAGAAGGCAAATTTCAGACTGTACGGTTACGTCATAAAAATTCACAACCTGTCTTTGAAAACGCCAATATCATATTAACCTCGATTATATATAAAATGTGCACAACACCCCCATCAGGCCTCTCCATAAGGCTGCGCGTGATGAAGTGCCCACCTCGTCTCATCGAGGCGCATGCGCGATCGTGTGCCTTAAACGGAAAGGCCACTGTTGTTCAAAGTTCAATAACGTTGTTGTGTATACAAAATTAAAGGTTAAAATAAGAAATAAAGAGTAATCGCAGCCACACCCTATAACTCTACGTAAATGCAATTCCGCCCACGCTTAGATGCTCTGTGATCGCTTCTAGGCAAGCCAATATATAATCCGTAAGTGAATATCTATTGCGAATATCGCTACGTGTAACCCGGCCCTAAGGACCATTTTCCTATTTCTATAAATCTGAACTGACTTCACGCATACTTAACCGAGGGAAATAAAAAATCAATAAGATATCTCATAATATCAGTCCAACACCCTATGTGACACAATTCCGGTTGCTGAAATAGCAAAATTAGGCTTACAACTAATTTATGAGCAGCTAGCATCGCAGCACCAGTTGCACATTGGACATCTGTAGTATCAGCAAATGATTGGGGTAGAGCATCTAGAAACTGCAAAATCATCTGAAACAAGAAAAAATTAGCCATGAAATAAAAAGTTAAGATAATAAAAGCACAATATGCAAGGCAATTTTACTATGTCCACTTTCAAAATGATGTCTCGTTGCCTTATTCAATGTCAAATCCGTGGATTTTATTGCAGATAAGAAGAAAGTACAACAATGAAAATTAACATAAAAATATACATATAAATTGAATATGAATAACCTTCCATCAGAGATGATGAAGACAATGTTGCAGACTAATTTTCATGTTTAGACTTATTTTACATTATGAATAAAAGGAGTTCTGAAAACGAGGTTCTTACGTGGCTTTTTTCAGAAATTTTGTAAGTGACCTCGTACAAGCTCCCTCGAACAAGCCTATGTCCAACACATCAAAAAGCTAATACATGAAGTTAATCATACTGAAGTGAAATTGACTGGTACCTCTTTGTTCTCTTTGAGGTTGACAAGGAGCCCATCCGGTGATGGGATAAAAATATCTAAAAATTTAACGAAAAAGCGAAATTCAGAATGATCTTCGAATGCAACGACAATATCTCTTGATGATCCATAGAAAATTAACACCATAAAAAAAGAAAAGTGGAAGATATGCAAGGAGGAAAGACATGAAAGACAAATACACGATGATTACTGAAAAATACAGCTGTGACTGTGAACAAAGTGATATGAATTATTTTCTGGCTTCTCACCAAAAGGTGACCACCTTTATAGATGGGTAATTGAAACCTATATTAGCTGCTATCAAAGTGAGGAAGCTAAAAGTTTTTGGTCAAATAAAAAGACTATCAATGGGGCTGTTTAAACTAATCCTTGAAGGTCGCGCTAATGGTAGAAGGAACCGAGGAAGGCCAAAACGCCGCTGGCTAGATGACATCCATCAAGGCCAGGACCGGATTATCATCTTGGGACTCTGAAAATGCCATTGAAATGGACAGGGAACAATGGCGAAGTTTGTGTGATAATGTATCGTATTCTGTATAAAACGGAGAAAACGAATTTTTATTTAATTGGTCCTCAGGCAAAACAGAAAATTATCTGGGTGCAGAATACAAATACCAATTCAGAGGAACTCAATAGAATATAGTCTTACCATCGATATCGGACATTACAATCATCTGTGGCTGAGTCTGGCCACCCTGATAAAGCAGAAGAAACTTCAGATAAACTCCGCTTTACTAGTCTTGTCGATTTATACAAAACAGTTAAACTCTACACATCCTAACTACTATGCAATATTGCAAAACACTTCAGGGTAGCATGCAACTTAGCCAATGCCCGCTATTGTCATAAGTTGCATCATGCAAATTCAGTTGATCATAAAATACACAAAAAATTTTGAGCAGCATTTGAAACAGCATGAAAGACAAGTAAATTTTCGAAAACTAAAATTCGCAAATTAAAACGTTGAATGAACACAAAGGAGTTCTTACCTTTAAACTATAAAAATGTAAGGAACTGTTAAATGTTATAAAACCGATTAAAGTTCTGGAATCTCCAGGCAAATCATTAATTTTTTCTTTGAGAATTCTACACGCTTGGGCCAGGTAACCTGAACAAAATGATATAAATGGAAGAATACAATAATACAAAAACACCCCCTGGAGTGTGACAAATTCATAGATTATCAGCGTGCATATGATGATACATCAGTTAAGAACAAGAGTGAAACTTTATAATTTGAATTCAGCAATGGGAACAAAAAACAACTTGTAAGTAACAAAGCCATGACGAAAAACATTGTGGGGATCAAACCAGACCGAGCAATCTCGCTTATATTTCTTCATTTAGACTATAAATTCATGTTCAAATTTTAGTTAAGCCGCGCTTCTCTACCAATGTTGCAAAAACAACATGAACTAACTAGAACTTCACTGAATTTGAAAAATACAATTCAGGGAAAGTAGTTAACTCTAACATACGGAGGAAAACGAATATACCAGATAATTAAAAGAGGCTCACCAGTTCCAATGGCATTAAACGAAACATCAAATGCAAACATAAAAACAGACGGTTGCGGTGGCCTAAGCTGTCGAAAGAACAGGGATGATCTGTAAGATGGCAGATTGAAATACGCTAAAAATTATCTCAAAATTAATACGACTTGTTTCAAATATGATTTTGGGAGAAAATAATCAAATATTCTTCGAAATTATTAGTTTCTTGTTCTATCTCTATCTTTTCCAAAATAGCAACATGTCAGTTTTTTCAATGGAAAATATGTTAAAATTTATTTTCAACTAATGAAATAAAGCAGAATATAGGATGTAAAATGGGCAGGGTGTTTGGAAACAGACGTAAAAAATCCCTTCTTATGAGTGACAGTCACTTTTCTTTATTTCTTTCATCTATACTGTCTCTTTCTTTGTACTGTTTTCATTAGTTTTATATCAAATATATTCAATTAGGCACCAGCCGCATAAAAGTTTTGTAGTGCCTATCACAATCGTTAAAAATAAACAGATTCAGTGTCACAAAGCAAGTTTGTTAGAATAAAATCGCAAAAGTTACCATGTACTCTGATGGCGCAACAAACTCGAACGAAGCATAATTGAGCTCAGGTCGTTTTCGCGGGTCGATGAAGGCTTTCGTTATAGGGTCGTATGATAAATCTGATGGAACTGAAAAAATATATTACATATATATCACATTCATAAAACTGCGAAATGAGCATCAAGGATGAATAAGCAAGAAAACAAATAATTAAATAAAATGATAAGGTTTTGGCTAAGTAAAAGAGCCCTTTGGGAATATTTATTTTCTTTTAGTAGCTCTTAATTTTCGTTTGTAGGAATAACATAGTATGCTAGACTGTGTCCAAAATTTGCATAGTATGCTAGACACGTGGTATTTGGAAAGTAACACGCATTGCATTTGACACTGAATAGAAAGGTACTTACTGTCATTTATCCTAAAGCAGATATTACATTGCCATCTTCGCTGGTCAATGATTGTTACAAATGGATTCAAATACGTTCGACATGCTTTGCATCTCGTGATTACAGACGATGTTATCACAGGGATATTCTGGAATTAAACAAAATTGGATTAGCTGCAATTACTTACAACATGGCATACAGTCATACTGAATTCCATGCGCACAAGCATCAGCTCTTGCAAATAAAACCTGCCTATTAGCCATTGTTCATGACGCAATTAATATGCTAGCACCAGATTGCCGCCATTATTTTTTCTCCCTAAACTCATCAATTCAGTGTCATAATACATGACAATGCACGCGTGGTGATCTGCTTCTGGCTAAGATAAACATAATACAGTAGGGCTTGAAATGCATTCGATATTTGGGGGAAAATCTACTCTGTTTACGCAGATAGGATGACTACAATACCTATTCGAGACAGCAAAGTTTATCTATTGCCAACTATATAGAAAAGACTGCGACCATTTTCTTCCACACAAACGAGCTCCAAAATGCAAATACAGCACCAACAAAAGAGAGATGAACAGCTACATCTCAATCGTTTAAAGCAAATTACTTCAATTGAAAAGAAAAAAAGTATCGTATGAGAAGAAACGCCAAGGTTCATAAAAATTGGACCGAAGGTTTTCAAGATTACACGGTGGCCTCAAAAGACAATAGAAACATGATATGGCGCAAAATAGAGACAAACTATATGATCAAAGTCTTACAGGAATATCTCTAAAGGGTTGAATGTAAATGCCGAATGGTAAACGAGATTTGCTCAAGAGCGATGATGACTCTGGAACTGAATTTAAAGTACACCGAAACACCCTGAAATAAGAGAACACGTGAATTATCAATCAAAACCATTTCGATTTCAACAATTTGCAATTAAAAAGTCATAACTGCTAGTGGCATTATCAAAGATGATCTTGGATTTTATTCGTTTGCGACAAAATATGTAGCAAAGAGTCCAGAAAAAGTCACGGACCTATGGCCGTGAGCAGGAGGAAGAATTTGCTTTTGTCACATTTGAGGGAGGTTTGGTAGTTTTTATAGACAATCCACTTAGAGCAAAATTTTCAGCTGATATGACATTGACTGTGAAAGGCAAAGCCCTTCTTAAGTACTCTTCTAAAGCAAAGTTCTACGTTCAAGGCCTAGCGCTTTGCTTTAAAAGTAGTACTTCAGAACAAATTCACTTCATTTATGTAATGTGAGTTCAGTTATACTGCACGATTTTCATTAACGATTTTCCATCCTAGACGAGAAAGTAAGTCTAGGATGTTTCCATTACCAAGAAAAAGATAGTTAGTTTGTAATTTTTTAGATATTGACATATATACTATGAAAAGAGTTTGAAAACTGTCGCTAGGTACGATTATCTTAAATGAGAAAGGTTTCTTATAAAGAACTGCAGTCGGAAGATTTCGCATTTTCCGGACTCTGTTGTTGTTGCATCGTGTCTATTGCAGTGATATGATTTTATTTGACATCACTTATCGTGGCTCAATTTCCTAAGGCACATCTGCTGGCTTCCCAACTGAAACAACTACCATTGATCAGATTGTACGTCCATGAACGCTCTATTGCTCTATTTGAATAGTTTAGTTTTATGAACATTAAAACTGAGAAAAGATTCTCATAGAGATATCTATTTGCAGAATCCATGACTCGATGTCCCTAAAAGCTGTAACAGGTATTGAAGAGTCTATCTGCTCATTAGCAAGTCTCATTACGAGAACGTTATCTGGTTGATAAATCAGCGAACTAACTATATCAAGTGTAGAAGCATTTGGAAGACTTGCATCTGCCAGAATGACTAAAAATTTATATGCTATTAGCAAAAATTTCATCCTATAACAACACAAAATGCATCAGTGAATCACTTACTTTGGGTCTGGTGATTTCTTTTTCATTTCCTAAAATGCATTCAAAAAGTAACAAATCAACACTTTGGCTTGTATACATATCCTAGAATTACCTATTTAATGCTACAAATTAAATACAGATCTTCAATCTGTCCCTTTTATTTTCAACTGATTCAAGTTATCTCTCATGAGCACGTATTGCAAAATGCAACTCATGTCAATACATAAAAATCATCAATCAGCCAAACTGAAATTAATTCTTTAAAATTGTCAAATAGTGATTGGATATTTCATACCTCACTCAACATAGGCTGGGGTGGTTCAATAGGAAGGGGTGGGACAATGACCCTTCGTTCCAATAAATCAATAGGGTGAAGACTTGATTGCTAAAAAAACGATGCGGAAATAAACGTGAATATGTTATATGATGTAATCAGTATGCAGAGAGTCAACAATAAGGCTGTCAATAGGTATCACAATAAACGATAATGCATAAAGCTTTAATCAAAACAATAGCTGACCAATGAAATAGCTTTGTCAGATATAGTCAATAAAAACTGTTGTTTAGATAATATATCTACATCATGAATTTTGATCATCATTTTCTCATAAATATAAGAAATCTTGATAGGAATTTTCTGAGCTTTGCTGGAAATTGTTCTTGTAAGATAGACCAGATTCAAAGCTGTCTTATGTGGCAATTGGGTGTTTGTTGCCCTGCGAGAGAGATGATGTCAAAACAAGCGATCAGAAATATGGAAACGCAGTATACTCAATACTGTCTCCTCGTCTCAACCTCCATCCACGATGCTGAGTTTGGGTGGCTTTATGAATGCACTTCAGCTGCTCCGAAGTATTCACCGGATGCGTTGTGCTTTCATTCAAATAGAAAAATGCTTTTCTTCGAGTCAAAATACAGCTTTTCTAGTGGAAAGACGCTTTGTTGAAAGGAAACAAAGTTCTATTCAGAGAAAGGTTGTGTCTAGTGAAAATAAAGCCTTGTCTAACGGAAATAAAATTGTGTCCAGTGAAAAGAACATTTTTTCAGTGAAAATAGATCTGTTTATCATGGAAAGGAAGCTTCTTCTATTTGAAAAAAAAATTGTCTGGCCCGTATGGGTCACCACAAAGCTGTGGCAAACCTTCATTACAATTCCTCTCATACAAAACTACAAGTTCTGTATCAATTATTACATCTTTTTTTAAATCAAGATAGTGAACGATGACTAGAAACAAACCTCAACTGAAAGTCTTCCCAATGAGTTAGCAAGCTGAGGCATCCCTGGCTGCAAAAAAACAAAAAACAACATCATCATATAAATATGTGAGATACTATGATTGATGCAATAATAATACAAATAAAAATCTGCAAATAGAACAAACACTTCATCTTACTGCTGGTAGTAATGTGTGTCATGTTTAACCTTGTGCACTGTACAGCATATAAATACTATATATACACTACTCAATCAAAATCAATCAATGACCTGTGCACTAATTAAAAAACAATTTAAAAGCAGAATTGAGTGCAAACACATACCACATCACCAGGCATAGGCTGTTGCATAGGAATAGATCCTCCTATTGATGAAACAGGTGGGTTAATTTGTTGCCTTGCCAAAGATGGTGATTGCATTCCATATTGCATATTCTGGTTTGGCAATGGCCTACTTGATAGGGAGGGTCCTGTAGCAGGCATTTGCTGCTGAGGTGGTTTTGTTGGTGATGCCTGGTAAAGAAAGAAATTGACAAGATATAGTACAGGTATGTATAAGCAGTGCAAGCACAGGTGCAGATGAATACATTAAGCTATGGAATCTATTGTGTAAAAACATCATAGACCTACTATGTTGAAAAATGTCTGTATTATGTCTTTCAAAAATAACAAAATAACAACCTGGCAGTAGAGCACAAATGGGAAACTTCCTTGAGTTCAAAGAAGGATGAGCCCCTGTACATACTAAATGGCAGCTTAATGACAAGGAACAAATGGTCTACAGGATAACAGAATCCACCATTAGGCTCTGAGTGTATGATTAGGGCTCTAGAGAACAAAAATGTTGATCAAATGGCATTTTTTCCTAGCTATTCAAGCCTGCAAAGCCACACAATTCCTACAAATTTGAATGACTTGGAAAAATTTTAGTTTGCAATCATTGGAAAACTTTGGATATTTTCATTGATAAGCTAGATTCTGTTGGCAGTGTCCATAATTGTGCTAGAAATGTAAAATATCCAAAACTATGGCAAGTAAATTAAGCATTGTGAATTGAAATTGAAATAAAATCAAATAAAACTGAACTTCACATCAGTTCATAAGAGCTACCAAAACCATATCCTGCTTTGTAAAATAAAACATGTATGTATGAGTATCTTCAAATACTGAAGTATCTATAAGATATACTGGTTGTGTACACAACAAAAAAGTATTCTTTATGAGTTTGTTAATCCCAGTTAAACGGCAACAAGGTGTCTTCAGAAGTTCACATCCTAAATACAGTTTTGTGGATTTTAACAGTTCTCAATATGGCAGCTTTCTGAATTCTGTCAGTTGCTTTATGTATTCTTGCTTCTTCCATGCGAAGCTTTCTTAGATTCTGTTTCAGAGATTTTGGTATTGAATCAAGTCCTCCCACAGTGATTATTACTAGGGAGAGCTTATAATCTTTGCATTGTTGTGAAATAACAGATATCAGATCCATGCACGTCCTTTCTTTCTCTTTGCATGCTATTTGGAGGTTGGTATCTAAAGGCACAGGTATTTCTACTATATGGCAGAGTTTCTTAGTGTTATCCCAAATCACTATGTCAGGTTTATTATGTTCTACATGTGGATGGTAATTATTTTCTCATCCCACCATATTTATAAGTCATTGACATTTGAGATCGAAGGTGGGTTGTAGGCTGGTTTCTCATTACCCAGTACCTCTTGGTATATGGTTCTAGCTACTCAATTACGCCTCGTGTCCAAGCAGTGTTAGTGCCAGCACTGGACAGGAGAATACAAGGTGGTATACTGTTTCATCATATTTTCTACATATTCTACATGTATGTATGTATGTATGTATGTATGTAAGTATGTATGTATGTATTTATATATGTATGTATGTATGTATGTATGGACTCACAGGTTTAGGGTAATGCCTTCTGTGGCTACCAATTCCGGGATGTATATGATTATCTGTTGGTGGTTGCTCATCTAAAGAAAATAATATATTTCCAAGATTACAACAGTCCCATTGAACAATTCAACAGTCTCATATTGAACAAGCACCATCAGCTTAAAGCATTGAATATCAGCAAAAGATGATCTTACAGAATCATATATGAATCAATAAAACACAGGGAAATATCCATCCTAACACTATATGCACTAATTGTAAACAAATAAAAGCTTCACAAAATTTTCAAGAGATTCTAGGTCAAATCAGCAAAAGACTGCAGTGCCATGATCTTGACATTGCCTGAAAGACAAATCAAATCCATCCCAGAACACAAGAGGTAGTTCTGGTCATGCTTTTGTGATTTAACAAGGAATTGTTATCATATGAAGATAACGCTCCTTCTGATTCATTAAAAAGGCAAATCTTTCACCCTACAATTCACTTTATTCAAATTCACTTTATTCACAAGGCTTGCTGATTCTGTTACAAATCCTTAAAATCTTCCATCTAGAGCAGGTGTCACCAAACTATGGCCTGGGTGCCACACTCAGCCCATGACAGCATATTATCAGGCCCACTGAGGGAGCTTGATATTAGAGTAGTAGTTTTATCATTTGTTTTATGGTTATGTAAAGATACAGAAAATGCTGCTTTTGTGTTCCTGTTGGTTCTATTTTTTATCATAGTTTCCGACCATTCATACTAAACTCTATCTTGTTATTTCTGGCTTTACATCATACTCTCAGAGACTTCTTTCAGGGTTGGAAGTATTGAGCAGAATGATTATGTAGCCCATATTTTTCATTCTTTCAATTATCTGGCCTGCTGTAAAAAAGTATGGTGACCCCTGATTTAGATAAACTATATTTTCCTTGTGTGTGAGTCTTTTGCTCTAAGCTCTGACCACAGATTGATACTCCTGTTTTGGTCTACAGAAGGCACAGTGCCACTAGGGGGGACTGGAGAGTTTAGCTCTACCACAACTGTATAAGATATATCTTTTCTATTCTAATTTTCAATGCCACTTGTTTTGAATTTGCATATGAGCACTGTACTATCCAGTCAAAGTTGGTCTGGGAGATCATTTTCTAGCAAAAAAACATTTCTGTAGCATCTGACCCAACCATGCTGGATACTTCTACTTCACTAAACACAGTATGAAGTTTCTAGCCCCCGTGTATGAACCTGTGGTACTATCCCTGCATGGGATGCCATATCTAGCAGCATCATAAAGTAGTTCTGAAAGTATTATAATCAGTCTCATGTTATCTGTTCTTTCTATGAATACAAAACAAATTCAAAATCTATCTGGTTCAATGTTTCCACAACTTTAATATACTATGGTCGGCCAATCATGCTGAATGAAAGCATCTTCAATTGCTATACAGTTAATTATCAAAGTCAGCAAAATGATAATTTGATATCTCCTCTGTTCATATTGCTAACAGCAATATTGAAATTACTTAGTTATTAACTAAAATGAATAATGCTTAATCATTATGCATGAATCTGTTGATAACTGACAACTGTTTACCTGTAGGTGGAGGGTTTTGATCTTGAACACTTGACATCTGTCTTGGTTGGGGTGCGCCAACAGTAGTCCATCTCCCAGTTTCCTGATCAAAGTAATGCTCTCCCCCACTGGTGGGTATTGGTGGCCTTTGAAATGGTTGATTTAAAGAAGTTGGTATGCCAGGATGAGGTGGTGGTTGGGATGCATATGAAGGCATTGCATATGAAGGCATATTTTGTTGTGGTTCATGCTGATATTGGTTTATTTGGCCATTTGCTGTTGGCAACTTTTGCCTACCATCAGGCATGTTCAGGCCAGTATTTGGACCATTCAACAAAGGTGGGGGTCCTACAACAAAGATCAACCCATGATGCATTTATTTCTTTATTTAACTGTTCTGATTACCATATCAACTGATCAGATCAATGTTTACTTTTCATAATGCAATATATTTAATAATATAAAATATTGTGGCACAATTGCAGCAAAATTGGGGCAAACTTGACAAACGAGATTGGTGGATTGGTAGATCAAACATTAAGACCCAATTGGCAAAATTGTGAAATTGAATATTAACTTCACAGCCATGCCACACAAAGAGCCCCTCAAAAAGTAAATGGAATAGTTTTAAACTATTTTGTAGCCAACTTGATGGCTTCCAACAGAAGCCAAACTACTACTTGCCTTTACTAACCACAAAACTTATAGAGCTCCTAAGATCACTGCTCCCATACAATATGCAATGCATGGTAAAACCTGATAAAATCTTTGATTCAAACAATTCATGACTGTAATAGTGCTTTGATCCAAGATATTAATAGCTAACTGCAAAACTATTAATCATTTCTACCATAAACAATAACAAATCTTCTAATAATACAACACCTAGGCCATACAGCTCACCCAACCCAATAGTGATTAATTTGTACTTTCTTATGCTTGCTCGGATGCAAATTAGATTCAAGATTATTCCTAATCAGCGATTTAGATGCTATCACATATGGACTTATATCACATTGGCTGCTAATCAAAGAAATCAAAAAACAATCTAAAAAGCTTGACATTGGGTATAGCTAGAAAGAGGAAGTAGTAGACTCCCTGCAAACAACTATAGTCACACCCCAGTGAATTTCACCTTGTTGTCATAAAATAGCTTGAGATATAATTAACTTCTAATGGGAATACGTCTTCCTTATTGAGACACCTCAATAATTTAAAAGAGGACAAGACTTTATATTTTGAAGCTTTACACCTCTGCCAACAGTAGGCTTTTTACTTTTCATTATCAAAACTTCATTCCTACACACATACAGAAATATCCTGACATTTAGTTGTTAAAAGTTTATTGTAAAACACATTTGGCTAGGAAGTGTAAGATAAAATACGTGTTAGCAAGTTCAAGACAAATCTATATTATATACATATAAAAAAATAAGTAACCCTAATGGAAGATCATATTCTAGAAAGTCGACAACAAGTATAGGTATCTACAACAAGCGCATTCCGTCACAAAGTTAGAGAGAGTCATTTGCATTGTGCTTTCCGCACATTATAGCCTATTTCAATCGTTATCCATTGAATAAATAGTATTCAGAGAAAAACGTGCAACCTTTGCACATCTATGTTGGTAAAGTTTTCTTAAGCATACTATATGTATATAATCCATAAATAGCAAATAGGACAGAAAGAAATCACAAAATCCCTGGCAACTTCAGCATGCCCTCATTTAAGTGCACTATAATGCACTGGCTTAGTTACTGGTAATGAGGAGACAGGGTTTAACAAGCTAATTTATTTATTGAGCTCAAACATTTGCAAAATACGATGTAAGTGCATAATGCTCACTAGCGACAAGGCCGTAGCGTTAGCACAGGTATTCATAAAGATTACCCAGTCGATATGAAACACACTATTCACGATCTTTTTCCCACATAATCTTATCAATAGTTATTGTTGTACATAAGTAAGGTACTATTTATACAAACCTGGCTGTTGTGGAATTCCAGGCCTATGATTCACACGAGGTGTTCTTGGGTTTTGGAAGTTAGGTATTCCTTGCTGACTGCCGTATTGATAAGACATCTTATCAGCTAGTATCTATAACTTCGAATATAACTGTCAAAACATAGTTGACTCAAATTGTCAATAAAAGTATAAGAAATTCGTGATACATCCAGTCAGAGAATCTCTCTTTCGTTCCTTTCTTGGGCAAAGTCAGCCAGAAGCGTATACTGGTACCCAGACTACATCAAATGGACGCGACGTGGCAAAGACAGCATCCATCATGCATTGTGTGTTGCAGTGTTGCAGTACAACCCCGTTACAACCAAGAACACTAAAATTATGCTGAAAAACATCGTTTTGGGAAACTTGGAAAGTAAGAAATGCATGTAGAATATCAGGATACAAAATGACAACATAATCAATGAAAATCAAAGACTTAGCAAAAATGCTTAGCGAACATGTGTCCCCCTCGAGATCAAATCATGTTGACGAACATTACTCTTCAGCCAATATGGTGGTTTATCCGTCTATTATCTTGCACTTGTTCCACAAAGTTGAAGGCGGACGGCGGACAACGGGAGAATGATGGTATATCAGGGTTTGCCTAAGGGAATATACTTGGTCCGACAAAGTTAGTAGTGGAAGAAGAGGTTGCCGTCACAACGGGAGGAATCATAACAGAGCTTGACTGTACAACAATGTCACAAAAGAATGTGTAGCAGAATTCGAGCTAAATTGTAAGTAAGGGTGGTTGACAAAGTTACAAAAGTACGTCTATGAGATACAATGGGTCAATACGTATGAAGCATGTTACCATTACTGGCGATTAAATCCTGATAATATATGACCACGTCAAATCAATGGTCCTCCTATTCAAACAATTGTACTAACTAGCTAACTGGAAAGTGCTTAGAGTCCTCTAAAAATATGTTCTTTGTATGTACAGATCATGCTTATCAACTAAACCAAAGAGGGAATGAACAAACCCTAAACTAACATAAATACAAAATTCCACAAGGAGCTTAAATATTTTAAATTAGTTCAAAACAATTATTCGTACTATAAAGCAGGATACGCGTTGCTTTCCAAAGTAGAAACAGCAATAACTGTTCTTCCTCATGTCAAAATCATGCCGCCGCTTCTTTTCATTAAACATGTTCTTGGCACCACTCATAAGCATTACGAAACATTTGAAGCCAGGGTGATGATTCGAGTGAATGCCAACTTTGGGGCATCCAGGGCCATTGCCAAAGCACGGAGCATCTTTCTGGGTGTGGCATCATAGCTAAATGCCTACCATCAGACGAGCATATTGCTGCAATACCATCTGGAGATCCGTTAGGGTTTTGCGGGTACTTCAAAGTCGTGTTACCATCGTCATCTACATATCGCAATGAAATGAGGTTTTCATTTGCAATCTTCCTTCTGATGCTATCTGACTTGAACTCCACTTTCCCTTCACCGTGAGCAACCCATATACCAAGTATAGAGCCTTCCATACTTTTTAGCATCATTGCAGGACTCTTTTCAATTCGTACTGTTGCAAAACGACACTCGAATCTACCAGAATCATTATGGGTAAAGAAAACACCTTGCTCCATCTGCTGACCTTTGATTTCGATGCCATTACCATCCAAGTTACTGGAATCATCCCCACTGCCAACCCATCCGTTCAGTCCCATAAGCTGGCAGCCATTACATACGCCAAGACTAAAGGTATCATGTCTGGCACGAAAATTGCCCAGCTCTCTTCGAGCGTTCTCATTGAAACGGGTGACTGCAGCCCAGCCTTTTGCTGAGCCTAGTACATCGGCATAACTGAAACCCCCTACGAAGACAACTCCGCGAAATTTATCCAGCTTAACTTTCCCAGTGCAAATATCTTGCATTGTAATATCCCAAACTTCGAATCCGGCCATAAAGAAACTTGCAGCCATCTCTCGATCACCGTTACTTCCTTCTTCTCTTACCACAGCAACCCTGTGACATCCTCTACTCGGCGAAGCACATTCATATGAAACTAGCCCCTTGGGTTCAAATGTCAGATGATATTTCGGTGCCTTTCTTTCCGATAAGAAGTTCTTTTCTTCCTGAACACAGTTCTTACTTGCTTGGAGTCGCTCCAATTGGAAGCTAGTTTCTTCCCAAATATCTCGCAAGATGACCATTTTCTCATTCAACACGACCCTGCCGTCAAATGATATGACCACCGCAGCGTCTTTCCTAGTTCCATCAGGTCGACCAATCGTGTGAGCTACAACGTTATATTGAGAGTAAGCCTCAATGACACTCTGCGTATCCGATTCCGCTACTTCTAGAACCAATCCTAGCTCTTCAGCGAACAACAGTGAAATGACTCCAGTCAAAAATCCATAATCATTCGAATTCAGATCGACAATCATTCCACAATTGCCACTAAATCCCATCTCAAGCAAGCACGCTACAAGTCCGCCATCACTAATATCGTGTCCCGACTTGATTTTCCCGTCTTGGATTAAGTTCTGAGTGACCATGAAGCCGCTTTTGAACATCTAAGAAGATGAAATAAAACTACCAAACAGTAGCCTAAATATTTTTATCTCCGTGAAAATTATATAAACGGTATTGGGTTTTACCAATTTTATCTACACCTGCGTTATACGGATAATGCAAGGACGATCTCTCAGCACTAACGCTCTCAGTGAAAATCTTTATCCTAATCGTAATGTTTCATAAGCATGAACAGTCAAGAAGCTAAAACGTCAGCCAAGTGTTTCCAAAATTACATTACTTATCTACAAAAAGACACCCCAAGCCTTCTGGCGAGTCGATCAATATTAGAAGAAATTTCAAGAAGAAAAGAAAGTGAGAAACAGTAGAAAAGACGGGTAAAATGAGAAATAGACAAGAGGGAAATGAAATACATAGAAAACAAAGGGCAATATAGCGTTATCAAAAAATGAAAAACTGAGTGTTTAATCTGCTGTAACAAAATATCAAAATGAAGATAGATATTGAAACATATAAACCTCAATATCATCCATATCGGGTGACTCGTTTCCAACTCCACCATAAACCTGAGCCAATGCACTCCCACCAAGTCTGCATAAAGTACTGCTAAGTTTGACGTGAATAAGAACACTTTCACCATTGCACTTCAAGTCAGGCGTTACGGTTTTTGTGATGTCAGTGCATGGAACATAAACAGATAGGACTAATTCTCCAGGACATTTGACAACTTCGTCGCCAATCCTCGCTGCCATGCTTAAAGAATCTTTGCCGCCATCGATTGCGATTCCCAATTGGCAAAGGGTTTCGCACAATGCTTTGCAAGCATCGTATAACAACGCGCCTTCGCCAGGCAGCTTAGCAGCCCACATCCAGTTCCCACTGCACTTTACATCCTAATCAATCAAATTGATGTTAGTCAATAAAATGATGTATGGAATGTAAAACAGTTAAAAACACTCTGTGTAATGTGTCACGAGAATAAAGTGGTGTACTATGCTTTTTGTGCATAGAGAAGGCAATCGTCTATAAGAAAGATGGGAATTATCAAAAAGAGTATGTTGTCTACGCTAAACCAAAAGTCAAATCCAACTAAAGGACTTGTACTTCATTTGTAAATAACTAAGTTAGGAATAACTGAAAATTAATTACATTAACTTATAAAGAATCAAGTACCTTTTAACTCCTAAGAATACTAAGTAAACCAAAAACACAGTCAAATCAACGCTACCGTAAAAAAATTATGCAGAAAAATTCTAACAAAAATAAACAGAAAGCAGGAGATATGGACTATTTCACATTGACGTAAGAAATAAACGACCTTGAGAGATTTTGCGTAGAGATATTTAACACAATGATATACAAGGAGAACTTCATCCAGAGATATTGCACAGAGATGCATCGTAGTGTGCTAAAGAAGCTTAACGCTATTAAGTGCAATAGTAATATTCTGTAGTACCAACATACTATTAAGATATTTCTCGCAGATAAATATTATGCGATGATAATACATGCAAACAATATTATATGCAGGGATATTTCATCACCACATAATTGCGAAGATTTCAAATCATACAGTCAATAACAGCAACCCACAAGAGGCTGAATAAAGTATAGCTAACTCACCTTTAGATCAGAAATCTGAGCAAAAACTAAATTAGTTAGAGCTTCCGCAACAGTCATTCGGGCTCCACATCCAGGGTCAATTAGGCCTTTGATTGGCTGCTCGCCGATAGCTGTTGCCACGCCCACAGATTCGAACATTGTCAATGCAGTTACCGCTACGTCAGCAACTGGGGTGTGCAAAGGTCCAACACATTGCTGCTGCGCAATCAGTCCTGTAACGCAGCGATCGACCTAAGGTGATTGAGATCGAGAACTATCACATAATCATAGCAACTTACAGCCTTGACTTTGTTATAGGAAATCAATTGCAAAGTTATGGACGAGAGAAAACTTGTTTCCCAAATGTCATCGAGTTGACTTACGGCTATTTTCAATTAATGCTCAGTAACGGCCGATTTCAGAGAAAATCGATTTCCCAGAGAGATCATTAATCATTTTTGGTTGAAATGGTGACTTGATTATGAATCAAATGCAATTAGTATTACTATGACTCAATTTTAATCAAAATCAATACGATCATGACACAAAAACACAATTACAGTTACAATCACAGTCTTATAACTCGCAGATTTGATTTTCGATTTTGGTTAAAGGCTAACTTCTTTCATTAAGAATCTACAGTCTCCTTGCATGTTTCTGTTTCAATTATTTAGAATCTTTTCAACCTGCCAATATAATTAGGCTCATAAAGATGTTTCATTCTTTATCAATCGATATGTAAATTCAGCTTGTTTGCAAATCAATCCCTTTTATGACTGAGAACAGTTGTACATCAAGTTACTACGCTGTACACTTTATCTTCATATGAATATTTTCCTGCCAACAAATGCACTTAAGATTTTCCCTTATAGGGCATTGAACTAGCCGAACTTTCAATTGCTTTTAGGCAAATGAACTCGGTAAGGTTGACTTAGGTTTCATTGTTATAATGAAAAAGCGAAATGACCCACTTTGTTGGTAAGGAACCGCTTGCTAGCCACACTGGGCAATCTTAAAACCCTATCAAGAGCTGTCATGACGGTTAAATCGGTTGGAAGTGTGAATTCAGATGAGGATGGCTCAGCTCTTTCCAAGATGAATGTCTGAAAAAAAGAAAAATCATCAACATCCCAAACTGTTCATTTAGTCCTTTATGTAAAAAGATGTGTACTAGATGATTTCAAAAGTGGTATCACTGAAAACAAAATGGGGTCAATAGAAAATAACGAATCTGAAAATGCATACAGCTGAAAAATTAGAAAAGGAGAAAGAGTCTAACTCTGATGGAAATTGGAAGTATACTAAAAACATGAAATCTTTTGTCAAACAGAAGGCATCCACGTTTGTCATATTACCTACAAATGCATCGTCTATCAGATTCTGCAACATTCATTACAGACACATCGTCAATCAAATTCCAGTTCTGTAGTATCAGTGCCTGCTAATTGCAACAGAAGTCCACACATCAGAAACTATACAGATGCCTACCTTTTGCGGCATTTTGCCCAGAACAATATCCAATGGTAAATCAACAGGAAACTGTTTTTTGAATTTCTTAGCAGGAATGCCATCACATCCATTCGGAGCTTCTTCTCCCAATATTGAATCATCCAAAACGATGCGGCCGTCACCTTTATATTGATAACAATAATTGAAACATATAGTAATCAAGTTCATGTTATGAATTCCTCTGCAACAGTTGCTTCGATAGAACAGATTATACTGTAGTTCTAAAGTAGTTACAACATTGTTGGCCAATCTCTGGTAAATTTGATAAGTGCATTTATTGTTGAAAAGTTAAGTTGACACTAATTATTCGACGAATCCATCGAACAAAAATGTTACTGTTCTTCCCAAGATGTATCATCAGCAAGTAAAAGTAGGATGAAATAATGGCATTAATAGTGATTAAACAGTTAAAAGAAAATACCATACCTCACAAAATTTCAGCGTCTCATTAAAGGCAATAATAATAGCTCTTTAGCATTGGGGGGCGTTTTTATAATTTAACTTGTAGTGATGCTGAGATGGCATCGAAGCATCGCATGGCAACTTTATTAACATTTGGGTTTATTACAAAGCCACAACTTTCCTAAAGTTATGAACAAAAAACAAAAATCCTATTCATTATGTTACGGACAATTCGTGGTGAGCTTTCATTTGTTAATTTATACTCATGCTATTACATAAGGTCTTAAATTAAGACAGCTCCGTCCCAAAAAAGCTCCACCCACCCAAAGCTTCCGTCCTAAAAAATCCCCGTCCACTCAAAGCTTCGTCCTAAAAAAATTCCATCCAACTAAAAGTTTCCGTCAAGAAAAGCCTCCGTATTGGAAACTAATGTTAGAATCCTTACATATGTGTAGTACCTTTCAATAGATGGTTCAAAAGGGCAACAAAGTTCACAACTACCTGTAATGGTTCCAACAAAAGATACAGGTACTTTCTCTCTATCGCCCATTTTCTTCAATAATGGAATGCTCTCGTGTCTTATCAGAATGGCATCACTCTCCTGGTATTCAGCGCCCCACAATTCCAAAGTTGAAATCGTCGGATCACCCAAAGTGAAATCTCTGCATCTTATCACTGCACCAGCTGGTTCTACAATCTCCTTGAGAACATTGCCTACCAAAAGAGGCGACGACTCTTTCAAACGATTGCACAATATGGAAAGATTAAATGAAAAACAAATCTTGAGGATGTATGGGTGCAAGAACATTTTCTAAAATAGGCATAAGACATCTTTCAAAAATTAGAGAAAAGTCTGATCTTTCCCCGTTTATTCAAGTTTGAGTTCTAAAAGTTCCTTATTTTTTGGACATCTTTTGACTACATTTTAGCATTAAAAGTTCCATAATAGTTACATATTTTCAACTGCACATTTAATGCTATAGACATTGCAAATGCTTAGTGTTAAGAAAGGGCACTATGGACGCTATAAGTTTCAACGAAAATCCGCCTATGAGCCACTTGCTACAAACAATGCATGCTAATTTGAATTCTTAATTCTGAGTTATTTGTAGTGATAAACATAGTCAAAATTGAAGAGCTTCTTATGGAATTTGTTGATACAAATACAAGTAAAAGTTTATTAGACTTTTTGGTCTTCTACATGTAGTTTCCTTATAAAGTGGTTCCTTATAAAAAAGAAACGTGCAACACGTTTAATAATACGACATTGTAAAAAGCTCAAATTCTTGTATGAATTTTGCACTCTTAAAGGCATGACGCACTAAAAAACTGTTATAATGAATGTATTGTCATTGTAATGTATAAATGGAAACGAAATGAAAAAGAACATGCGACGAACAACCCTGTTTCGCAGCTGCGTCTGTCATGAATATACAGATAGGGGTATTGTTCTTGACTAAAAGGAATAATTAAATAAGATGGAATCAATACTTTGGTCCAGGAGCTATCCTAAGTAAACTGTACAACTCCAGTTAAAAATTGAATTCTTGGGAAATTGCCTCGTTTCTTGGAAGTGATTATTGCCGTAAAAATTGGGTTCTCATTTCACGTGGCATTGGATACAAAAACTGCGTCTGCTTCAGTGTAATAATTAGAATTCACTTGAAGACATTTATGCTAGAATCCACTTTTCAATCCCAATTTTCCTTCAGTTTGCATCTAAAAAGTTTTTCAAAATCCATTGATTTTAATTTCAAACTTCAATTACCTCTCTTTCCTATCCTAAGGAAAGATGACAGCTCCAGCCTAGAATAGCCCCTTCTCTATTCTTAATTGTTAAAAACTTAATTCATAAACTTCATTCTTATCTAATTTTCTTTTACGCATACCATTTCCACCAGCACCCTGATCATGTATGCTACAGATCGGGTTGTTATCAATCATTTCAATGCACGCTCTGATAACCCTGTTCAATTTCTGTTCCATCTCTGCATCGCCCCTTTGCACTGCTCCAAAGTCAAGTTCTACTTCATTGTCACCCTGTACCTCAACTGATGACGCAGCTCCACCGCCTACGCCAATACGGTACACCGGTCCTCCAATCTTGACGACTTCCATTCCTTGAAACAACAACTGACTCTTCAAAAATTGCTACTACAGCAAATTAAAGAAGTTTGTAAACAAAACTTGTCATTTTGATGGTCACACAGCTACTTAGCTGAATTAAGAATGAGAACAGTAATGAATGAGAAATCAAAATTTTCATGCTTATCACATCTTGACCATACTAACATTTGGCAAAACTTGGAAAGAACCGAAGAAGTAAAGTTATCATGGTCTGGGTGACTTGGCATGACCCCAACATTCTTCTAAAACTAAATTTCCTTCTACTTACAGATGACTAAGAGACACTTAAATAGTAGATTGGTTTTTATGAAAAATAACTGAATGATGAAATGCTTTCAAAGTCAGACTGAGTCAAATAATTATGTCAAACTGAACCAATAACAAAATCGAAGAAGACAAATAACAACATCGAACTGAACAAAAATAACAATATAAGACCAGGCCGAATGATAGGTAGAACACTTATGATGCAAATCGTTCGAACAATTATGAGGCAAATAGACCAAGGAAGTGTGGGGGGGAGGGGACCTAGGAAACATGGCTTTCATGTCCTTGCAAAGTTGGTAAAACCTTGAGTGTCCATCGTAAAGTGCACTTCAAAGCAAGTGTAGTATCCATCTAAATTTCTAGTGAGTGCGGACATATTTGGATATAGATATACAAGCATTTTGTGTGATTAGAGTGCCTTTCGTAATCCCTAAACTTTTTTAAATGCCTACTGATTCCTTTGTTTCATTTAAACTTTACTACAATAATACAATAATATATGTCAAACTAATGTAAACACAGCTTTATCATGATGTTAACATTCACTATAAAAAAGGGAGAGTTTTTGAAGAGGAGCCTCGTAAAACATAAATTTTTCTCTATGTTATATTGTCTCTGATCCACATTGTTTGCTTTTCAATATGCATGTATACAATGTGTTTTCTTATTTTCCCTTAATAGAGATGCTAGGATGGCATCGAAGCATCGCCAAATAATATTATTAACACCAGTTAATACTAGTGGTGAATCAGTAAAATCATACCTTCTCTTGGTTCCAGTTTCCTAATATGCTCATCTTCAATGCTCCCAATACCCCCACTGAACATTATTGGTTTTATCCATTCCCGTCTTTCACCATTTTGCAATTTCATACCAAATGACCTCGTAAAGCCCAAAATGACAGGTTCACCAAACTTATTACCATAATCAGATGCTCCATTGCTCGCTTCAATCGCTATTTGGAGAGGTGACGCAAAATTGGTTGGGTACTCAAAGCCTTTATCTTCCCAAGGCAAATCATAGCCTGTTAAAGAAAGCACACTTAGCAAACCAGTAGGCACACTTAGCAGACCAGTAGGCACACTTAGCAGACCAGTAGGCACACTTAGCAAACCAGTAGGCACACTTAACTAAAAACAAAATAGTAGCTCTTCAACTGGGGAAACTAATAACGAACTGCTTAGGTAATACTGTATATTATCTTTTAGCCGTGACATCTACCGGTGGAAATTATGTAGTACATTCAATTCCCCATCACAGTTTGAAGCTGCACACTCCCTCAATACAATCGTTGATTTACCATTTACAGTACACACCGACAGCAAGTTCCGATATTTTTAACGTATTAGCTAATCTTCCACTCTGGCCTCTCACCCTGTCAGAATCTTCTTTATAGAAAGTAGCCAGTAACAGGTAGATGTAGATGGGCGCTTACTACTACGGAATGTATAATGTCGCATTCCGATTAAAATTCGTTTAATTGACACGCTGCATGATGGGGGTTAAAGTAAAAACTTCAATTTAGGTATACTTTCAATTTGTAGTGAACTTTTAAAATTCCAAGGAATACTACTGGGCAAAGTGTTATAACACAAGCATAATTTATTCTGGTGAGTTAACCAATAGGGTTGAATTCATTCGGAATGACTTCCACAAAGTCCGTCAACAAAGCGATAGAATGGTAAAAATAGCCTTGGCACGGTCCTAATTATCTTGCAACTCCATTCTCTGTAGAAGTGTAGCCGCGGAATAGGAATAGGCTTTACTTCAAAATCCCTTTGTTTAGCTATCAATAATATATTCCTGTCCTTTTTGTCTTTTTCAGGAGACAAGGCACAGTATGCCGGAAAATGGCAATCATAGAATGTTAAAATGCCATGCAAACGCCACCCTGTAAAAATCAACTCAGCAGCTTTTTAATAGGCTTCTTTTGACCAATACACAGTTAATCAATACCAGGTTATGCAAACCTATTGTAAACTTCTATAGAAAAATTGCAAGTAAAGAATTGACAAACCTGGTATGTTTAAATTTCCAAAGCAATAACCAGCACTGCCAGCAATGACATGAGCTCCAATGCCAGTTGCATGGTTATCCCTAATGCGACCCCCTGTTCCTGTTGTTGCTCCTGGAAATGGAGCTACACCTAAAAACAGGTAAAAGACTAAAATTTAAATCCACAGGGCTCTCAGGGCTTCTTTCACAAAAATTTCCTGACTTCTCCAGGTTTTCCAGACTAAATTTTTCAAAATTCCCTGCTTTTTCACATTTTTTCCAGCAGTTTTTGATGGATTAAGGAAATTACTTAGTATATGTACAGACAAAGAAGAAGCAAAAAGAATGAGACTGTGGAAAATCACTTGAACAGACAAAACTTCCCAGATTTTTCCAGGTTTTCCCTGATCTCAAATTTGATTCCCTGGTTTCCCAGACTCCTGAGAACCTTCCACCAAGTATATAAATTTGTCTTCCAAGAATAGGTAAGCAACATCACACCATATTTCCATGGATAAAAACCTTTGAAATATTGGCTTGCAATTAAGTGAAAAGCTCTGAAGTGAAATGTCTATGAGAAAGCAATATAATGAAAAGCAAATCCAAACCAACATGGTAATATCCAGTATCTTAAACCCGTTAATTGACCTCCATCAAAAAGTCCCCTAAAATAAGTTCTCAAGCTAGAATTTCAAATTGCTAATCACCCCTCCCCATGAAATAAGTCCCCATCACAGGTGATACAGGTCTTACAGTAGACTGATGATTATGTTTAGACCATACTCTTTTATTGCGTAAAAATGAGCTTGAAAGTTAGCATTTAACGTGAGAGAATTTTATAAGCACCTTTGAACAAGCCCTCCTCTTCCATAAGTCCCTATCCAAAAGTTTCCAATATATATAACCCCCTAAAGGGTCATTAAAGAATTTTTAGTATGCAGCATGGAAAGAGCAATGAAAATGATCATAGATAGTACAAAGTAAGCTCAGAATCTCGATATCACGTTATCAAAATTGGCTTTCCCTACTATTACCTCCCTTTTTGCAACCTTCCTTTCTATGCTATATTCATGGCAACTAGTTGTAAGCACCCAACATTGAAAATTGAACTGCAAACAAAATACAAACTAACCTGTTGGAAAATTGTGAGTTTCAGCAGTTAATGTAAAATGTCTCATTCTCTTTTCATCAAGTATAAAATAGCTGGCCTCTGATGAGTCTTTTGGTCTCAGTGTCTTTATTGTAAAGCCTTTTAGTGCACTGCAAAAAACAGATAGGATAATAACTAATGCTTAACCATTTATACAATGTTCTATGTATCACCCTCACAGAAATGCAAGCCATTGATGAATCATAGCATAAAAATGAAAAATCTTAAACTCATTTAAAGCTGTGAGTTGTATGTTGGTGAAATGGCTAGTAATGCTACCATATATGATTCATGACCATAAATGAGTTGCGTTTTTCTCCTGATAATCTTCATGTTTAGATTCAATTTATCACTTTATATTCAGCACTAATATAATATTGTATATCCATAGGATAAGAGATTTATTGAACTCGTGATACAAACCAGTAGGCCTTGCCATGCATAGTCAATACATAACATTTTATCTCATATAAACTCATATTAGTGATGCAAATTAACAGTGGAATCATATTACTTTTATTAGTTAATTATACCAACATACTTAACAAAGTAACCAGCTATGTACAGTTTTGCACATAGGTAGATAAAAACCACAAAAGAACCCAGATATATATATATATATATATATATATATATATATATATATATATATATATATATATATATATATATATATATATATATCACTGCAGATGCTACCTGCTATTGTCAGAAAATTTTATGAGACTGTTGGGATTAGTTGTTTCTTGAGTTCCCATCACCATTTTCATCAATGAATCAGCCATTACTTCATTGTCAATAATCATCTTTCCCTTGAAAAACCAATGCCTAGAATGTTCGCTGTTTGACTGAGCGAGGTCAAAACACTCTACACTTGTTGGATTCCTCTGCAGCTTTTCCTTGAATATGTTATAGTACATATCAATGTCCCACTCAGTAAAGGACAGCCCCAAAGCTTTGTCTGCCTCCTCTAAAGCCATTTTGCCCTTGCCAAATATATCTATTTCATAACAATCATCAGGCTTTGTGTTAACACGAAAATTCTCCAAAGGCTTTAAGTACACACATTCGGTCATCTTGTCATGCAGCGCATTGGCAATCCTCTGTCTACATTTTGCATTGATTGGTACAAGTTGACTATCTTTTCCTTTTATTCTTATAAGATATCTGGTCGACTTTTCGATTCTTTTGATAGAATTAAGTCCAATCGATCTGCAAACAGACACTGCATTCGTGGAAAATGCAGTTGAAAAATTTAACCTCGGGCCAATTTCAACTAAGTATTCCAATTCATCATGACCATTCGCTGAAATCCAAGGGCTGCAAGATAAGGTTTTCTCCTTGAAGCTTAGAGCTAAAACCCACATCAATCGTTCGTGTTCCTGTCTATCCAACTCTCCATTATTTCTAATTTCAACATAAAAGCACGTTTCGCACTCAAGCATGACTTCCATGCAATCTTCAATCACAACTTTGATCATTTCGATGACATTATCTACTTGTAAGGTGCTCAACCCAGCCTTCTGATAGTATTTCTGTACTGAATTCATCTTTATTTATTGTAAAATGCTGAAATCAATGAGAAAGTAACAATTTCTGACAATGAGCTAGAGCTATTCACGGTAAGGCCTGTTTCGTGTTCTCTTCCGTGGTCAGATAAAAAATTGCACTTTTGAAATGGCGCGTTTATTGGTGCCTCGTATTGAACTTGGCTAGTAACGAGGAACGAGGCAAGTCTCTTTAAAATTTGTTTCACGCATACCTTCCAAAGAAAGAAGCTCTTGCCATTACTGCACGCATTAGCGCTTGTTTCATAAGCCTCCTGTGTGCAAATTCTAGCTCTACGCCACTGATAATGAGTATTAAACTAAACATAATGAATGCATTAAATTAGATATAGCTTTCTCATGTTTGAAACAAATGCCTTCAAGAACATACTCTAAGGATCTTAAGATATTTATCAAAGCAATAGTTATAATGTACTGCTTGTAAAATCAATACGCAAACATGTTGTGAACATAGACAAACATTTACACACGTCATGTGTTTATTAGGTGAAGTATATGAGTGGTATGTAAGTGTGAGCTTATTAGGCAAGGTGTTTAGATCAATGTTATATGAAGTACCGGGTGCGAGATGATATTTATGAGGAAGGAAATCAAGTCCGGTAACGGACTCGAATGCAAACGAATTACTCTGAACATAAGGAATAGGCTGCAAAAAATGAATACAAATCGTGGAAAGGATCTAGTAAGAACTGCTCTGAACACAAGCAGGTATATTAAAAGTATTTCAAATCTAGGGGTACAGAAGAAAAGGGACATAGTAATTACCTTTCTCAATACCGTGTTAGGTCCCCCTTGTGAGCTTCTCGCTCCATCACCCATGGTAGTTACTGCAATATATTACTTCTTTCGCATAATCTTTAGCAAACTTCTTCGTCAAAAAGTAATACACCGGATAAACTACTTATTATTACATACTAAAGCCATTCACAGGTAACAAACCCCACATAAACATTCCAGCAGAACGGAAAGTCATAGAGTCCATGCAGATGGGCACCACGGTAAAAGGGAAAGATTGCAAAAACAATATACATTTCCGAATAAACTGACAGGTTTATAACAGAAGTGGAAAAATTTCTTCCTTCTGGGAACCCATGTATCTATTTCAAAAATTTCGACAAAATGTCTAAGCGGGTAGGCCTACATAATTTGTGTTTGTACGTGTTTAGATATTTCCTATCTAATGGTCTTTTTACCTATAAACTAACTACAATTTCAAAACAGCATGCAATTTTAAGTCAAGAGGTGAAAGATATTTTCCTATGTTTATTTCAATTATCTAATCTGAGCTTCATAACTGTTTCAACAATTCATCAATTATCTGAAACCATCCGCAAATGTTGGTAACCAAAAAAAGTTTCTGGGAATACGCTCCCGTTTTTCGATACTTTTCTGCCTCTGTCATAAACTATGGAGATTCTTTCGAAATGATCCCTGCAATGGATAGATTTAAAGGATTTTCTAGAAACAAAGGAAAAATAGCATCAAAATATGTTATATCAAGATTGGATTATCTAAAATCCGACATAGCATGGACGGAACTCATAAATCTGTTGCAAAGAGAAAAAACTGTTTTGGAAACAGTTTTTTTCATTGTGGCAACCCAAATGCAAAGATCAGTCAGAAAACTGCTGCATTCGATCCAAGCAATATTCTGTCGTAACACGGTGATCCAGAGGAGGACTGGGCTCTAAATAATAACGTTAACATGACAGCTCCCTTTAAATCAGATTTTGTAGAGTGCTTGAAATAAATCGTGTCTCTGTTTCGAATGAACTTCAAGTGTTGAATCCGGCCTTAGACAGACAAAGACTCAAGATTAATCAAGCGAATTCAAACATGTTCAAATTACGACAAGCAAAGATCTAATAAATATGAAATATATTTGGAGACACATGGATTACATGGAATCTGACAACCATGGCAAATTACACTGAAAGGGGGCAAAAGCAATGTCCTACTGCACTAGTTGGAAAAGTCCTCTCTGAAACCTTTTGTCATGTCAATAATACTTAATTAATAAGGTAACAACTATTGCAAGTCTTTTGAACATCCATAACAAATGTGGGCATACACATACAGGGAAAGATACAGCATGACAGCAGTAGCTACACTGTATGCTCAAGAAATATCTACCAGAAGGGGCTACCTAAACCAATTCTATTGTCACTGTAACCGTTAAATGATATGTATTAACTAACGTAACGTACCGTGACAAAAATGCAATGAAATGGTTAGCCATAGCTCTTGGAAAGTAATCTTGTCGAACGACATGTTCTAATGCAATCAATGGACCATAGATGTCTTTTGACACCTCGATTTTCTTCTCAGACTGAAACAGAAAGAATGTCCTGTAAGTACAATAACAATCAATATATCAATCAATCAATCAACCAACCAATCAATCAATCAACCAATGAATCAATCAACCAATCAATCAATCAATCAACCAATCAATCAAATCAATCAATAGAAATAATGAACTATGCGAGTCAAAATGTGAAAAACTTCAAAAACCAATATGGGACAACGCACCTATCAAAACAAAAGCTCTCTTTGAAAAGATGCTCGCAATTAATTTAAAATTTTCGGTTTTGCAATAACATGTTCAATACCTTTAAAAGCCCCATGTGAACTAAGATTGCATTCACGACAGCTTTCTGCTTTGCCTCATCACTCCTTAAACTATCCGATAGAATCACATCTACGAGGAAAGTTGAAAGTAAAGGTTTGGCAGCTACAAACGAAGAGGCTTTGGCACAAAAAGGAATGATGATAATGGCAACGAAGCAAAACACCGAAGTGCACCTTACATAAATACCTCATCAAATTTGGCATGAAAAGACACAAAAGTGTCCAAGAATTGGATGTTCCAGGGGATTAATCTTTTCAAATGAATGATACTATCAAATTAAATTTTAAAAAAAATTAGTCTTATATTACTAATGACGGTGTCAACCACAAAGTTCTTTGGTTAAAAGCATAGAAGTAATTCTGAATATCAACAGACATGAATTCAAAAACTTTACCTGAAGCAGTACACATAGTATCCTTATCATCCTTCAAACTGATAGATGCCTGAAAAAAAGATGTTGAGACAAAAATTGCCAATAAATTGACAACTTCAGCTATAAAAGTAAAAGCAGTCGTGCCAGTCAAGAAACAAATATGTTCATTCTTTTACAAAAAAAACAAACTTTCTGATCTCGTGCTTCGTAATATTTTGTCAAATCCAGCCTTGAATACTTAGTATTTGTCTCTTGAAATTCTTGAAAACGATTCGGGACTTCTATGATTCAAACGTTTTCATGAAATGAAATTGTATTGCTACAGTATGTGCAAAGTCTCACATGATGAGTTTGTTTCCAGTTTAATAAAATGGCTTCTTATAAAAAAACTTCTCACAAGCTTACTTCTGAAGTTCAGCTTGATTGTGCTTACTATATATTTCTTAATTTTTACCTGACTTAAGGCTCTTTTTCTTATAAAAACTTTAAACAATATGTATCAAAATGGAACACAGTGAGGAAGGCCATACTGCTTGAGTTTGGAGGGATATAGATCTCAGACTCCTTCAATTGACAACATCAAAAAAAAACTGTGCTACAACTTTTTTAAATCTTATAACTGGCTCTCTAAGGTTTCTTCATTCGGAAATGCTTTTTTTACCTCTATGAACGCTTTTCCAATCTCTGAACTGTCTTTAGAATAAGACTGTAAAGCAAAATTTAGAACATCACATTAAAACTACAATATTCAACATCGAGAAAGAGAGGGAACGCTGTGATAGCGATCTACATTAGAACGTGGCGAAAAATGGCATTCAATTGTACGATCCTACATATGACATAAGTCCAATAGATACAAATAAAACAAGATAGAGTATCTAATGCCATGCAATATAAAACATTTGCAATATAATACGCTGTACTACAATAAACTAGAAATAACAATACTAAACGTTATGGTCAATGATAGATAATAATGATTTATAATAATTACTAGTATTATTAGAAATTCTCTTAAGGAGAGTAGCCCTTCAGCTGTTGCTGCCATTCAAGGGGCTCTCCATCTAAATACAATACAAAATATGAATAAAATCATACATAAATTAGCTGCTACAAATCTACAATGTTCAATAACATATAAGCATGTATAACAAAATCATAGCCTCTTCAATTATGCCGACTGAAAAGCATGTGATAGTCAAATGTAAGTACAAACGTATCCAAAAAAAATTTGCAAAGAGCTGCCAGAAAAACCTAAAGGCGACTTGGTACTTAAAGCATAGGAAAAATTTAGCCTTAAATTTGCAATTTTGAAGCGGTACAAATTGACTTATATAGAATAAAGAATACATTTGTTTAATATTTGTACAAAACGTAATCCATACTTACACTGAATGAGTCTTTTAAAAACTTCTCTCTATGCTTCTTTGGTATACTTTTGACGATCTTTATTGCATGTAATGGGTTTTCATTAATTTTCTTCTTATCTTCGTCATCAACCTATTGTGATTTGATTTTCAAGACGATCATGATTATTGTATGGAGACTACAACGACAATTATGATGATTACGGTGATTTTGGCTAATATAATGCTGATGATGATGGAAATGATTACGTTGAATACAATGACGATGATTATGGTGATTATGATAATGGCAATTTGTGGTGTTAATGATTATGGTGATGATGGTGATTTTGATGCAGACTATATGATTATGGCTAGAGGTCATCCAGGAAGTACGTACTACCAAAATCTCCACACTCATGACCAAACCACCAATCCTGTACGCGAAAGTACGCTTTTAACTTAACCCTGCCTCCTACATCTGTACGAGCGTACATTATTTTCCTAGACATTTCTTGACAAATGTTGCCCGTTTTTAGTAACACGTTTTCGCAAAATGAGCAGAACATGCGTAAGTTCTCGCTTTTTCTGAAGTTACTTCTGCAATGCTTTCATCGCGTCATCTAGTCCGCATTTTTCCTCAGCTTGCACAATGGGTAGGCATACTAGTAGAGCATTCCATTGTCAGTATGCTTTGAAGCCTTGACCTATTCCAACCCACCAACCCTCCAAGAGTACGCACCTTCTGGACAATTCCCTATAAAAATCGTGATGTTGCTAATTACGAAGACAAGAAGCACAGCTAACATAATTGTTCTGGTAGTGAGCCTTCAGGTGATAGTCATAACGAGGCCAAATACAACTGACTGATGACTTACACAAACTTACCGTTAGTTCTGAGTCATCCCGCAATTGCCTTGAATTCGGTGACAATCCAATACCTTTAATTTCTAATGCGAGATTATCAGCACTTTCATCTTCTTCTCTATCTCCTTCTCCTTCCTCTTCTTCTTCCTCCTCATCATCTTCTCCTTCATCCTCCTCCTCAGAATCAGGCTCCTCATTATCATCAAATGATGCAAGTCTATCTTTCTTACCAAAAGAGTCCATTTTTTCAATCAGTTCATCTACAGCATCGCCTAATTGATTGCCTAAAACGCAAAGACAACTAATCACACAGGGAAATGTCACGTTTTAAAAACACGAGTGAAACATTGATATCAGCTACCTATTAAATACAAATACTCTCTTTGGGCTGATTTTCATACAACCGTAACTGCCGCTAATCTGCAGGCGACACCTAAGTCAACCGTTAGCATAAATGCTATCTAACAAAACTTAATCAACCTGTGGATACAGCTTTCTATGCTAAGGATGCCAAGGATAAAATTAACAATACAGAAATCAAAGCTCTCAAAAATTTTAATGGAAATAGACTCTCTGGTCTGACCGGCTTTATTGCCGCTAGAAATTTTAACTGAGATCAATTTTTGCCGGCAGTTGCGGTAGCTGTATGGCACCACCGGCACCGAGATATTTAATGGAAACAGTTCTTAGCGGTCGCGGCGATCACCCAATTGTGTTCATAATGTCACATGAAGCTGCTTAGCCTATCAAGCTTGCTTTGATCTGGCAACATCGCATGTAAACTTTTGAATTCATATATATTCAATCATATTTCAAAATGATGACTTATTAAACTTAGTATCAGTTTGATATTACAATTGACAATCTGATTGATTTAGAAGTAAGTATAATGAAATTTATGATAAATCATGTAAAGGATACAAATCCCACACAATAATATGAAACTGCTTAGCTCGAAATATTCCAGAATTTAGTGATCAGTGTTGAAGAGGCCAAGACAAGGTAAAAAAGAATACGAAGGGAATTTCCCAAGTACTCCTGAGTACCGAGCAATCTTCAATCCCCCGACTGCTAACTTCTGAATTTCTTCCAATCCCATGCAATTATTCCAATCCCCCCATCTACTAGTTTTGAAGATTTTTTCAGTGAAATTGTGTTTTTCGAAGGGAATATTTTCATTTACTTAGAAAATTATCAGAAATATATTTAATAACTGATTACAGTACAACTATAATTTCCTTTACCTTAGTATTTGTTAACAATATATAGTTAGTCCGTCTTCCTAAGTTCTTCTTCACAATATCCCACGTGTTATATTCCCTACAACCAATTTGTTCCAACTCTCCCAATTATTATTTTTCAGAACATTTTCCAGCCCCCAACTATTTCCACCCCCCCCTTTATTCGGCACTCAAGAGTATGTCAAGAGAAACAAGATCTCTGCAGCCACTGGCGATACCGTAAGCTAGGGGTATCGCCTGTAGTGTAGCGGTGGATACAGTTAAAAAACGGTTTATTTTCATTGTAAGCCATTAACAATGAGGCCTGTCTAACCGAGCTATTACTATCCTTTTTATAATCACTTGGATTTACCTTTACATCTGACATACAGGTAGGTGACATAATGGCACTATTTTTGGACTGTAATCTGTAGTATTGAATTTGACTAAAGGGGGGATGCAAATAGTTGGGAGGGAAATGGCTACATAGGAGCATAGCATGATAATTAGCATATCATTTTAGTACATGCTGACATCAAAATGTAAAAGACGTGGCATACAAACATAGCACCTACCATCTAGATTTAGTAATTTAAGATTGCTTCGATGTGAGACAGCATCGGCAATAGATAGAGCACCATCAATTCTAATTTCATTTCCGTAGAGAATAATTTCCTGAAAAAAGCAAAAAACATAAACAAAGTAATTCTCATGCTTGAAAATACTATTGATTTCTAAGTATAGATTTCAGGTATATAAGGGAAAATCCTCAAGTATTTTAAATGTAAAGGTTAAATACGCACACATAAGATTCCGTACATTGGGGAGTGTCTGTAAGAGAGGACACTTATCCTGAGCCATCGGCGTAGTGAGGTAGGGTGGCCAGTTCTTTTTCTCACCGCTTTAACTCCCCAGTGTTGCCACCAGGTACCCATTTGCTGTGGGGTGGACAGTGAGTGAGCATCCCAACTATGATCCGATGGTTCGGCTCGAACTACAGATGTTCCACTCAGCAGTCAAGCGCTCTAACCACTCGATCATTCCCCCATACTTGAAATGTAATGAAATTAAATTAAACAGACTTCACCATAATAGCGATGAAATCAATAAAGACTCGTTGGGGTTTAGGGTCTGGTCACATAGATGCCACGAGAAGCAAACAGATGGAGTGCAGAAGTCAGGAAAGAGCTGCATGGCAGTGTTTTCAAAGTCAGCCGTCGGCCGTCGCATCCGATGGCAACTTTCTGATTTGCAACGCCTACTTTCCCATAGGTAAATTATATGATATATGAAAAATAAAACTTTCCTCCAGGCCTTGCAGGTCCTACTCAAATAAACGAAACTCTTACTTCAAAAACTGTTGAAAACGCTGCATGGTATCACAACATTCGTGAGGGACATTTTATGACATGTGGACTTACTTCAAGCGACTTTGCTCCTCTTTTCAAAGCTGTGGATATAGCCAATGCACCACTATTTCTAACCAATGCATCGCCAAGGTTCAACGTCTTTAAATTGTCCATGATCTCAAGAACCTTACAAAAAATTCTCAATCATTATTGCACGACTAACCACCGTAAATCCTCAAATTTACCCCCTCGAATAAGCCCCCATGCTAGAGCTTCAAATTGTCAATATGCCCCCCTTCGAAAACCCCCAACCACTGAGAACGATGATGAGGGCGAAATTGATATAGAATTATGCTTAAATTTACACTGTTTTCCATTAATATTATGCAGGATAGGAGTTTTGACAATTGAGCTTTATTAAAAGCATGTAAAAAAATTTCAAAAGCCCCCCTCCAACAATAAGCCGCCATCGAAAAGTACCAAAAACGTCCCTGTGGGGCTAATTCAAGGACCTAATGTATGAAAGCTAAGGCAGAAAACTTGAAGACTCATCTTCTAACATCTAATACATGACGGTAAATGTAAGTACAATTTCCATCACTCATGCTAACTTCCATTTGGCTCGCCTTACTCCGGCTGTGTGCCTTACAGCGAGGCAATAATTAGTAATATTACCAAGTTTCATGAATGATTCAGCCGTGTTCAGGCTTTGCATCATGCCTTATGTGCATTAAATATTTTAAGATAGAACAAAGATCGTCAAAGAAGTAGCAGAAACTATTAGAAAATTGAGGAATTAACTTAAATGGTGAGTCATACGTTAAATCTCAGCGTATCTATCTCAAACCAAGTAGGGTAAAAACGAATTCATTTGCCATCTGATTGTGACTGGACCAAATTGACAGATAAACTATTAGCAATGTAAACTATGAAAGAACCCGATCTGAGATGAACCTACGTAAAATCAACATGACAGTTATTAGAAGGCTTCTTAAATATCATACTGAGATTTGAACCAGGACATGCTACCTTACCATAACTATTCGTAGTTACACAATATTTGTATTTGCCAGTATCTGCCACAAACTGCAGCTGGACCATAATATTTAGTAATTTTCAATTAACCGTAGCAAATTTGTCTTTCAACAAGAATGTTAGGAAAAATTCTCCATTACTGAGACAATATTGTCTCAAATATTGACCACATCTGTACTAGAAAATTCAAAAAGTGCTGCTTTCAGAGGATATCTTTGTTAAAATATATATACTGCACTCAATGAATACGATTTTAGATTTTGATGGAGTCACAACACATCAAAGGAGTTAAGTACCTGTGCCAATGAAAGAGCACCTTTTATACCAAATGTGTTGTCATTCAAGTTCAAAACCTAAAATACAAAGATTCGCAGTGTATAAATACGTGCAAAATTGACAACCCCTAGCATGTATACTATTTCACCAAGAACAGGGGCATTGATACATACATAAATACATACATTTGCTACCTATTAAAGCAGGTTGATTAAAACCACAACTACAAAGCTGATGTGGACCTGAACCTTGAAAGCATTTTAAAGTTCTAGAATTAAACCACTCTTGCTAAATTATAAAACATATATATCTAATAAGTAATAAAATCCCTCTGTCGTTTCCTTATCAAATAGCTCATTAAAATTGCACTGAATTTAAAAAAGTCCCTCATACTCCTAAACTGATTCTTAAAGTATCTGTGGTGACATTACCAAAAAGGTATCAAAAGACGATATACACTGCAAGGAGGTGAACAATTCATACATTACCTTTAGACTTTGATTCAATGAGAAAGCATTAACAAGAGCAGTAATACCCGGATGGTGAATTCCATTTTGTGGCATTTCAATAATTTCAAGACTTTTAAGAGCCTAGAAAATATAAGTATGCTAAAATATTCAAATAAAAACTATGAACATAACGATAAAATAAAAGAACTAATGCCAAGAGCAAAACTATTCTTTATAATAGATAATGACCAAGACTAGTCCCATATACGATTCGATTTTATGGGGTGCTTGTTGGAGAGAAAGCCATTTATCCTTTGTTGTCGGCTTAGTGAGGGTAGTCAGTTCCTTTCCCTCGCCACCTTTACCTGTTGGAACAAACAAGTACTCACTGTTGGGTGGACAGTGAACGAACAGCACCAACATTCAGCATGGTATATAAGTACTGAAACCAGTAAGTCACATACCAACATCTGGAAGATACCGGGTTTCTTTACCGGATTTCTCTACAAGAAGCTAAGGTTTTTTCTTGCCACGTTCTGTTACGGCTTATAAACAAGAGCGGATTACATTTTCCCATTCAACCCGTCAAACCATCATAACACCTCAATCTTTGCCAAAAATTCAGAACATGAAAAGTCAAGTATATTGAACCCAGGCGTCTGCATCCTTCACGACACCTTGTCCTACCTAGCTTGATCATGTAAACAGATTTTATCTCTACCGTAAAACCCACGTGTAAGATGCCCCTGCGTTGAGGCCCCGCCTGTACTTTAAGGCACCAAAAATCGGAAAATTAAAGGATACGAATTAAAAGTGTACCGAAGTTCTTCATTGACAAACCTGATCACAAACTTAAAAACGGATATTTTGCAAAACGCTGCCCAGAGTTTATTTTTGTAAAAAACGATGCAACTGCACTGACGTGATTCGATGTAATTATCCGAATCTTTTGCATACGTATCAGTAGGAACAGGCGAAAACGGATAGAAAGATTCTGACAAGCATTTCCATTAATCCAAAACCAAAAATTCATAGTGCTTGTTGCAAAAGTATGTCAAATGTGGATATGTATGTGAAGAAGAAATACGTGGCAAAAATCGTTTGTCTTTCAATTTTTGATTTTCCAAACCTAAATTAGAAAAAATGATGCGGCCTATACGCGGGCTTCTACAGCATTTATCCAATACATACCAGTGCACGGTCGACAATTTTTTAACAAAATTCAATTATAGGCTTTGTGGATGCGGCTTATAATCAAGGGTGGCTTACATTGTCTCTGAGCATCATTCAGTGCAGCTTATAATCAAAGAAATGTGATATATAAAAATTCAACAGGAAATAATAGTTTCATAATGCGTTCAAAGAATACTACAAAATACGAGGGTATCTACACATCATATCTGAAGTTTGAACATACAGTCAAATGTAGACCTATACAAGAAATACTTCCTAAGGCCAAGCAAGAAAGGATGCAAAAGGATGGCATAGATGTACAAATGAAATGAAATGAAACACTGGGCCATCAGTAATAGAAATGTTAAGAGCAACTCGTGACTGAGAGGAATGGAAACTTAGGTGAAGACTGAACAATGCTCAGACAGTAGAAAAGATACACTATACTTCTTGTCTCTTAAAAAGCAATAGATATGGCTTCCTAGAACTTTTTGTTCCTTATGAGTAATGAGATTGTTCAGCTTACATCCCAGAACTCCTCACAATGCCATGACTGGGAAGATCACTCTGAGGAATACTGTAGTCTGTGACTAACAGCTTGAATTCTAAAACTAACATCTTACATCTAATCATATGAAAATTAAAACAAACAATTGGTCACCTCAAAAACTTTAGACAAAGCAATGGCACCATCATTCTCCAAACGGTTTCTTCCAGAAATGAAAACTTTGAGCTTCAGGGGTGTGCCAGCTGACAAACCTTCTTTGTAACATGCCAATAAAGCTTCTGATAGAATCTAATGATAGGGATCATCACCTCGTTAGACTCAATCCATCACCACACAAGAACTAGTAGTGGATATAGTTTGCATGGTGTTGATTAACAATCATTGCTCAATATTTTGGATACTATTCATTGCAAAATGAAACAAGATCATCCACATATATAACAAAGGTTTAACTATTTAATGAACATTGGCATTGTCTCAACAATTAATGTTGGTCCTCAGTAGGAGGTAATAGTAATCAATATTCTCCATAATGATGATACAACAGTACTTCTCCTATTCCATTGTCATATTAAGCAGTAAAGAACCAAATACATATTGAAAACTATTTTAAAAAGATCTCCTTCTATATAGAGCAGTTGCATGGAATTAAATCCTTCAGAAGTAAACCAAAACTCATTGGTGAATATATCTGCTTTGTCTTTCACTGCATATCCAGCCTACCAAATAGAATCCTTCAAAGTTCATTTAAACCTATCGAAAAGCACTTCAAGAAGCATGCAATTCTAGTACTAGGTCAAAGAACAAAACATGAAATAATAAATGCTAATAATAACCTCAGTTTTCTAGTATTTAAACCATGTAAATGTTTGAGCTAAGAAACACATCTCACATTTATACGAGAACCAGTACAACCATCACACGATATCCTCTGGAGGAACTGGAATGACCTCCATGAAGCCTATGTGTCATTCTTAGAGAGGTGCAAATAAAAACTAATACATGAAAAGTCTGTTGGTAATACTGAATTTTACTATAGCATGAAAAGCAGGAACATTCTTTAAGCATACTGAAAAGCTTTTCAGAAGAAAAAAGCTTTTCAGCATGCTTAAAGAATGGTCCTGCTTTTTTGTGCTATAGTAAGAACTAATAGTGGATGAACTCTTTTACCTTCCCTCCTCCAATTCCAAGACCATTGTTGTTTAGTTTTAAAACTTCCAAACTGTAACAAACTGGACTCATTAAAAGCTTCTTAATTGCTTTGACACCATCTGGTCCAAATGCATTATCTGACAAATCCAGCTCTAACAGTTTAGCACCAGATTCTATCAAGGCATCTCCTAATGACATCTGCAAAAGAATTATCAATAAGTAATCTTCAAATGAGTTAAGTCCTAAAAGAAGCATCCATATTCACCTGCAATAACCACAAAATTAAAAGTTTCTGCAAAATTCTCTATGAATTTGATACCTTTATACTAAGATGAATACTGATTCAAGCAGAACTTTGCATATAACAGGATTTTGTGGTGACAAAGAGGTGAGAACCCCTTCTGTTGCAAAGTTTTTAACATTCTCAACTACAAGACTTCATGTGGAATATGTTGTTAGCATTCAGAACTTGCTGATGTGTTTAGAAATCTGATGCAATGTTTTAAACATTTTTTAACCAACAGTTATGATAATCCACATCATCAGTAACAAAATTAAAAAATTGATACTGGCCATGTGAGAAAAGGGAAACAATCACATGCACACCTTAGTACACAATAAGGAATGCTGCAATTTTTTCTCCTCCATTAGAAATTTTGCAAAAGAACAGTAATTAAAGGAGTTGAGATCTATTCATATGCAGATTTGTTATCAACAGAAAATAAAGTGCAGATATACTATTGAAAAATAATGATGATATTTGTTAACTTAAATGAGATAGCCATATTGAATAATATGTTCTCTAAAATAGCATAGTGACTTGTATACTTAACAAATGAGATTTTGCCATTGCAATTTTTCCTGTACTTCACCTTAGTACAAACCATTAAGGTACTAGGTGAATAATAACATTGAATTTTCTCTTATTATTTATTCTCAAAATATGTATGGGGAGCATCTAAGCTTTCAGATGTTTTATCATACAGCACAACACAGCACACTACAGCACTTGGTGCACCCCTTCATATTCATTCATTGCATGGCTTGTGCTATCACATAAAACCATAATAATGATATCAAAGAAAACCTAACAGAAAGCTAATTTACAACTACACAGTGCATAAAGGAGACTGCTGCAAGATGGCCTAAGAACCTACACAATTTATATGAAAACAGGGAGAAAATGCAGAAAAAGGCAAAAATATTGCATTTATATCCCATGGCCCAAGTACAACAAATGCTATAAGAATCTTGAATCTAGCAAAGTTTCTGACAGCTTAAGGGATATAATAAGGATAGGATACAATATTCACTCCTTGATCTTACCAGTGAAGGAGGAATTTCACTCCGTACTCTTCCTGTGAAAATATCACTCCATAAAGCTTTCTGCACACAAAGAAATTAAATACATCAGATGAACAATAAATTTGGAATTCTTGCCATTTAAATGACATAATCACAACACATTGCTAGCTACAAATGAATAGATATATTTATCCTCTTACATCCACTATGGTCATTTATCCTATTATAATGCTGAGCTCAATATTCCACTGATAGGCTATCCAATTGGTATTTCAGCACGAGAGAGGGTGCTAGTGCTGTTGTCACTTCAAATGTTATTACTAGGCTGATCAGATGTGCTGCTTTAGGTAGGAGAGTCCTGTTTTTTAGCTCTTGGTAACCTTCATTATATACAATACTTCAACACTTCTAGGTATAGTTTGTACATTTTAGACCAATTTTGATATTTCAAACCTTCAATAAATATCTTTAGGGTTGAAAGAATGTGTCAGCAATGTTTACAAAAAAACCCTTCATCTTGGAACTTGGCAAATGACCACCCTAGCTGTTGTAAGTCAAGTGTCTAACATTTGATATCATAATCTTTATATAATGATGCTTTCATCACATTCATCAAAAACTGTAATACCTGGAACTCTGGGTGCTTTTTCAGTGCCTGGGCAATACTCTTTGCTGCGTCGGCCCCAATTGTATTTCCATCCAATCGCAATGAATGCACTTTATCTGCGCCATTTATAGCTTGGACAATTTCATCAGCTTAAATCAAAATTTATTTTAAAATTAATTATATTTATTCAATACTTAAGACATGCTATTTAAATCAACTTCACTCTAGCTCTGTCTCCGATAAGTAAGCTCTACCATAGTCCTTGCTTGGCTGCACTAAAGGAGGCCTCTCTTCGCAAGAAATACCCTGACTAATGTTTTACGTAACAATTTCCTGAGAAAAGGAATATGAAAGAAACTTATATCACTCTTAACTATGATATTTACCATCCTCTGCTTTGTCCAATTTAAGGCCTCGACCAGAGAACGAAATTTCAACCAAATCCTTCCCAAGAGACGTCTCTTCAATCTTTTTTACAACATCTGCGGTAATATCTCCTGTCGCCATTTTTCAGACACTTCAGCTGTTCGTAGGTTGCAGGCAGCTTACCTCGACTGGATTTAACCGTTGTTCTGGTTCAATTTGCCGCCATTAACCTCTTCCCAAAAGACCATGTGGGTCATACGCATGCGTTGACAGATTAACTTCCTCTTCAATTGTTTACATTGCTTGTGTTGTTGCCGTTGACTTTTCCTTGCTTTGCAAAGTATTTGCATGAAATCCATAAACGGATCGTGAATTTCAATTTATTCGATCAACACTGTCCGTAAGTGATTTCTTTCCATAACTACGTTTGCAATGACTGACTGGCTACTTATTTAAAGAAAGCTGAAGTACTTCTCTGTGATCAGAGTCCAGAAAAAAGTGTTCAACTTTCCTCTGGCTGTCAAATCTTCATCATAACCCTTCCTCTTCAAAGACAATCAAAAGTAGCCAAAGTTCTTAAACTCTGCATTGTGTGTCTTGAAAACTTGAGCTATAGAAGGACTATGTGCTTCACTGTCGATGTCACATTAACCGAAAACTTACCTGAAGCTGTATTGTTGATGCAAATTACTAAACCTTCTTCAAATACAACATAGGGAGCAAAATCCGGCTCTGAGCCGTAGAGCAGTGACTTTTTCTGGACTCTGTCTATGATATACCTCGACTTTCTTACTTCTCACCATGCTTCTCACACCTGCATTAGTTGGTTTGATGCCACACATCCGTAAAGAGCATATATTGTGAATACACAAATACAGTAATTAGTCACCTTATCTTTCCGTAAAAAAGAAAAATGGCAACCATTTATAACCCAAGCCTCCGATCCATGAAAACTGCTTAGTTTGGAGTCTAGTAAACACTTCTTCTGTGTCATGAGATATGCTATACCGTTACAGTGCAATCCTATTGAGCCTTGGAAACAAGACATAACGTACCTTCACTTGCTAAAAGACGAACCTAGCCCAATCATCGTGGTGACGAACGTTGCCAAACACGCGAAATCGCAGTCAGAAGGCCGTTCTGATTCATTTCCATAGACCTATTAGGCTAAAAACCCATAGTAGGCTATACCTAGGCAGACGAGAACCAAACAATATTACCCGAAGCTTAAATTTTATGTAATATACTTTATTTTCATTTATTTCCCTGGATCTGCTTTCTATTTGCCAATGGTTCTCAGCAACAGCAAAACCAGAAACAAACTTGATACAATTCCACATTGATTTAAGTTGTAGACTTTTCGGAGTCTTGTGCATTTTGCGTGAGGCACACACAATTTGACACTTTCTAACGCTTACATGCATAGAAAGGAAATTCTCATGCATTTTACGAAAATAGTGCACTTACTACATTAAGTTCAGATTGACGATGAATGAAGATCTTGAATTAGATGAAAGTATATATTGTAGCTCGCTCTGCCTACTTTTTTACTGATGATGATGGTAGTAAGATGAAATATATTCTTCAATTAAAATTCTTCACAAGTTCTGAAACATGTTTAGACAGATTGTTAATTTTACAAACAGATATCCCTTGGCCGAAAATACGTGAAAAGTCTGTTGGTACTGCAGAACTTCACTATAGCAGATATCCCTTGAATTCATAGTTTTTTAAATTTTCAGGTGTGTGCCTTGGCCTGCCCTTAGAAAAAGTTGTAATTCCCTTAGTCAGTGAAATTCTCACTCATTTTTATCATTGAAACTTGACAGGTATGTAGTTGGCAAGATATGGCTTGCTTGCTACCACGGTCATTCTTAGTTACAAAACATTTCGTAGAAGTATTACTTTCTACCCTACAGGTATTGTAAAGCAAGTTTATTCGAAAATGTCAAATGTGCACACAACTGTTGCATTAGGCCGGTGACGATAGTGCCTGGTTTAACAAAAGGGAATACAGGGAAATATCATTGAAATAGTTATACCAAACGTAATATGTAAAGCAAAAGATAAAATGCAATAATGAAACAAAAAATTCACACTCATTAAACCAATAGCTATATACCAGTATCATGAAAATTTAGTATGTCTACGTCGCAAAATTAGATTGAATTATAGGACCTTGTATCCAAGCTCTAGTTAGTTTGAGCTGAAATCCGATTTTAGAGAATTTTTAAGCATCAAAGCAGTCTTCATTGGGGAGAATCTCTAATTTATATTTGAATGTATCTCGTACAATATAGATGAAATACAAATGTATACTTGCTTTGCTATTAAAAGGATACCAATATTTCAGCAGCGTGGTCCCGTGAAAAGCCAGAGGCACAATTTCAACGGTCCTGGGGATCTAGATCCCTTACTCCTTTTTCTCAAAAGGATAAAAATGTCTTTTCTTACAAAATCGAGTAACTGCTCCTTTCAACTTTGGCTTAGTTAATCTGCTTATAATCATAATTGAACTTAAAAAGTACAGAAGTCAAAAGTAATCTTGTAATATTTTTTCCGTTTCTAGCTTTCTAAATCTGAAAATGCTATTCCAGGGTATATCTTCTTTACACAAAGTGTAGTGTGCCTTTTTTGTGAATTAGGCCTCTGGTTCTGAAAATTCTAGTTGCACGCCTGAAAGCAATGTTATATAACTTTCGACTCATGTAGTAGTATCGGTGTAATTGCTTCCATTGGTTCTCATTTTTGGACCAGGGGTTGACAGGACAAGTAATAATAGATAAAATGGAGAATAAGATTACCTAAGCTAGTGTTATCCAGTGTTTTCTTCCTTACACTGGAAAAAACCTTAAGAATGCTGAGCTGATTACAATGTAAGCAGTAGAATGCCATACGACCTTGTAGCAAAAGCTGTACAAACATAAGACGCAAATATTTCTCCAAAACTAGTTTCATTGCCATTTCAATATTCAGCCAATTCATAATCTAACTTGACAAAGGAAATTTGAATTCAGTTACTCATAGTTACGATAAACGAATAAATGGATTATTTACAAAATTAAATTGAAAGGCAGAACCCATTGGCCACTATGGCATATAGTACACAAATTAAAATACCGCTACAACTACCTTTACTGCTACTCAGAACTTTTCAACTGTCTCATTTGATATTTTGAGTTCTCTACGGATAGGTAGTGCCATTGAGAAGAGGGAGCAGTTGCCCCCAGAGCCCCCAGATTCAGGAAGTCCCACAAAATACGGCCAAGGTAGTTAACAATAATCATAATTCATAACAATAGCCTTTCAAAGTACAATAAATGAATTTCCCAATGCAATGCATAACACTGTGTTCTGAATCTGCAAATGAACCAAGAGATTGTAAGGGGGTATAGGAAGAAACTGGTTTTCAGAAGGCAACAGTTACAATCTGCACTACTTTAACGATCTAGGGGTCTTAATTTCGTAAGTTTTGTCCCGGTGGCTCAAGGCCTCTAAAGCTTGCATATCGGTAAGTACCGTAAATTCTCCATTAAGCCCCCCGGGGGCTTATCATTGTCAAGCACTTTAGAGGGGGCTTATTGGAGAGGGGGATTAATAAAATTTTTGAAATATGAACGGACTTTCTATGATGATATAATATATATATATATATATATATATATATATATATATATATATATATATATATATATATATATATATATATATATATATATATATATATATATATATATATATATATATATATATATTAGTAACCTTCATCAATAACATTTTCATCTTCATCAGTTATTATAGTTTCTGTTTGCAGCACATAAGACGTTTGAGCTTGATTTTGATTTCGTCTGTTGCCGCGCTAATTTATGTTATCGTTATCAATACTGCATAGTTTATGCGCATTATGAACATAACTTACGTCTTACGTTTGGCAGTACCCACATTTTTTTTTGGGGGGGGGGGCTTAATAAAGAGGGAGGCTTAATAAATGTTTCTTTCTGCAAAGGAGACCTATTGGAGAGGGGGCTTAAAAGTGAAATTCTGGTAATACACTCTTCAACAGCTTGTATTGTCGAGTTTATACAAAGATGAATCAGAAAAAGGAATGTGCATGAATGGCAAGGTGTTGGCAAGTATCACCAGGTGCACTTGCAGAAAATGAATAGCACAGTGTCAAACTATTACGGGTAAAAACTTGCTTACCGTTCCAACCATACTACCAAGACAACACTAAATTTAATACATTTCAAAATTATTATAAGCAAACTGCTTTCTAATACAAGAGTATTCACATTGGTTGACAAAAACTACTAAGAATACATCTACAACACAGACAAGACAAGCAAAAACAAACAACACGGACAAACAACAGCAGCACAGCCCTCACTACATTTTATAAAGCACAAGCACAAATCCCTTAAGTCTTCCCAAAGCCACACAGCAAATACCAAGCTAAATCTCAAGAGTATGAGACATCTAAACTGTATAAAGGAGAGTACCAGAGTAGAAACTTACAATTTAATATGTATGTATTACATTAAATATAATTACAATTCAATATCAAACACAAAACCTTCTCTCTGTATACTAAGTGACAGACTCATAGACCGTGGAGTGGACAGAGGGTAATGCCTCAATAATTCACTAAGGTTGTATGTAGATGGGCTCTACACTGTCATTGAAATAACTGACTTCTATGTCCATGCTCCATCCCTAAACTCAATCCAGCTAAGCTGTCTATGGCACTGTGCAACAATTAAATACTACTAGCATGATTTATGATTATGAAATAACTATGAATACTTCCCATGATACAGAAAGTAAGCTAAAAGGAGATACCTGCAATCAGGTTTTCTTTACGAATGAGCAAGAAAAGAATATAAATTCACACTGAACAATAGATCTCTTGTCAGGGCTGTCCCTAAATTAGGGGGTGTTGGGGGTGCTACATCCTACTGAAAAGGCTCAGTTTGCATATCAACATGAGATACTAGGTCATTCAGCAAAATCCTATTATAGTCTATATGCAGTTTTACAATTTTGACTTAAGTCTGCAAACTAAATTGGCCACACCTCCCACAAAAATTCTCTTAGGATTGCCCTGTCTCTCATTGCAGATGGAGGAAATATCATAAAGTAATTCATTCAATTTTAAATAAATCTTCAAGTCACATATGATGATTTTAGTGTTGATATCTAATAATCGGGTTAAAAATAACGCTCTACTTTCAAAGGTGAAGGAAACCTGGCAATCTGCAAAGTCAACTCTAGGTTCTGATTGCAGAGCACAAAGCTTTGATTCATTTAGCAATGTAGAGCTTAACAATAACCTTAAAACATTCAGGAGCCTAAGTTACCATTCTAAATATAAAGACATACTGAAGACTTCCTCAAAGGTAAAAATCCAACTGAAGATTAATCAGACTAAAAAATTAGCATGTCTGTTTAAAAATGTAGCCCTTCAATAATTTCCACTAAACCATCAACATCATTACTCAGTCTATTCTTGCCAAATACTTTATTGAAATGCTGCTCATAAAAGTCACATTGCTCTCCAGGTGCAAAACCTGGCTGTTTCCTCAGTCTAACATTTCTCTTCTGAAACAACATATACACAGTATAAAATGTCATATTGTCACCTGTGTCTAGAGCAGCCTGTAGAAACTTTCTAGGTGATGCAGAATCTAATGCATCAATGCTCTCAAGATATCTTATTGCTGGTATTATTTGTTGGTTTGACAATAAAAGCTCAGTTATTTCCTCCTTTGCATTCTGCAACCTTTTCAAGATGTCCAATGCCAGGTAGTGGGCTGGCTGATAGTCATTTTCTATTGAAAGGAGTAATGCTGCAAGCTCCTTTGAATCTGGAAGTACACTATACTGCAGAAACTGATGCAGCTGGTGAAATTTTTTCTTCTTAGTAAAATGCATAACAAGCATTTCCTGCAAGTAAAACTCAATTGGAATCTGGTGTTGGCTTAATGAGCGTATGTACTCAACAAGAACACCTGTTAAGAACTTTTCATTTGTTTGTGTAAAATCCAGAAACTTTGATAGTACATGATCATACATGTTTGACTGGTCAATGATTGATTGACCTCTATACCATGTATGAAACAGATATGCATCCTTCAAATCATCTGCAGGTCCACTTTTTTCAGCACAAACTTGCAGGAACTCTTTATACACATTATTGAGTTTATCAAAAACTTGTGCCACCACTCCAAGGTTAGCATGCCTTCCTGGCAGCAAGATTTGCATACACACAGAAAGTAGAACACTAGTGCTATCTTCTCTGAGTGACAAGAAATCAATTAAGTATCCTTTATCATCAATCATATTTACTAATGATTCTAACTTGACTCTAACTTGCCATAGACAACCGAGTTTAGCATCAATGATGATATCTGGCTGAAAAACAATCCAATTTTGTGAATAAAGCTCACGACTCAAATCTGGCTGTTTAACATCTTCAGTATCTGTGCCATCCTGTGGAAATTGGCATGGCTGGATTGGTAGAGGGGATAGAACTGGATAATAATATGCAATCTGCCCATCATATTCACCATTCAGTTTGAGATCAAATATCATAGAGGTCTTTGAAGCTTGGTGGTGAACAACAATCAGATTATCAATAACATTAATGGCAAATCTTCCTATAGCACCTAATCGAAGAACAGCTGTCTTTCTGGCTGGCATGTCTCTTTGTAACTGATATAGTGCAACCTCTGCACCGTTAGAGTTGAACATTCGAGGGTGATTCTTCAAAATAATGACATAAATATGTCCATATATATTTGCAACTGTGACATCCCTCATATGCAAACCCCCAGGTTGGGGAGTTCTAGTTGATGGAGGGTAATCAACTTCAAATTTTGCCAGACGTGATACAGATCCAGGCCTAAATGTATATGGATGGATTACATTTCCCATTATACCAGACGATAAAAGAAGGAATGACGCCTCAGCAAGGAATACAAACCAGTTTACTTTAACAGAAAAACTTTTTATCATTTTAACTGATGATTTTTCCGGCTGTATCTGATAAAACTCAATTCCATCGCTGGTAACCAATGCCAGATCATTTAAACTAGTCCAAACAAAACCAGATATTTTCGTGGATCTACCTTTGCAAGATTGACTGTATTCGTTACCAGCCACCTTTCCATTGTCAAAGTTCATCAAATCAATACTTTTTACAGATCTTTGAATTGCTAGTATCTTATGATTTGGAGAAAACTTTATTGAAGACACGTATCCTTTATCAAGAACTTTGAATTCTAAGTTCGACCCGTCTCCAACTTTCTTCACTTGGACACAATTATAGCTGTCCACCCTTGACACTGAGAAGAGTTCTTTATTTCCTTCGTCGAAAAATACGTTATTTTCATCTGTAACTGCAGGAAACGTCAGCGGACTCTCGAGTAGCTCCAAGTAGAAGGACGACATTTTGAGGATCAGTCTAGTCTGCCCTCTCCTTCACAATGTCACGTTAGTACATTTTCGTATGGGCTTTGTTGATTACCCAATATTGTAGAGCGATCAATGATCAAGGATATGCTGTTGTACAATAAAACAGTTCAACCGCACTCTCATCTTTCGCAGGGGCGTCGAAACGATTTTGAAAGTGGGGGGGGGGGCCTAATTAATCGGATTCACCAGGGTTGCGGATAAACTCGGAATTCTGCTTTTTTGTGTTGGCTAGAGCATCACATTTTAAAGTTTTCGCAATATGAACACGTAGGGAATAGTCTTTTGTGGTACCTTGTTCTAAAAAAATATGTTGAATGATAAAAGTTCAACGTCTTATTTCATCACATCTTTACCATGTAACTTCTACAAAGTAGCATGTTTTATAACAAAGGATTCTAGTATTTTTTTTTAAACTTCTCATTGAATATATCGTTTATTAAATACAATAATACACCTCTCAAGTAAATGGCAGTGTAGAATTGGCTTGCTTGTAGAGAGCATAGCATAAAACATAAAATGAAACAAAAACAGTAGAAGTAAACGAATAAGGAATAGGGATATTAAATAGTTAAAAGTTCTGGGTTAGTCCAAGGCTTGTTTCGACGACAGAAAATGTAATAGCTGGATCGAATAGAGATGTTCATGGCTTTCATTATAATTCTTTTTGTGATAGTCTTATCAAAATGTAGCTCATGTAGTAAGGATAGAAGAGAATTGCAGGAAGAACCCATAACCCCAATTGCACCCATAGAGAGATTGACGAACACAACTTTGCTATATGAAGGAGAAAGGTCATTTATCAGTGAACTATATTTGGCAGTTTTACGATCGCTATTGTTCTGCATATTCGTTTCAAAACCGACAGTAAGCTCAAGGATGTAAAGTATCTTATTATCTGTAAGAAGAAGAAGGTCGGGACGAAAAGAATCCCCCGTAATCAAACATGGAGATAGGAAGGAAGGTAGATCAGCATATACAGTACATTTGTTAAGTGATGAGAATGTGCTTGCGAGAAAAAGAAGGACAGAATTATGTCTCCAAGTGTATCTACCCTCATCTAGATATTTTAATAATAATATTAATAATAATAATAATGCATATTTATACAGGATAGGCCTTTTTCAGTACATGTAAAGTGCTGCTATCAATAAGGGTCCTGTTTAAAGAAACCTCTGACAACGTAAAATTTTAAAAATTAAGATATTACACGATTTTCATATAAAACTTAGAGTATCTATCTTCCTTTTAAAGTTTACAGAATAAGGCTCCTTCATAAGGTTGGTTGGCAATGCATTAAAAATCATTGCTCCTTGAAAGGCAAATGATTTTCTTCCAGATTCTGTTTTAACTTTTGGTAACACAAGACGCGAGCCGTTTCCTCGTGTGTCCTTGCCATGATCAGATCGTACAATATTTAATATTAGTTAGATGCTTTTACCATATGCATGATGTGAAAGCATTCAATTAAATGCGTTCAGTGACATTTAAAGTACCGAAAGCATTCATAAATGCACCTTTTCCTACAAACATACCAATTACTCCAACGAATCAAATCTGCCTAAACCAGACCTATGCTGCCGCTGTGGTAACAAAAATGGAACGATTCCTTTGTGAATTAATGCTTTCAGAAAATATTTGCACAAAACTCTATCTGAAATATAGCTACAAATCAGATCTGGTAAAAGTTCCAAAATTGTTGTATCTCACAATATTCAACGACACAAAATCATTGGCAACGCTGATCACATCCAAACCATCTACTAAGTCCTTGTGTGTGTGCAGGAAAGATAAGGCATTGAACCTTTACGGTGTCATGCTTGATCGCAGCCTGGTTTTGATTCATCTTGCGATAGAAAGTGATCTTTCTGGGGTAGCACTTGTGGCGGGGTTTATGGGCAGCAGTTGAATTGCAATCATAACATTTGGAAACAACAACCTGGTGTCTGATGTTGTTTCTTCCATAGCTTTTAAGATGCCATCGAAGTGGTTGACTTTTTCTATTTAAAGAAATCTAAAAAACTAGGAGCTCAGTCTTCAAAGCACTTACGTCTACATCATCAGTATACCTTGAATGCATCCAGGCTAATTCATCATTGATCTCCTCTCCAGCAATGGATTTTAGCAATAATGTTTCCATATTAGCAAACGCATCAATGCAAGGCTTATTCAATCTTTCACTCAGAGCCAAAATCATGCAATCAATGGCTTCAAAGTAGATTCTCCGAAAGTGGTCTTGAGCTGTAGCATGTGTGCAATTTGCCACACCTGATGCGTTTCCATCGAGGTACTGAAGTATTGAATAATTTGAGATTTGCATCCAATCACTCCGGATTTGATATCCATTTCCAGCAACTGTGATAAACATGACAGCCAAAGTTTATAGAGAGAAGCATAGTTATCAATGATTCGCCGAAAGCAATCAGCACGAACGGTCCAACGAGTTGTAGATAATTTTGAGAGGCTTTCTGGTCTGAACAAGTTTTCTTCGCTGTCCTCATGCTCCCGTTCAGACAGAGGGACTTCTAATTAATGGTCCATATCAAATGTCAGACATGCTGGGACAACACGAAAGTAAGGACCGGATCCTATCTTGTAAAAAAGCAATCAGTTTATTGCTTCAAAATTTTTTATGCTTTTTCCTTTTATGCTCCATAGCTAAAAAGTGGGGGGGGGCCAGTGCCCCCCGGCCCCCCCGTGTTCGACGCCCCTGTTTCGCGCCTGGAAAGGCCCAATGCAATCCCAAGAAAATGGTAAGAAAGCGTATATCCTACCGGCATTGTGAAATATGTAATTCTTTTTTCAATATACTGCAAAGGAGACCAAGATAGCGAAAGCTCTGATTCCGTTAAGCCGCAACAGTAGGCGAGTCTCTAGAGCTAATAGAGACAACAATATTTTCATGGGCACTGCTCGTGAGAAATCAGGAATATTTTTTCTTATCCACTGAGACGTGTTCGAACCACCAGAAACCCTACACAGTCATACACTTTCCAAGTTTTGCTAGCTAATCCTCGAACTCTGTCCCACAGATCATCTTTCCAATAACAACATATTGATATGAACCTGGTGAACTAGTTACTATGTCAACATGGTGTACCAAGACTTAGATATAAGAAGGATTATAGATCCGTATGAACGTATATCTTTCGTCTTCTACTAATGTTATCAAAAATAATACCAGTTTCATAAGCATCCAATGTTATCTTGTATATTGCCTGATGTCTACATTGCCTACACCTCAACAATTTAAGAACAAATTAAGAACAATTCAGCCTCAAAGTTTTAGAAAAATTAAGAACAGCCAATCTGAACCTCAATTTTACTGGTTCTTATAAAGAAAAGAGTGTACATCCATACTAAAAAATAAACAAAAACCGACAACTCAGGCTTTTCTCAATTAACTTCCACTTATCAAAAGTTAAGACTGTAATCACACTAAGCAAATACCTCTCAATATGCAGAGTATGGCTATCTCGGCTAAGTCTAAGGAGCACTATCAAGACAAAGACAAGGACAGGGGTGCATGCCATACTCGTCAATAAGGAAAATTCATCATTGCACAGTTATTTGAAAATAGGGAGTAATAGATAGAGGCCCCATCAGGCCCGTAGCCAGGGGGTGGCCTAGGGGACAAAGCCCCTTCGGGGATTCTAAAAAGTGCCTCAGTGCCCCCCTGAGAAATAAAGCAATCGAACTATTCTACTTTTACATTATTTTTCAGACCTAAGGCCAAATCATGTAATTCAATACTGTCATCCGACCACGCCCTTTATCTTCGCTTTTACCATAAGCAACAGTTTTCCAAAGTTGACTGGATAAATATTGATTCGTGATTGCTACTGATTGGACATTGCTGAATGATTTTTAGTAATATCGCAACTGATATCTCATTCTCAACCAAAGCAATTCGTGATACAAATGGCCGTGTAAATAAAATTTTGAGAAGTTAAAACAGCTTTGTCACTGAAAACTTTCACTGCTTATCAGTACACAAGGCCATTATACTGCTGCTGCAGATTAATATCAGGTATGGCACATTCAGAGCCAAAGGAGCACATTGATGAACACCAGGAGCAAGAACAAACCTCATTATATTTCTGGCCTTACGACCGATCAGGCAGATTAAGTTGCAGCCATAACCAATTTGCGTAATGACCAAATACTTTGGTGCAGTGATAAATAGGTGTGTGTAGCGATGAAGCCATTTAACAACAGACGGGCACAGATAGGGATAGCCAGTCCCTAGATAGCCAAGTTCTAGAGACAAACGACTCACTAGACAACGACAACGAGGTAGAAACATAAAGCACAGATTAAGGCACAACTCACTATAACAATAAGAACCAATATGGTTATTCACCCAACCAAACTATATGCTAATTAAATGACACTAAATATTAAGTGAAAGTTGTACACAACTACAAGAAACAATTTTAAGAGGAATTCCATTAGATTTAAATTTTATACACGAAGCAACCATAATTTCAATTCATTCATATAATCTTTACATAAAAATCTAACACAAAAAATCACAAAAAGACAAGACACTGGTTCAGACGATCGTTGAGAGAAGGTAAACCCTGCGTGTGCCAGTTTTGGAGAAAATGGGGCCGCAGCAAATATCTTCAAGGATAAATTCGCTTCTCAGAGACTATAAAAAGCTAACATCAAATTCACTGCAGTTCTTAAGCATGATAAACAGCATCAACCGAGTATTTTCTTCTTCGGTGATGTACAAACCAAGCTGGTGGGGAGATACGGCATTTTAATGTGGAAATCAGAGTTTGGTAAATGCTGGGCGATAGCAGTAGCCGCAAATGATCAGGATCTTCTACCACATGTGAAAACAAACATTCAAATGATTGACTGTTTACAATCAAAACACAATTACTCATGAAGATAATGAAATGCTGAAGCCAAGAAGAGGGCACCCAGAATGCCAATAAGTTTCATATTAGTTACATGAATAGGAGGAAAATACGACCCAACTTTAATTGATTGTAAAGAAGGCAATAAAGTATTTTTTGTTACGAAAACAGTTAATAAGAAAGTAGTACTGGACTGTCCAAAAAGCCAAGAAAGTTCAACACTGGATTTTTGAGACCTAAGAAGGTCGATAAGCTTATACGCAATTTAACTATAAATCCTTACGCAAGCATATCGTCTCTTTGATATAATTCGTATATATTCTTTGTGCTAACCTGTGTATTCTTGCGATATATTTCTTTGGTGTTTGTCTGTTTGTGCAAGATCCTAGTATCGTATAACGTGCTTTCTCTTTTCGAGTATAGATGCACAAAACATGAGAATCCAAAAAACCTTTGCTAAGAAAGTTTTAGGAAAGTGTTTGTAATGAGATCATGAAAAAGCTAAGAAAATTTCAATACAGAACCAAGAAACAACTTTTCTATAAAATGCAAAATGCGCATCTAATATCCAGTTCACGTGTGAGTGTCTTCATGAAATATATATATAAAAGCATTTCTTTCACGAAGGAAGATTCTAAATTTGACAATAAAGACAGAAGTGCACAAAATTGGTGAATCACTGAGATAGTTTTGCTTGCAATTGTACACTTGTTCTTAACAAAGAAATTTAATTTACGTTTCGGAGGTTACAAACTATGATATTAAAACTTGACGCCAAAGAAAGTTACATGTAACGCATTACGGACAAAACGGTAGACAACGAATGTTTAGTTTCTAATCTAAAAATTAAAAATGTACAATTAAAAGCTATGAATTTTATGCCTATGCATCTCACGTCTAATAAATGTATAAACCATCTAAAGCTATATAAATATATTTTCGTATATACAGCTAACAACACCTGCAGTACCAAACACCATAGCATACAGAGTCTAACTTCTAATTCAAACAAACAGTAACTGTGCACTGACATACGATGTTTATTTCGAAAAGTTTGGGCATCGAATTCAAGCAAAGTCTGACACCTAAGTCATTGTGATTATGATATACTAGACGACTGATTGTCTGATACAGACAAGAAGTTCTGGTGGATATGACTGGCAAAAAAGAACTTATCTGTAAATATGGATAGCAAACTCATAAGAAAGATCAACGAGTAGTTTTTGTCAAAACTGAACTGGGACTATGACAAGATAGAGGCCTATTTCTATACTTGAACACAGGTTTAGAATTTGGAATCAGAACTCGTTGTTCCCAGCTCAGAGTCCAACGTTACAAAATTTTGCACATTAAGTGTAGATGGGCCATCTAAAATGAATTTTGGCTCCGTGAACCCAAGCAAAATGACAAAAAAAGCGGAGAATCTATGCTCTCCCATAAAGAACTATCAATGCAATGTGTTGATTGAGACGTTTTACGAAGAGCAATTACTTGCGGCGAAAAAACCAAAGCAGTATCTCAGTCAATTTCCTCAAGGAAAAAAAGCCAGAACTCACTACCAGAGAAGAGTTAAACCTGAGAATTACTAATTAAGGTTGTACTGTCAATCATAGAGATTCGTGCGAAAGACAAACCGAGCATTTGAGTCAACTGCATGAGGTGCAAGGAAACCTAAGCCTATTCAAGGAAGCAAGCACAAATACATTTCTAACGGACAGTCTATCCTATCGATAGTATGACCACAACTTTAGAAGCTGAGACACAAGTCTGGAGGCTGTTCTATAACTAGCAGGCCTAACCGAGCCACATGTTTAGATGCCAGGCTATTAGTGAAAAAGCCAAGTCATAAGTGCAAAAGCCTGGCCATAAGTGTAAAAACCAGGCTATAAGTGTAAGAAGCCAGGCCATAAGTATATATGCCAGGCCAAAGGTTAGGAAACCGGGCAAGGCAACTTGACACTGAGCTACTGGATTGAAGACAAGCCATAAGTATATATGCCAGGCCAAAGGTTAGGAAACCGGGCAAGGCAATTTGAAACTGAGCTACTGAATTGAAGACAGGCCATAAATATATATGCCAGGCCAAAGGTTAGGAAAACGGGCAAGGCAATTTGAAACTGAGCTACTGGATTGAAGACAGGCCACAACTTTGGAAGGACTTTTAACATTCCACGAGATCCATTCAAGGTATCGATATATAAACTTCGGATATATTGCATAAAACCTAAGCTAGGAAGTGGAAGAAGAATGGCTGCCGAACCATAATCAAAAAATCAATTGAACGCTACTACTAATATTTACCAACGAAAATAGCTGGAAATAAGCCAACTTTTCCTGTTCGTTGTGACTTCCCATGATACCAACCGTCCTCGCGTCTTTTTATGACATAGACTATGTCACCTGGTTTCAATTCTAATTCCAATTCACTCTGCGGTGGAAATTCAGCCAAAGCTCTGTACCTATAACAGCGAAAATATAAACACTGTTAAACAACTAAGGGAAACAATGGTAGAATAGGCAATACAGCAGGTTCCAGATAAGCAGAGCTCTTGGTAGGGTATAGGTTGCGACAGGGCAAAGAAACACCCAAAGTGCAAAATAATCAAAATACCAAATCACAATATCACATTAACAAACAAATATGACAGGTTTTTATCAATGTTTCTTTACTTCAATTTCATTTCCAAATTAGATCTCATGTTTTATCCCATTTCTATTATCACTATTGCTATAAGCTCACTTATTCCCGCCCCTAACCTTACTATCTGGGAAATGTGCCAAATAGAACTGCGATGTTCTCGTTGTAATTCGCTCAAGATTCATGCTTTGATTGGCAATTAAAAATTACATCACTTCAATCAAGTAGTTCGTTTACTCTTTTCTATAAGAACACCAATTATAAGAACACTGAGGGTCGATTTGCAAACAAAATAAAACCACTGGAAGAACATGCTCAGCCTCAGATGAGAATTTTCACAAGCACTCAACTACTAACATTCTTTGGCAACGAAAATTTGATTAGGCCTAGGTAGTTAAAAAACATCATCAGCATTCGTTGCAGTATGTTCAAAAGTAGTTTGACTGAACGTCATACGACCTGCATACCCAAGCAGTTCTTCATATACTTAAGAGAACTTGACAACATTTGAAAAATTTGACAACATTTGAGTTTTAACTTATCAAAAACAATTAAAAACATAGAACCTCGGTACAAAGTATCAAGCTCTTAATGAGAATAAAGTGAATAGGCTGTTGCGGAGAACATTATGGTCAGCTATACTCAACTTACCGGTCATAATTATATAGAAACGCCTGAGGCACATCAGTAGTAGGCTAGAAAATACAGATATACAAGCCAATAAGTTTGATAGTACATATAAATAGATCAAACTAACTGTTTATAGAAGAATGAATAATAACAAAAATTTCGAGACTAGTTGAAAGATAACAGCGTCAGAGCAAATTTGAAATTTTTTTATGCAAGGTGCCATAAGACAGAATACTAGAGACACGATACAAGAGGAAACTGTTTGCATTTTATCCTACCTAAAGTCAAAACAGAAGTTGACAGAAAGACATCAGCCTTTCGAGGCATTCTAATATTTAATGGGTTGACAATCGACGTTAGGCATGAGCCGTATTTTCCTAACTTTAAACGGAAGATAGATAATCTACGTTTTGTATAATAAATGATTTGTAGTATCTAACCCTATAATTTTGCGTTGATACCATTTTCTTTTACACAGGAGCTTTACTGATAGAAGAGTCTTACATACTGAAAGGTTATCCTGCACAAACATACACTATTTTTATTATTACTATTATATTCTATACTTACTTTTCTATAGCACGAAAAAGCGGGCTATTTCAGTTCACCTTTCGGTCGTTATCCGACGTTTCATACTCTGACGAGAGTCGGACGAAAAAAGCTTTGAGTATGCTAACCGAATTTCCCCGCTTTTTCGTGCTCTAGTGGAGTTCTGTAGTATCAACAGACTTACTTTTGTTCACTACTTACCGATCTTGGAGGTTGGGCTCTTCGCGATGAAGGAGGGGAGTATGGTGGCGGAGGCTCTGAGGGCAGGATTGGTATTGGTCTTTCAACACGGAATAAAGCACTATAATGGAAAGGTGAACTAGAATCAAAACGAGGGGCTGCAGAAATACATAACATGTGTTCAAATAACATTTAAGAAACACTGCCAATATGCTTCAGTTACAATCTCGTGCTCATCTTAGTAGTTATGTACATATTTCATATTTCACTCATTTACATATTTACTCATTCCATCGTTTATTCATTCATTCATTTATTCATTCATTAATTCATTCATTAATTCGTTCATAATATTCATTCACAAATTGTAATCTCAAATGATCATACTTTGGTACAGAAGAATACGGAGGAGGCACTGGCGCAGGCACCGCTTTCTTTTTCTTCAATTTCCGTATAAAACTTCGGAGCTAAAATAAAAAGACTCGTGACATGATGCATATAATTTTCCATAAGACAGACTGTTATTGCTATTACTTAATACAAACAAATTAAATGTAATCTCCAAAAAACAGCTGATTTAAATCCAGTCAATATTAAGTAAGAGAAGAATCAGAATGGATCCTTGTGGAACCCTATGACTTAACATTCACTCAATGAACTATAAGATCCAAGATCCAAATAGTTCAGATAGCATAATATCCGAAAACTAGTCTTTTGTCGGGAAAGCAAGATTTCAAGGGAAAAAACGAGAATTTCAAGCGACACGAGAAGTGAACAGTACATAGACAAAATGGAAATAGGACTCCACAACAGCAGAAAACAAAACATAAATATGGAGGAGCTGAACAGGCTTGTTGAACGGTAGCAGATGACAAATCGACGTTGAATCTATAAGCTAGTGCAGTCTTCTATTGTTGATCTTTTTACTATGAAAAAATTTCTTATATTAATAACATACCCCAGACCGAGATTTGTCACGTGCGACAGTGGATGGATCAATAGGTTCTGAGCCACTTCTAGTACGTTCAATTGGAGGGTGTTCTCTTGTAGGCTCACTCACTTGACAGTGTCTGTGTATTGGATGCCCCATCGGGACTGGCGCTGATAATGAATGACTATGCTGTACGGACGGTAACGCCAATCGATGTCGTTGATGCTGCTGCATGTACAGCGCATAAGAATGATTACATTGATTGGAGCTAATGCTTCTTGATAATTGCAAGTGGTGTTGACTGAAATTTAAATGAAATATCACAAAAATTTGCGGAAGAGAATTGTTATCCAGTAAAAGAATCCAACTTGAAAAGGTCAATCAAAAGTGGCAAGCAAGGAATCTTGCGCTTGGGAGGGCTTAGAAGATTCAATAGAATTTAGAGTTATGGCATCCAAGATTATGTGGCATGCAAAAGACACAGAATAATGCAAGAATCGAGGTTGCATTTCTGCTGTTCCACATCACTGGGGAGGTTGTTCGCATTCTCTCAACGCCAAAGATGTTGCTTACTAGGGGATTGTGAAAGGTTCACTTACTAGATGCTGGTCATATATGTAGCAAGCCTATAACATTATGTAGCAGCCACCATTCAATGCAGCACACTGGAAAAGGTGACTTTAATACAGGAGGTGAGGGCTCCTTCCTAACAGAAAAGCATGCTTTAGACAAAAATATTACTGAAAGCCAGAGGGTATTTCCAATGAACCGTTGTATTCACTCCAAGGGCTCATAGACACTCTGCCAAATATTTTTTCCTGACTTTTCCTGATTTATTTCACGAATGTGAAGGTGTTTTATATCAGAATACATATTAGAAATGCATACAATTTTTCCTGACCAATCAGAGCTACAAATGATGAGACAGAGCCATCTTTCAAACCTACGTGCATTAACACATTTTTCCAATTTGGCTATGAAAAGGAGGCTCTGGTCAATAACTTCTCAGAAGGAACAAGAAATATCAAAAAACTGTGAAATGCGCAGAGTTGTCTATTGGCCACCAAAGCATAAATTTTCATGGATGATAAAAATTCCTAACATTTTCCTGACTTTCTTCAAGTTTCAATAAAATTCCCTGGCATTTCCTGACTTTTCTTGACCTTATGAACCCTGAATTCACTTCCACCCCAGGTCTGCATTTGATACCGACTAATGACGTCAAAAACCCCTCGTGGTCGAAATATGAAGGTCTCATATTTTCAAATGATATTTGACATCACTTTGAGACAAAACATAATCAACACAGATTTATAAAGTTCTCTAAACAGACAGATTCTTTGTCCATTTATTTAGCTTAAACATAATTCTTCATGAGAAAATTACCAAAATGCATGATATTCAATTACAGTTAAACCATTTCAAATCTGTTGTGTTGTCTCTTTCTAACTACCCAAGAATTCAATGACGCAAAAATGAAAGCTCCCCTTTCGGCAAGAGAATCGCGCCTAGAAGTGGATTTCCTTAAAAACGGATGAGGAAACAATCATGTATAAAGCCCTGTAAAAACACTGGAATCCTTACATTTAAATACCAGACTGCTGACGCTTTCCTAAATTGTGAACTAGTCTAATAGAGAAATTTAATTTAACAGTGTTGGTCGGTGAATGGCCTATGGGCCTGAAAAGTAAATTGATTTGAAACCATAACATTACAATGACATTCAATTTAGTTGCTAAATTAATAAAGATACAACTGAGAAAAAAGCATTCCCCATTCATTATAGACGCTCAAATTCACATTTCCTTTAGGTTCCCATTCAGTTGTAAAGCTTCTGGTTGCAAACTCGCAGGATTCATTTTTAAACGAGAGTGCAATATTACGACACTCTCTAAGGCCCAAAGACCGCCATCCATTTGACAATAAAAACGATCTTTTCGGGGAAAATAGGGCTAGATTAAAGGTAAGGGCAAGAGCCAATAGAGCAGAGCTTGGATTTTATCATATAACAGTAATTTCCCACCCTAATGTCAATCAATTCCTGGGGTCCACCCTTTCTAACCAAGAAGGTGGCTAAGAGCACTGGCACAATTTGGGCTATCGCGAAGACGAGCTTCTAGTGGGGTGTGAGCTAGATAGATATCTTGCTGGACATATGGGCATGGCACCTATCAGTTGGGTGTGGTTTCTACTAAATTGCCGGGATACCTGTGAAAGATGTAATACTTACTGATGAGAAAGATTATATTTACAGATGAGTTGGATGGATTTGCGAAGAATCATGGGATTTACCAAGGGAGATTAATGTACAGTTATTGCGTGACAGATCAATGGTACGAAAACATTTTGCTAAGTTGACTGACGCTAACAACTAAGGGTGAAATCAATTTACTAATCTATGTGGTCATAATGAACTTAGCTTCGGCTATATATTTAGCAATAATCCTTGTTGCATATAATCCATTCTAGGTGAATGACGCTTAGCAATAATCAAGAACACACAACTTTCCCCCCAAGGAGTTTAGAATGTAGTAGATATAAGAACTGCGTTTCTTTCAGGGCTGTTCTGAGAGAATTTCGGGAGTGTGGCCAATTTAGGGTTCATACACATCCTGCCCAATAGCCTAATATTTTTTCCCTGACTTTTCCTGACTTTCTCTTGAAAATGAAGGTGTTTTTCCAGATTACAGATCAGAAATACATAATATTTTCCCTGACCAACTGATGTTATAAATGACGCGAGCGACGGACCCATCTTCTAAAAGTAAGTAATTGAGCACATTTTTCCAATTTTGGGTAAGAAAAGGAGGCTCTCTGCTCAACTGGAACAAAAAGTGTATAGTTGTCTATTGGGTACCAGAGAATTCATGTGCATGGATGATAAAAATTCCTGACTTTTTGCTGACTTTCTTCCTTCAAACTTCGATCAAAGTTCCTGACTTTTCCTGACATTAAGAATGAAGAGTTGTGTTCAAACACTGGTGACTTCTGGATGTTTCGCTCGCTGTATTACCATGGCTTATCTTGTTCATGGTGAACGAGCTCTGCCTGCAGAGAATGTAGACGGACAATTCATAAATTCCCCTATCTTCAAAAAAATGCACAACTGCTCTGGGGATGTAAGAAAATTATAGCAACAACTGGCATCTTTTGTCAGGCTATCCTCAAAGAAAAAGTCAAAAAATCATGGGAAAACAACACCACAGACGAGGCTTAGGGGTATGAGAGTCTTGGTGGACGTACTCTCAACTTATTACAGTGCCCAAACCTGTCTTCAACTCTATCTTCAGTCGATGAATTGCAATGTTTAGGCACAAAACTACTGAACCACTTTTCCCATTGTCCCGTGGCATTCAATAGTTGCGGTTCCTGTTAATGATATAGATTCTCGAGCTCCAGGGCACCAAACCACATACCTAATCACTCACCATTATCTCCTGATTTTCATCTCAAAAGTTGGTGCAAAACAGTGGCATATAACTGTGAATGGCTTCTGCACCAAAGTAGCTCATAATTTCTAGGCAATCCTGTTTACAATACGTGAAAATCCTGGGCCCCGTTTACACGCTTTTTTATAAGAACATTTGGTTCCAGTTTCAGCCTGGCGTTTCTTATTTTTCCATATAATTTCAGCCTCAGGGTTTTCTTATCTTGTTTCTTACTTCTGCATTGCAATTTCCAGTGCATATTAGTGTCCAGACATAACAAATGCTCAATAAAGTAATCAAAGCTATATCAACGTTAATTTGGGTGTGTTACTGCAACTGTTTATTTTGGAGAAACCTTCTTAATGTTTTATTTTATTTTCTTCCGTTCTTTTGTAATGTTTCAATTGTTTTTGATATTACATTTCTTAAGTTTTGTTGAATTTCAGCCTGCCTTTTTTCTTACGTCGTTCTTATTTCTGGGGCAAATCTCAGCCTGATGTTTCTTATAAAGGTTGCTCTTATAAAAGGAAGCGTGTAAACGAGAACACAACAGAACGTAACATTTCAATGAGGTACGAAACGGTTCGGTCTAGTGGGAAGTTTTAAGTCTCCTATAGAAACACTACAAGACAACTTGAACATTCATTGACTCGAACAAGTTTCACTCTCTAGCAATCAAACGATCAAAATCAGTAAATCTGTAAGCAACTATTGTTCTAAATATCGAACAATTGAATAGAACCCCCTTAATTGATTGACATTTACGATTTTACTTGTATCACGTGTTTGCGACAATGTATCATGTTTTTTTCGGTTACTCGTGCTATGTTTTGGGAATTGAGTAAAAAGTTCAGTTCAGTTAAAATTATGAAACGTAGTTATTAATGCGTACTTTCTTAAGTCTTAGTTGAGACAACTACACAACAAACACAACAAATTACACTTCAACCTAGTTTTGGCTCAAATACTTCCGTCCTTGAATCAACGCAAAAATCTTGTCACTTTTCCACTTTATCGTGCCACAGTAATGAGAATGGGTCCAAATTTACTGTAAAGTCCATCAGTCTCATCAAACAATGCAGATTTTTCATTAGATAGAGCTGTAAGTGGTCGCCCATATAGTGAGTATGCACAAAGGGGGGGGTTGAGCGAAAAGCGCAAATTTGCGTTAAGCGGGGAGGGGGTCAAAACTTCAGAAAGCTTTTGCGTACGTACTATGTTAGTGACCCCTGACCCTTGACCTGTAACTTCGTGTGCTCCAAGGTAAGCAATGCATCTTTGACGGCAGGTCATGAGCTACGATGTATACTATAAAACATTGCTTCTTCAGTTCCCAGAAACTTTCTATTTATAATTTAATTCATAAGTTACCTTGCTGGCTTAAGGTACGTTCCTGGAAACATTCCAGTCTTTTTTGATCTTGACCGTGCTCTGTACCCCTTGCACCAACCATCTCTATATCGTTCTAGTACACAGTAAATTTCTCCACGAATCAAAGGTAGCTCATCCGCTTTCTGACCATTATAAGTGTATATGCAGACAAACCTAAAGAAATAAACCAATTTCAAACTGAGAGAAAAAACAGCTAACTTGTGACGTGGATAATCATGGAAGGCAGATACTGACATACTCTGCTGGTACAATCAAGGCCGCGTACAGCACTGAGGCAACAGGGCGATTGCACTCCCGCCTTCAGCTCAGAGAAGCAGGCAGTCATGCAAAGCTAGCAAAATAACTAGGAGGCTCCGTATTCATGGTGCGCTTTCAAAACGACAGGGGTCAAATGGGCTCTTTTACGTAATATGTAGGCTTGAAATTCAGTATCAATCACAAAAACTTTAAAATAATAACACTGTATCTAGTCCAGGGCAGGGGGGCATATATAAGAAGGTAAAAAGGCGAAACATGGGTACAAAAATTATCCAGAATGCTAGAAAGTTGTCCTTCAGTAAAAACAGAATCTTACTGTAAACTAAGATATCAAAAGAAAAAAGCTCCACTTGCATAAATTCTTAGATTTCGGTTCGTTACATTATCTTCATCAGTTTTCACAAGAACTTTCTTGCTTCTCAAAGTTGTCTCTTTTGAATCACATAGCTTAAGGTTGTCATGTGGGTGGACCATTAATGCATATGAAAATCAGTAATGACAACTGTATGAACAGATAAAGATAATCCAAACGAGACTACAGTTGTTTGCCTCTTGTGTGCTGTTCCTCAAATTGAACTGTAATAACTGAGTGCCAAAATAACAGCAAACCAAGCGAACTTAACTTAAGGTAATTTTATGAACTTTGGAGCTTGAAAAGAAAATAACGCCAGAAAAACCAGCAAGACAACAAAGACTCAAAATGAACAAGAAGAGCTAAAGAATCCCCTTAAATCTTCAAAACATTATGGTGGGTGTGCTCCCTGAGCCCCAATGACCAATAGCTCTGGCAAACTGCTCTTTATGTATCAATTTGGAAGTACATTAAGTTTGATGATACAACTGTCTTATTGAATTCGGTAAGTAGTCATATGGGCAGATGCACTTAGGGTCATTATGTTTTTACCAAAGTGCTTCTGGATAATTGGTTATACATTTCAAATGCTTGGCAAGTATGACACGCAGTAAGAGAAACAATATAAGTTATGATATGACATAAAATTTCATCTATGGTGCCCTGTGAGTACACACTGTCCTGCCCTTTCTTGTGCAGGTGCCTGTGTTTCCGAGATACGTCTTCCTGGGATCCTCTTGGCTAAAATAGCTTAGAAGACAAAATTTAGCCCATTTCATGAATACAAGAGGTCCATGTCCGAGCGATAAAGTATGTACCCCCTTTCATATCACTCTGGATTGTAGTGCTATCGAGGGGCCAAACGGATCATTAGTACACACCCATAATGTTACAGCACTCTCTCAGCTGATTATAACAGCAAAACTTTGTAATCCTAAACCCGACAAAAATACGATTACCTTCCTCGCTATGTGCTGCTGTTGGCGCGCCTTGCATCTTTTAAGCATTAAAATAGCATTGCACAAGCTTGCAGTATTGTGGAAAATCGCCGCCTATTTACTTGAGGTGCAGGTATTAGTATCACAAGATACAATTAAAACCTTAAATAGTTGACCACTGACTACTGTAGATTCGTAATACAACCACAAAGATGGCCGAAGGCTAATAGACCGTTATGAAAAAATGCGCTGTTCCACTAGCAACGGCGCAAGAGTAATCAGAACGAGACATCCAAGATAATCAAACCAAAACATCAAAGAGAGGCAAAAACAAGATTAAACCTCACGGTCTATTGGAAAACCGCATTATTTCGCATCTTGAAAGTGATTATAAGTCTAGCAAAAATGGATTTAATGGACTGAAAAGATCACTCACAAGATAATGTAATCGCTTTCCTCTCCTGCGACATTGCAAAATGATCTCACTAGAGGGAACGCATTGAACAATTCGTCTTTCTGTTCATTGCAATATCGAAATTATTTCCGCTAAAAAATCCGCTTCTAAATTAAGGAACTTCAAAGCTTCTTAAGATTTTGGGTTGAAATTGCCGTTTTAGCTATAACTGGGAGGAAAATGGGAGGAAAAGGGTATAAACAAACCCTAAGGAAATAAGGAAGCGACTGTAGAAGCGGGGTTGGGAAGAAACAACACCAGAGCTCTACTCAAGCTCTAAAACACTGGAACTTCATACGGATAAACCTCTAGGAATTAAACGAGAGTAGGACTTAGTTTCAAAGCCATGCGAAAGCCCATCACCAATCCTCAGAGTAAAACGATGACATCTCTGACGTCTACAGCAAGGATTAAAGAGCACTTTACTTGGATTACTGAAGCTAATCCAAATTCCATCAGCAAATAATTGAGTTAATTGTTATAACTTTAAATTAGTTTAATGGGCTTTTTCACAAATATTACAGCTAATCAATGTCAAGTGAAGGCTGTCTTCTAAGTAAAATTGGGTGCTGGGTGTGGGATATAACCAAGCAAGAACACTACTCGATGGTCATCCCTTTAGATAAAAACTGTACAGGATTGATAAAACCGTGAGTTACAATCACACAAGATAAAAAGTGGGAATGGAAATAAAGTCACACTTCCACTATCCTTCAGATTTCCGATTTCAGGCGTGAAATCACTGTTCCTAGTCAACACCCAAGCGCTCGCAAATCGTAGAACGCTCGGGCTACAACTAGGCACAATCAGTTCGCATCCGTAATCCAAACTACAAGAGGTTGGGCCCGTAAGTCACCGTCTGAAGAGACCACATGCGTCCTTTTCAAGCGGAATCTTGAATACAATAAACAAAGAACTTCAAAATTTCGCCTACATTCTAATGATTAGCTGCACTGAAAAAACCATCCAAATACTTACAAGGCATGATTGGAATCAAAAGATTCAGTTCTTAAGGGGGGCGTTGGTTCTGATCTAGTTTCCCTTGCACTTGCACCTGGATTGCTTGTTGCTCTTAATAACCCATCATTTGAACTCGATCTAGGAATCTGCCTCTCTTGAATTCCATTTGATGAAGACGCTGCCCTGGTGCTGGGGAAATGCTGGACGGTATCCTGCAAGCCAAATTATCACTGTTATCTAAGATACTAAATTCAATCATTGAATAATTTATAGATAATACTATCAAATCTACGCAAACCGTATGCAAATTTAAACGTGAACATAGCACACACAAGCTCACACGTACATACAGTGAGTAGAAAACCAAAATAAATAAAAAATATCATTTTTTATGCTGCTCATATGTTCTCAAATTATGCTGCTACTAATAACAGACTCCAACTCCAACAACATTATACCTCTAATTTTGTAAATATAAAAATACAACATAAATTATCAATACCTAATTACATATATATAAACATGATAAATAAATATTTTTATATCTAAATATATACTAAATCTTCAGTGGGTTACCACAATTTGGAATAAATATTTTTCGTATCCCAGGAAGGATGGGCTCCATCAACATCAGCCTTGGCAGAAAGATATATATGTACCTTTCCTAACCCAGTATCACGTTACATGCAGCTTTCCCACAAGTTCTACATTCATTTTAAACGACCACTTTATGAGAACAACTGAGGCTCGATTTGTGCAAAACATAAGTACAATGCTAAATCATGCTCAGCTTCAGATGAGAATTTTCACAAGTACTCAACTGCCAACATTCCTTTTGCAAAGAAATTCTGATGAGGTTGTTTATTAAACATGAGCATTCGTTGCTTTATTTTCAAACGTAGCCCGACTGAATGTCTTTAGATACTGTATTATACTCCATGCAATATCTCAAATGTTTGCATGAAAAATTGCTCCTAAAACAAGAACAATCCTAAGAACATCCGAATCCACAACTACCTAACAAGTAAGAACATCAAGCATCGCCAAAACTTATCTGGTTCTTTTAAAAAGAGTGTATCCAAACCGATTTATGACACAACATATGACGTATTTTGCATAATACTATTGTAGAACGTAGCAAGCACTCCCATGTATCAAAAAGGTTTGGTTGCCACGTGTCAAGCAAAATATCAAAGCAATCTACGCAATTAAAACAAATATAAACGGACACTTTAAGGTTGAAATATGATCTGCTACCGGGCAATATACATCTAAAATATCTAGTAATATAGAGACAAACTAACAACAATCTAGCAAATAATATTCGCTAAACAGCTGTAAAACTTCAGGTTTTTTTAGGGAAAGATTCAGCACTATATTTAATCTTCTCTACCAAGAGACAACTTTCTATAGATCTTTTGACGACTTTTCTGTAATGCCAGTGTTAAAGTTAACATCTACCTAACCAGTAATACCGGAAATTATACCGTCAAAACGAAAATATCGAAATAGCGAAGAATAGCGCTAAAAATATACTTTTTGCCAATATTTTTAATATTTTACTGCCCAGTTCACACGGCGACGCCCTTCAGCTGATTCACGCGCAAACATTTACGGAAACAAGTTTGCAAGCTTGTGTCACGCAGACTACCCCTAGATAAAACATGGATTGGATTATGTCAAATAAAAGATAAATTGCGTGCAAAACATTACGAAATGCGCAAAAATGGATGCCTTCCAGCAAAGCTCATTAGATCTTGGTTTTCTATTGACCACCATCTGCAGATTCTGTCGGACACAGGAAAGAGGTCACAGTCCTCGATCCAGTATATAGATTTGCATTTCCTCGAAAACAAACCGCTAAATACACGATTAAAGACAAGCCCAAACACCTAAGACCGTCGCAATTCAACACTCTTTGTGTTTGCATTTGCCTCAGGGAGGTATTACCGTTTATTACACAAAACTACCGATGCATAGCGTAATGCCTAAATAAAGAATGCGTATACATCTTTTTCTATAAGAAACCTAGCACTAGACTGCCTAAAATGTACGAAACTTTTAGAGATATAAGGCAAGAGCTAAAAACTCTAAACTTTCTGTTCCATCTTGCACAGTTTCGGAAACACGTTTATCCTCCAGAGATTTAGAAGTGTCCACTACAGTATGTTTTACAGTCAAAAACCCTTACGGACAATACAAAAGACAGTGTTTTTACGTTTGTTTTCGCTTTCAATGCCATTTTCTCAGCAAATTAAGAAACTTTCAAGAAATGTTTAGAACTAAAATGAGGCCAGAAATTAAGAAACCTTTACTACAAGGCATTGTGCTAGGTTTCTTACAAAAAAACGTAATAGACACCATTTTGATAATAAAAGATTACGTCACAATATCCAGTCTGCGTGGTAGTTCTCATCAATATTGGGCTATTTTTTCTGAAGAAACGTGAATACTTATACAAGTGTATCGATGTTGATAACAACACGATCCTAAAAGTACTGTCTGCAGGTACTGATACTGAAAGTTTTAGGGTTACTAAACTTTTGCCACCATGTAGGCAAAAATCTATTTCAACTGAATAAAAATCTAAATGTAAGAGCTTAATCGGAAGGTTGTGCTCGAATACACGTTCTTTTTACAAGAAAATTTTCTATAAGATAGTAGTGCTCGACTGCACAAAAAATTAAGAAAGTTTAGCACCGGATTTCTGAAACCTAAGAAAGTTGATAAATCATATACTTTTAAAACTCCAATATTCACGTAAGACAATTGTCATTTTTACTTGATTTGTGTTTATAGATTTCTAGAGGCAACATATGTGGCAGAGTGTTGTATTTGTGTACTGCCTGTCTGTTTGCCCAAGACTGTAGTGATACGCAAACTCGGCTTCACGCTTTTTTATAAGGAACCTAGCTCAAGGCCTAGTTCCAAAATTCCCTTACTTTTGAGCCTCCTATGATTAACTTGTAGTACTAAAGTTCCTCAATAGTTCCTTACTTTCACTGCACATTTAGTGCCATAAATATGGTGCAGACACAAGTAAAACACCGAAATTCTGCATTTTGTCCCTAATTTTTGGTATAACTTAAAACAAAACACACAAAGGTCAATGGAACACTTGACACAAGCATCGCAAACAATCTATGTGAGTTTTGGCAGCAAATGAATGGAACTAGTTTCCTAATTCTTGATTGTTAGCTGTTCTAAAAATTCTTCAAATCAAAATGCTCCTTAGGGAATTTTCCGTCAGTAGTATAAGTTCTTTACATACTTCGGCATTCTACACATAGGTTCCTTATAAAGTGGTTCCTTATAAAAAATAGCGTGTATTCTTCTAAGAAAGTCCTAAGAGAGTTTCAGTACTGAACGAAGAAAAACTTTCTTATAAAAAATACGGGGGTAGTGCATTCATTAAATTATGTTATGATGCAAACCAACCTGATGAAACGATAGGTACGATCTCAAAGTGACTCACCATATTACATTTACTGTATCTACACATAATTCCTCTAAAGTTGCACATTTACTAGTGAAAGTTGCAAATTTACTAGTGAATATAGGTATTCTAATACACACAAATTTAACAAAGATATACTGTATTTCTCAATATTTGCTCAAATTTGCTCGCTGTTTGGAAATATTGGGGGAGGAACACCCTGCATCCCCAGTAGCTCACCTTCTGAGTACAGTGTCCAAAAGTCTGTGCATACGGTCTATGTTATTTGTACATGCATGATTCACCATAGAGGTCTAGAGCTGTGGAGAAGACTTCCCTTTAAAGCACTGAGTGACCAAGAGCATTGCCAATGGAAACCATTTTTGAATTGGCAGTAAAACTCTCTTGTTAATATACTTCCAAATATGCTCCCCAGGGCAATGCGACGGAATTATGACGAATAGAGATAAAACCAAGCTAGAAGCCTCGAGCTGTCTCTCTCTATGAAACAGTGTTTGGCCTAACCTCCTAGCTTTATACAACAGAAATACAAAGAAAGACCAACTCAATTCCAATTTTCATTGCACTTTACCGATTAAAAAACGTGCAAACCAGCATAGATCTTGTTCTTAAAAAATATGTAAGATTACACGTCTTTCTTTCTTTGTTGATGTCTCCACAGGTGAAGAGACGTAAAAAAGTACTCTCTATTTTAGTTAACACTTTTCTCCAATCCCCTAGAAGAGAGGTGGGCAAACTACGTCCCACGAAGCAAACGTGTGTAGTCCGCGAGTAGATATCACCATTCTATGGTAACATTTGTGTGTTGTGTAGAATTTTTCTGACTTATTAGGTTTAATGTACCTCTGACCCGTTTGACCATAAGAGCTGACAAGTCTGGCCCATCCTCCTAAAAGTCGTCTGCCACAACTTTAGAGTTATGATACCAACTAAAATATGCAAGTACATAGTGTGACATAAGCTCTGAGTAAGGATGACCTTGGCTATCGTATTTTCAAGCTATGAGTGACACGGTACTAAGTCTGTATTTAGACTATCTGTGTTTATAAATATGCCATAATGCTATAAATAGTCAATAAATATTACTATGAAAAGCTTAGAAACAATTAAAACAATAACAAGAACTTCTAGGCCCGACTATAAAACTTATCCACTTCTTTAGTAAACTTAGATTCTATAGTAAAAAGCCGTGAAGCAAAATAAAAAACTCCAGAAAAGGTATTTACGACTTGCAGAACTATTTTTCTTTTCAGTTGTGTTGTTCGACTGTTCCATATGAAAACAAATAATCAACTTTTGACTGGGATCAGAGTTAAATCGATGATAGGTAATAATAAACTATGCCATGATCAAAGCTCAAAAATTATATTTACAGAAAACATAAAATATAAAACCAATATCTTTAAAACGATAAACCACAATGTTATAAATGCCAAGAAGATAGACAACTTCTTGCTTTTCTCGTATATTGGTATTTTAAGTAACGTTTAAATTAGGTCTATTACATTTTCGTTTATGCAGGGCACATTGTAAATCAGTTTATTATTGAATGTATTATTTACCCTGTTGAAATAAATAAAAATAAAATGAAATGACTATTATCAAGCTAAGGGAAATGGGAAAATCTATGCTAAAACATTTTTAATATTATAGCATTTTGAATGTATATTATATTGTCCAATATCATCATATCAATCCAACCTCCTATACACAACTGACGTCACTTGACAACTAGTTTCCTCTTGCAAACTGAGTCATCACATTTATCACTAGGCAGTCTTTCATGCACACACCTTGTCATACGAATACGGACTATATGAATATTATGGTTCGAAATCGCTGAAATTTAAGAATGGCCTAAATATAATGCAAAGCTTCATAAAGATTTTTTGGCTATTTGGGTCTTATCCGGTCTGGGAGTTACTGTGCTATGATGAGACCCAGCAATTCTTCAGGGAATGTCCGCTACACCTTTTTACTACAATAGTATATATTTAAGAATACTCTAAGATTGATCTTAGGCTCAAAATAAAAAATTTACGAATCCTAAAGCTCAGCAAAAATTAGGTATTCTTATTAAAAAAGTGTGCAGCTGATCTGTTCCTCCCTAAATGGCTTCCAATGAGATATCGCACATGCAAGCAGGTGTTGCCGCACGTGTAGCATGCAGACTATCTATAAACAACGAACTGCGCATGCACGTAGACACACAATACACACCCTTTTTATAAGAATATCTAATTTTTGAGCCTCAATATTCTTAAGTTTTATGATTTCGGGCCTATGAATATTCTTAAATAATTCCTAAATTTTCTGAGCATTTATACTCACATAGTCTATATTCCTATTATAAACTATGTGTAATTGGCGTCGCATCATAGCGACTCACAGACCCAATAAGTGAAGTTTGCACCTGTTCTGTTTTCCAAAAGAGAACTCAAATAGGCAAAATATAAGCCTCGATGAAGCTTGAGCTTAACATTATTCTTAAGATACTCTTAAATTTCAGCTATTCTGAGCCTTCATAGCCTTCAAGACTTTGTTCTTTTAAAAGTGTGCAAGTATGTACACGTTCTACCGATGGAGAAAATTCTCAAGAGAAAGAACCTTGTGTGCTGAATTGGGCCTACCCATTTCTCATAAAAGCCCCAAGGCAATGAACTGGGGATGACCAGGGAAAATGGGGCACTTGGACAGTCATGTGTGATTCTAGGACATTCGTTACAAATATGGACCATCTGGATAGTCAAAGAACTTTCCATACGTGCGTGAAGGACATATGAGAGCGCAGCAAGTCTCAGTGGCACATAATGGAACGTTGACATTTTGAACGATAGGTGTAAATACGTAACTGGTAGCCTTTTGTTAGAGTAATTTGTAGTACGCTTTACCGTGCATGGAGCAATAGGCGATCCCCCTTAGATAGGTTATTTAAGCAGCTAGCACGCCTATTGTTCACTTCTTCTTCTTCTAAAAATCTATCGAAGTCATAACATGCTCTAGTGCGTGTGTGAGTGTGAGACGTGCTCTAGTTTGTAGAGTGACCGTCACTCTTTGGTACAGTTTGTGTATCGGAAGAAAGGGCAAGCCGGTGCAGCAAAGACAAGAATAGAGAACAAGACCGTGCTGAGAAAGCTATTGTATAGTCGTGAGTTCCTTTTCTATTTGCGTAAGGCGCCCAAGTTAGTCGAGTATAGCTGAGATCCAGTTGGGATCATCATAATCATCATAACGAACTCTACTACAGTTCGCAAGGAAGCTGTTCAGTGGACACAATAAGAAAGCGCTTTTATGAAGCCTTTTTGAATGAACTTCTTTATATTGTATTGGTAGTTTAGATTAGAGTTTTATATTAGATACCCCAATCGTGTCCACTGTTATTGGTGTACACATAGGCAGTTAGTGTACACACCCTATCCAAAGTATTGATAGTATTTTAGTGTTTTGCTAGCAGAAAGGTAGCGGATTTGCATCTACCTTTAGCTATCCATCCCTAAAAGTCGTACGTCCCGAATTAAGCAAGGTTTTAGACATCATTCTTATCGTTGTTTAAATGTAGTTTTCATTCATCTTTGTATACATATTCGTTGTTGAGACAATAATTTGAACCTTAAGTTCTGTAATCTAGTGTCATCTCTTGTGTTTTACCTACATTGTTGGTGTAAGGATAGGTACGAATCCGGCACCTAGGATAAGGTTTTTAGTATACAGTCCTCTATTTAGCCTATCGGTTCACTGTGTTAGGGAAGATTCCCAACACTTTGAGTGGTCCGTACCGAGCCGGATTGGCCTGTAGTTAATATTTTATCGTGTATTTTACTAATTGTAGGTATTTTTAGCACTTAAGTATATTGTAGTCAGTCCTTGTTGCTAAGTAAGCAAGCAAGAGCTAGAAAATATTCGAAGACAAGCAGAATGTCTCAACAGCGGTCTAGGATAGGCTTTGTGCCTAGGAACAGCGAGTTGGATGCAGCAATGCAGTTACTAGAATTGGGACACGGAGGTATGTACACCTACACGCATCATGAGGGGAGCAGATACAATTCTATGGACGTCCAATCAGTTGGATCAGTTGGTGATTTCAGATCACACTCAGTTGGTGCACAATCAGTTGGATCAGTTGGTGATTTCAGATCACATTCAGTTGGTACACAACCAGTCAGATCAGTTGGATCAGTTGGTGACGTCAGGTCACACTCAGTTGGTGCACAATCAGTCGGATCAGTTGGTGACGTCAGGTCACACTCAGTTGGTGCACAATCAGTCGGATCAGTTGGATCAGTTGGTGACGTCAGGTCACATTCAGTTGGTGACGTCAGGTCACATTCAGTTGGTGCACAATCAGTTGGATCAGTTGGTGATTACAGATCACATTCAGTTGGTGTCCAATCAGTCCCGTCAGTTGGTGATTACAGATCACATTCAGTTGGTGTCCAATCAGTTCCGTCAGTTGGTGATTACAGATCACAATCAGTTGGTGTCCAATCAGTCCCGTCAGTTGGTGATTTCAGGTCACATTCAGTTGGTGCACAATCAGTCAGGTCACATTCAGTTGGTGCACAATCAGTCGGATCAGTTGGATCAGTTGGTGATTACAGATCACAATCAGTTGGTGTCCAATCAGTCCCGTCAGTTGGTGATTTCAGATCACAATCAGTTGGTGTCCATTCAGTCCCGTCAGTTGGTGATTACAGATCACACTCAGTTGGTGTCCAATCAGTTGGTGATTTTAGATCACAACCAATGCCATCAGGGGTTACCATCACAACCCATTCACCTCAGACACATTATCCTAGGAATGCAGAGAAACATGCATATGCCTCACCAACAAGCTATGCCCTAACGCAGATTGGCCAGCAAAGACAAGCTCAAGTACATTTTTCCCTCTCCCCCAGCAACTACCCCTTGCCTATCAGATGTCTCGAGCGGCCCTCCAGCAGCAAAGGCCTTCCCCCCAAGTATCAAGTCCATTGAGTCATAGCAGCAATCAGTTGTCACAGGCAATTGTTAATTTGAAGCAAGCCGAAGAAGATCGATTCATTGCTTGGCGTTTGATTGAACGAATGCTGGCCTCCATTACATTTGACGATTGCGACATGGAAGAGCTCAGAGACCAACGAGAAAGTCTGGTTAGAGCTAATAAGCGACTAGAAGAAAACACCACGAAGGTAGAGCTACGACAAAAGAAAGCCGGTGTGCCTGTGGAGGAGAGGTTAGATACTGTTGAGAGGCATGAGATGCAAGCCATGAAAGTGAGCTCAGTGTTGAGAAAGATTGAGAAGAAGCTTAAAAGTGACATGTCTACACCCAATACTGATGCTAATATCAGATATACTGGAATTCGACTCCCAAAAATGGAACTTAAAACATTTGATGGAAATGTCAGAAGGTGGCATGAATTTTGGGAGAGTTTTGAACATGGTGTACACAATAATGCATCATTGCCTGACCATCAGAAGCTGCAATACTTGAAGAACTGTCTCAGAGGTACAGCATTTGTAACAATCTCGGACTTGGATATGAAAGGAGATCATTATGATGTTGCAGTCAGATTGCTGAAGGAGAGATATGGTCACAAGAATGTACTCCGAAAGTCGCACCTTGATGGCCTTGAATCCCTGCCTGCAGTAAGCAATAGCTACGATATGGAAAAGCTGAAAAGATTCTATGATGAGCTGGAATGCCATGTGAAAGCTTTAGCAGCTATAGGAGTACAGCCAGTAGAGTACACAACTACTATGGTGCCAAAGATCATCAGCAAATTGCCTATGGAGATCCGCATTAAGCTCACAGAAGGACAGGAAGAAAACGAGGACCTACCTGTAAATGAACTGTTGGAAGGTCTAAGAAAGGTAATAAAAGTGATGGAGAAATGTGGAGTACAAATGAAAGCCCCCTCGGAGCATGGAAAGCAATTTGAAAGGAAGCAACACGAAACTTCAATGTCACCTCCTTCAAGACCATGGATGGCATCAGGTGCTACACTAATGTCAACTGAAAGAAGACATAGATGTGAATTCTGCCTAGGAGAACATCAAGCAGTAGCATGCAGCAAATTCGAAACAGTTAGCGACAGGGAGATGGTATTAAGAAAATACAATAGATGCTATGGATGTTTGAAGAGAGGACACATGCTGAAACAATGCAACAGTGCAAAAGTGTGCAAAAAATGTAACAAAGATAAGCATCATGAAACGATATGTAGAGGTACCAATGAACCCACTGGGGTGATAAATACAGCACTGTCAAGGAGTCCTACAGCAGCAATTGCATACCAGACAGTAAAAGCAAAATTGCAGCCTGTCAATGGTGGAAAGTCAGTAACTTGCAGGGTGTTACTGGATAGTGGAAGTGCAAGAAGCTTCATATCAGAAAAGCTGGCAAGAAGACTTGGTAGCAAGCCAGTAAGAGGAAAGCAACGTCAAAGGTTTGAGGGCCTCAATGAAACAGTGCAAGAGCTGGAAACTGAAAGTCATGCGGTGCGACTTACAAGTCTTGATAGCAGCTATATTAACGATATAGAGGTCAAGACGTTGCCAGCAATAACCACCATCGGAAATCCAGCTCCATTGAAGCTAAAGCAGTTGTACCCGCACCTGAAGGAATTGTTCTTCACAGATGTATCACAAAAGCGACTCTTGGAAGTGGATATGTTATTAGGAAGTGAGCATTTGGCAGAACTTCAAACTGGATGTATCAGGAAAGGAGAACGTGGTGAGCCTGTAGCAGTACTGACAAAGTTGGGTTGGACGTTAATGGGCTCAACCTTGACAACTCCAGTGATACATAAGAAAGTGGCAGAACCTTCAATTCTGATAGTTGATCAGATGCAAGTGAAGGGTGTTGTCTCCAATGAAGACAAATGTACAGTACCCCTACCATGTAGAGAGGACAAGCACAGAGTCCCAACAAACAGACGATTGACTGAGGGGAGATTCAAAGACTCTCCAGAAATCCTGAAAGGACGGATTACAGATGAAAACCTCAGCAGTCTTGGCACGAGGGGAGGACCAGCAGTAAATCTGCAGAAGAGGAAAGAATGGTGGAAAGGCCAAAAGTCCCGTACAGGAGAGAAAGAAGATTGGCTATCCCGACCAGAACACTTGAAGCCCTCCAAGGAGCAGGAGGCAGAAGTTCAAGGAAAGGCTCCAACATTGATGTTCAAAATTGAGGGGAGCAAGCAGACAAGGCTACAATCAGACCAGGAAGACAATGACAGCAGAAGCACCTACAAGAAGAAGCACAAGAAGAACTGCAAATGTGAAGGCCATAGTCAGCACAATTTCAGACGATTCAATCAAGAGGATCATGATTGAAGAGGGGAGTGTGTGCTGAATTGGGCCTACCCATTTCTCATAAAAGCCCCAAGGCAATGAACTGGGGATGACCAGGGAAAATGGGGCACTTGGACAGTCATGTGTGATTCTAGGACATTCGTTACAAATATGGACCATCTGGATAGTCAAAGAACTTTCCATACGTGCGTGAAGGACATATGAGAGCGCAGCAAGTCTCAGTGGCACATAATGGAACGTTGACATTTTGAACGATAGGTGTAAATACGTAACTGGTAGCCTTTTGTTAGAGTAATTTGTAGTACGCTTTACCGTGCATGGAGCAATAGGCGATCCCCCTTAGATAGGTTATTTAAGCAGCTAGCACGCCTATTGTTCACTTCTTCTTCTTCTAAAAATCTATCGAAGTCATAACATGCTCTAGTGCGTGTGTGAGTGTGAGACGTGCTCTAGTTTGTAGAGTGACCGTCACTCTTTGGTACAGTTTGTGTATCGGAAGAAAGGGCAAGCCGGTGCAGCAAAGACAAGAATAGAGAACAAGACCGTGCTGAGAAAGCTATTGTATAGTCGTGAGTTCCTTTTCTATTTGCGTAAGGCGCCCAAGTTAGTCGAGTATAGCTGAGATCCAGTTGGGATCATCATAATCATCATAACGAACTCTACTACAGTTCGCAAGGAAGCTGTTCAGTGGACACAATAAGAAAGCGCTTTTATGAAGCCTTTTTGAATGAACTTCTTTATATTGTATTGGTAGTTTAGATTAGAGTTTTATATTAGATACCCCAATCGTGTCCACTGTTATTGGTGTACACATAGGCAGTTAGTGTACACACCCTATCCAAAGTATTGATAGTATTTTAGTGTTTTGCTAGCAGAAAGGTAGCGGATTTGCATCTACCTTTAGCTATCCATCCCTAAAAGTCGTACGTCCCGAATTAAGCAAGGTTTTAGACATCATTCTTATCGTTGTTTAAATGTAGTTTTCATTCATCTTTGTATACATATTCGTTGTTGAGACAATAATTTGAACCTTAAGTTCTGTAATCTAGTGTCATCTCTTGTGTTTTACCTACATTGTTGGTGTAAGGATAGGTACGAATCCGGCACCTAGGATAAGGTTTTTAGTATACAGTCCTCTATTTAGCCTATCGGTTCACTGTGTTAGGGAAGATTCCCAACACTTGTGCGTAAGGCTGCCATTTTCAGTATGGTTTACCTCTCACAACAACTCACCGATCAAAATGCCAAAGAAAATGAGGAAAAAAGGATCAATTTTTTCCCTTCTGGGGAATAGTTTAACTGAGCCTGCAACCCTATGATTCTGAATCATGAAAGGACGTGACAATCACCTAAAATCTTCATCCAATGTGACAACTTACTGTTCCCTAGGGGCGCTGAGGGGGGCCGACTGTCCTGGGTTATGAAATAAGTCCTTGGTGATGGCAAAATTTCATAATGATATCAGATGTCAATTTCTCGTTTGCTTTAGGCCCGAGAAAACCTCTCGGCAGACCTGTTCTTCCAACACTGGTTTTCATAATTGTAAAATCATACCTGTAGAGAAGTTTCAGATGCCCTGCGACCACGGGCATGAACACTGATATCTGAATATTGAAGCAACTGTTGAGACTGTGCGATTCTTTGTTCCTCGGGGTTGTCTATATGGATAGTGTGACGTTTTGGAGTTTCCGCCTTCGATAATTTACTCGATGACGTTAATTTTGAATTTTCCTTTGAGCTTTCAGAGTATTCCTCTTCCTCGTCTGAGCTTTCATTGGATGTGCAGAGCACCTCCGCGGCAGCATTGAGCTTGAAAAGAAATATGCAAGATTACTACTAAAAGGGTACGAAATCCACCACTGCAGGGGTATGACAGTGATAGATAATGAACTATGCTGCCAAATTTAAGACCCTTAAATTGGATGGCGTCCTTCAGATATCATAGGAGAGACAGCTAAAATTCTGCCAAAGTGATACACAGGCTAATTCAAAAAAAATATCCTTGAAGGATCGAACCTGGGTGGGATACACTTATACAACAATATCAGCGGATAGCGTAGCCAGGGCGGAAAATGAGTAAATACGAATGAGGTACCTAATGGGGTAAATGATGGCGACAATGATAACAAAGGTGGCGACGATAACGGACGAGGATGATGATGACGATGGATAATGGCGGCGATGAAAAGCGGTACGTAGAATAGGTATCACTACTAGAGAAATGAACGAGATGATAAAACGGAAACTTGGCTTAATCGCAGTTTATCGCATGAGAAATTAACTCTGTAAAACACAGCACGACAGTTATCATTCAACATCTCATTTCCTCTATGATAGAACGTATTGCGCCATGTCGCAAAATAAAAAAATAAATTGAGCAAACAAAGAATTGTAATTAACCCATTATTATTCAGGCACTAATCCACGAGGGGGCAGATTTGATATGTGAAAATGCGCGCACAGCAACTGGGCAATCAACGATGTCTCGATAATATAATCGTGTTTACATAAACAACAAAGCGCTAATCCCATAAAGCGAGCATTTGAATACAAAAGCAATCACTTCTATGCATTTTTACGATTCCTTTCGTCTCCTGTAGGCATATGAAAAGTAAACATGATCTACACACGAGCAAACAAGGCAATTTGGACAAAGACATATATTGGGGGGTTCCCTCCAGGGGCGGACTGGTTGAAACCAAGTGTCCCGGATATTATTTTTCATTTTCTCTACTACCAAGTAGATTACACTTAGAAAATTAACTGTAAATCACATTTGAAGAGGCCCAAAAACAAGGGGTACAGCGAGCGGTTGCTCGGTGCGCCCAGCCATTCAGTCCGCCCCTGGTTCCCTCAGAACAATCAGAACGATAAATGATGGAGTTAAAACGAGAATTGAAAAGCAGTGGGCCTGTATTACGAAATTAAATGGCTTGCTCCGTATAATACGGCGGATTTAGACGGTTTGCAGTAAGCTCTCCTTCACAATCATTGTCAAAAAGCATTCGTCCCGTACTTGATTAACCATTGATCCAGCACTTGATTAAGCCTTTATAAAGACATCTTTGTATTACTTCAACAGTGAGAACGTTTGCCCTATCACGTTAACTACTTACAGACAAGGATGACGCAGGCAAACTAGACTAAGAACAGGAAGGGAACAAGGAAATCATCCGATAATAGAGAAAACATGAGGTTTGGGTGTGACAAAAACAGCATCTACGCTTACAAAATTTCTATACTTAAACAGCCCCTATATCGTCAACGCCCAAATGCATAAAATATTCACAAGAAAGATGAAATGACTCATGGCATAAGACTAACCTCAACATGATTAAATGGAAAAATTCCATGTTGATCAGGTAGCAGCCCTTCACACCAATTTTCATCAATCTTTTTCACTACTGATATAACATCACCCTAGGCAATATATAAATTAATCTATGAAGCCTTCAATACTATAGTTTACAAAAGTGTATAAATAAACATGACTCATCAATAATGATGAATGGGAGAATGATAAATCTATGTAGGCCTAGACGTCACACATACACTGAAGCACATAGGGAAAGTAACTTAAAAAAGGAGCAGTGAAACAATTCACTTTCTTCAATAAATAGTAGCCAAAAGTTACTGATAATTATCAAAATGATGATTATGCTGATTGTGATTGTGATTTAGGCAAAATGATATGATGATGTCAGGGACAATGATGATGATAATGAAAACCATGGTTGGAAGCTCCCTAGTGATGGTGAGCTTGCAGAGAGAGACACAGGCCCTTACATTTATAGTGAATCATTCTGCAGGGATTCAGAATTGGGACAGATGTTGATGACCTGCAGCAACTGTCTAACCAAGCCCCAAGAGTGAAAAGCAGGCTCAGAAGCCCAGGCTGCAGTTCTGCTAACTGGGCAACAAAGTGGATTGAGTGTAGCCAGCTCAGTTACCTCTTTAAATAATTGGCAGGCAGTTAATGATATCACAGTCAGCCCAGGGCCCATATAGGCCCTAATGGGAAGAAAAAGAATGAGATGATATGGATGATAATGATGATGATGATGATGATGATGATGATGATGATGATGATGATGATGATGATGATGATGATGATGATGATGATGATGATGATGATGATGATGGCTAGCCCATGGTTGGAGACCTCCTCGTGGTGGCAAGCGGGCACAGAGAGACTCTGCCCTTAAGTTGATAGTGATTCATTTCGCGAAGATTCAGAGTTGGGGCAGATGTTGACGACCTGTGGCAAACTGTCCAACCAGGCCCCTTCAGTGAAAGTCAGGCACAGCAGCTTCAGGCTGCAGCTCTGATAAGTAACTGTTGGGGTAACAGAGTGGATTGAGTGTAGCCGACTCAATCACCTCTTTTAAACAATTTGAAGGTGACACTGACCTCAGGGTCAGCCTAGGCCCCGTAAGGGGCGTACAGGAACAGACAGACAGACAGATGATGATGATGATGATGATGATGATGATGATGATGCTACTAGCCCATAGTTGGAGACCTCGTGGTGCTGAGTAGGCACAGAGAGAAACTAGCCTTAAGTTGATAGTGAATCATTTTGTTGCGCATCAGAAGTGTTGTAAATACAGGGTCAGGAACAAAAAGACACCAAGTAGCAATTTTTGGTTAATTATAAATACATACAAAAAATTATATTTAGCTTATATCTGAACGATAGTGCTCTGTATTGTTAACTGAGTAAGGTACGGAAATCTACGATTTAATATCTGATGAATCACGTGACTTAATTGTCAATCAATTTTTATGTATACATGCATACGAGGCAAGTTTACAACAAGAAGTGAGGCAGATGTTGATGGCCTATGGCAAACTGTCCAACCAGGCCCTTTCAGTAAAAGTCAGACTCAGCAGCTTCAGGCTGCAGTTCTGATAAGTAGCTGTTTGGTTAACAGAGTGGATTGAGTGTAGCCAACTCAATCACTTCTTTAAAACAATTTGAAGGTGGCACTGACCTCAGGGTTAGCCTGGGCCCCATAAAGGGTGTATGGGAAACAGACAGGCAGACAGACAGACAGACAGACAGAAAGACAGACAGAAAGACAGAAAGAAAGAAAGACAGACAGACAGACAGACAGACAGACAGACAGACAGACAGACAGACAGACAGAGATGATGATGGTGATGTTGTTGAAGATGATGGCAATGATGATGATGATGATGATGATGATGATGATGATGATGATGATGATGATGATGATGATGATGATGATGATGATGATGATGATGATGATGAGGGAAACAATATTGATGCTAGCTCATGGTGGAGATCTCCTTATGGTGGTGACCAGGCACAGATATACACTGCCTTTAAGTTGAAAGTGATTCATTTCACACACATTCAGAATTGCGCAGATGTTGATGACCTGTGGCAAACTGTACAACTAGGCCCCCATTCAGTTAAAGTCAGGCTCAACAGCTTCATGCTGCAGTCCTTATGAGTAGCTGTTGGGGTAACCAAGTGGAATGAGTGTAGCCAACTCAGTCACCTCTTACAAAAAACTGGCAGGCAGTCCACTGACCCTAGGGTTAGTCTCAGGCTCTATGAGGGGTGCAACAAGAAGAATATATTGATGATAGTTATGATGATGATGCTAATGGTGATGATGCTAATGGTGATGATGCTCAAGACAATGATGATTGTAATGATGATAATGATGGCAATAAGAATGAAGATGATGAATAATATGAAGCTAATAAAGGTATGTACATTTCATCACATAAAAATTGCTATCAACACACTGCTTTCCACCACTGTCAAAAATTGAATAAAAGTACCTGTACATTAGCAATGTATATTAACTACAAGAGCAACATAACTAACAACACACTATTAGATTGTCTCGTAAAACATAATAATGCTTTGATACCTTTTTGAAGACAATTAAATGATCTTCCTTCCCATGATCAAAATCATAAAGGGCTCTAGCTAGAGGCTCCTGCTTGCCCACAGCATCTAAACTAGGAAATGGCACAAGAACCTGCAAGATTGGAAAGTGGCTTTAATGTACAATAGTCCCAAGACATATTTCCACAGCAGGGTTATCCATCATGGCTCATGATGTTATCTGATGAGCCCCATGCTGAACTCAAAATTGACAGAAGACTGATCTATATGTAATATTTATGATTGTACGTAAATATTTCCAACCATCTGTGTCATAAATCTAGCAGTGGCGCTCATTCGTAAAAGGTTAAACAACCTTGTTCTAAAGGATCTCAAAATAATATCAAGACAACACAAAATGCAAAATACTTCTAATGTAAACAGTTGGTTACCACAATAAAAAACAAGACATTTCAGAACTCCAAGGACAGAATAGACTTTACTAACCCGAACAAAATTTACTGGAAATGCCCCTGTTTTTCCATATAGTACACCTTCATACCAGTTTTCATCTAAAATATCACTTAGCATGATAATCTCACCCTTTGAAAATGATAGATCACTGTGAAAAGAGAAAATACAAATATAATTCCACAGTCATTGGATAGTAAACTGCTCTATATTGCAAAGATATGCAAAATCATACATTCCTTGTACATATAAACCATATAGGTGGTGGGTTCAATATCCCAATGTTTCTTATAACACTAAAATACTGTCCAGTTCTGCTGTAAGCAAAAAACAATTGACCTATCTCCAAGCTCATCAAATGTATACAAAACACAATTTGATAACACCTATATCCAAACACAGTGATGTCTATAACAATCTAATAACCAGGCCTGTAACTCACATCTCAAAATGCTGTTTGCAGAGACAATTGTCAATTTAGCCTATCCAAAAGACTCTTCTGATTTATATATGGTCTATTAGCCATTCTATCAACTTTGATTTTAAGTACCATAACTCAGCTACTTATCTACTGATGCATGATCTTATGGCCAAGAAAATTTCTTGTATCTAACCAAATAAATCACCAACAAATTGGATCTTCTAATGGTAAACTTGAAAACAATCCAACTATGAAATTCCTTCAGTAGAAAACTGCAACACTTTCTGACAATAAAATGACCTGAGAAGCACTCAAGTAATAAAACAAGCACCCTCAATTCAATCATGTGCTCATAGCCAAACCATTAGTTATGCCCTGTGTGAATAAAGTAGTTCCTGTCAATTTCAGCTGTTAATGAGGGGTGCTTCAACAAATAATATAGGCACAATTAAAAGTGCATAATTCAATTCCTAATGATCTATGCCATGATACTGTGTGCTGAACAAGTTTAATAAGATATATAGCATTCCCCTTACCCATCCTCTGTCCCTTGGAAAGAGTATAATGCTTCTGCACAAGGCTGCCGTTTATTGTTTCCAAGTCCTTGCCACTGAAATGGTATTTTTGGATAAATAAATATCACCCATAGACAAATTTCAAAGAAAACAGGCATTTGATGATGCAGATAAAAGAGAAAGTTAGGGCCAAACCTGATGTAGCAAACCTGTGAAAAATGTGTGGGTACTATGCAATCATTAGTCAATAGTAATTCTCCATTAGGAATTTGACACTTTTCTCTCCAAGTACAGTTCATACACCACAAAAGCCTTTAAGTCCTAGTTTTTACAAAGTGATGGTCCATTCATAACTCCATTAATTTTGATAATCAAAAGAAGTAACCCAATGTCCACACCATACCTAAGATCTAAGCACTGAGAGCAACACTCAGAGAAGAATACAAAATGGCTTGGTTCACTGTTGGTTTTTGCTAAAGTTGGTTGAAAAAGAAACCCTTTACAGGGTACTCATACGTGCCAGTAACATATAGTTCGACTAGAAGACTTGAGTATGAATTTTGATTTTGTCCTGTGCAAAATCTCCAAGACACGAAGAACAATAAGTAATCCAAAAATTAAATTTTACAAAAGTACAAAAAGCTAGTGGATTTGAAATTTATATTTCTGTCTGAGAAAGGATTTCACTGTCTGACAAGAAAGTTATCAATGGATTCTTTGAGAAACGTTTTATGGATCATCTAAGATCATCCGGGTTGCCCTGGGCATTTTTCTGGATCAGGGCAGCTCCTTCAATAAGGTGACGAAGTAACTGTCATCTGCAGCAAAGCGTTGGCTCCTTGCAGCTTTCCAATTTAATGACTTACATATGATACGAACAAATCTCATAAACATGTTCACATTTACCACTCATATTGATAGGAAATCGCAAGATTCCATAGATTTTTGCATGAAATTGTTCATAATTGTTGAAACATCGTCTTAACAGTTGTCTCAAGACAATCCAAAACGTGACGACTAACAACAAACAACTTTGAGCATCACAGTTAGCTGAGTATGTAAAACGGATGCGAACTGGAGTTCCTAAGAGGATCTTTGCCCACCAATACTTAAAACACCATGACTCCTATCGCACGCATATACACAAAGATAAGTTCGGCACGGGGCCCAGATCTAAAATTGCAGGTAAACTTCAAACTTCAATGGTCGAACAGCGACTGTCCAAATTAATCACTGTTCGAACTTTCGGCATGGAAAAATCGGTCGTAGTACAAAGGTGGTTGGAAGTGCGTGTTACCGATTGGATGTACATGTGTTGTTCATGTTTACGCATAAATCAAAACAGCTGCATATCTCATCAGACACGCACTAAAAACATCATTAATTTTCTATTACCAATTCCATGCTTGAAACACATGTTTTATCAAACCATTTACCCGTGCGTGAAGATAAAGTCACTTTTACAATTATGATAAACAAAACACGGATCATTGCGAAATACCTTCCATAATGTTGTTTTTGGTTGCTTGCTTTGTTCTGTCCTTGATTCCTTTTCTCCGCTATTTGAATTGATTTCATCCTTTTTAGAAATCTCATTGAGAATACGCTCCAGCAACACATTAGGGGACAAACTGTCAACAGTAGTACCCTTGAAGTCAGTCCTACATTCGGGGCATTGAAGGTAACCTTTGGCAGCATACCAACTATCCAAGCATTCTTTGCAAAAAGTGTGTTGACATGGAAGCACTTTACTGCGATCACCCAACTGTTCATAGCATAATAAACACTCCAGCAGTTCACGAAACCTTAAGATATCCATTATGTTAAAAACACGGACCTTTAAGAGGTCGATAGAGAATCAAATTCTATGATCCCTCGCAATACGTCCGAACTACCCGCTCAGGAGTTCATCCGTGCAAACCAAAGTAATTTACTATATCAGTTCATGATACAAATTGGCTACAGAACTCGTAGCCTTTAGTTCGTTCGTCGCTACCATACTGTAACCATCCCAAATCAACGCTGTCTCCTTCACTGACTGCACATTTGAACAACATTCAGATTCTAGAGCCCAGGCTCTTCAGGAAGTGAGCAACTTCCTTGAAATTCTGGCTTTCCAAAAGAAAACATCAACAATGATTGATAGATTGAAAGAGGGCAAAAGTCAAGCCTAAAGATGAGGTAGTAGAACAAAAGATAAACTGGTATTAATACATTAAGATTGTGTCAAAACAACATTATAAACACAGTCCAGCTAGGACTCAAATATGCATTAAAGATTTATGACTACTTTCGGAGCACAAAGTAAAAGCTTTCACATAATGTTTTTGCCAGAAGTGTTTTCGAGAACATTGCTGTATCTAGGTAAAATGGCCGAACCATTAAATTAATATTTTGCCTTTTATTGGCTTTAGTTGGCGCTAATTAGCTACACCATGGAAGGACAAGAAACAAGGTACTGGGCTCGGATGGTCCATTATAACTCTCAGCAACTTCACTTCTAACGTCTCTTGAGCCTTTAGGCCTTTAGTCAATCATCTTCAGTTACAAAATAAGCATAATAAATGTGCAAAAGGTTCTAAAGACTAGTAATTACTCCCTTAATAACCTTCTGCACATGTAATAAGCTTATCGTGTAACTGAATATGATTGAGGATTCAGTTGAAACTTGTCTTATGAGTTGAAATCCATAGAATATATATATATATATATATATATATATATATATATATATATATATATATATATATATATACATATATATATGTAAAGTTCCGTAATGTTTGCAGCATTTTTCATAAATAAATGTACCACTGTCTGTATACAAGTGTTTTAGAAGCTACTTTCTACTTTTCCTGCTCTCCTCCTTTCCCTGCACAAGACCTTGCTCGTATCTTCGTGCTCCCATAGTCACAGATTCCTTCTAAGAGGACAATACATCATGGTCGGCAGAGCGAGGCTAGGGGCTCTACCCCTGCACTTTCTCCACTTTTCCTCGCAAATTTACTTTAGCATCATTTATAGCATCCCCTATAACCCTGCAGTTTTAGTTTGCCTACTTGAGCCCCCAACCATCCAAATATTACAGCAGCAATGCTTGATCATAGGCAGAGTTTTTTAACGTGCAGTTCTAAAACTCTGTATGCAGTTCTAGAAAGAGAACTGTACAGATTACATTGCATCCATGGAGATTCTAGTTAAAGTGGAATGTTCTATACATTGTCATTTCCAACAAGCATGACGACAAAACACCCATACTTTCAATGCCTGATCATCAGGTGTATGTTGTTTTTACTTCTATGAATCTAAGGCTATTCCTCAATATAGTAGCCACGAGAAAAATGTGCGGTTCTTAACTTTTAAGAAAGCTCTCTGACCACACCCATTAGTTCACTATCACTGTAAGCGAAGCTATTTGCATCCACAGTTGATATCTCAATCAAGGCAAAGTGTTCATGATTCCACTTGAGGAGACATGTAAACTGCAAGCACAAATCTGTTCTATCTCTGCAATACTTGATCACTACACACTAGAATTTGGCAAGAAGCAATCTTTGGATAAGACTCTATCCTTTCAGCTTGGAAGCTACTATAGCTCTATAGGAAGATTCTCCACAAGGTTTGAAAGATAAGGGAACACTCGCTTTGTTTGCAAAATATTCTGATATCCCGAGATTGCTAGAAGTCGTATTGGGAGTTGTGGATTTGAACTAAATATTGTTTATGAACATGAAAACTGAAATACAAACCGCAATCAACAAATTATAGAACTGTTTCTTTTACCATTTGAATGTAAACACAATTCGGCGCGTTTTTCGGCATTTTTGATTGCTACTCTAAGAAACGTTTTAGCACACTGATCTTGAAATTAGGCGATAAGACTCTACTCAGATACCAAGAAATATAGTTGATAATTTGTTTCAATGATGACTATTGACTGACTGGAAGAAAATGCCAGTCATAGCAGAGATATGTGCAAGAATTACAGAGATATCAGCAGTTGTGACGTTTGATCAGAAGGTGAATGATTCTGAAGAGTCTCAATAAATGTCCAATAGATACAGTAAAAGTCAACACATAAAAACCTTCAGTTATTAAAAACCAACAGCTTGGAATTGCATGTTTTGATTTCAATTCATAAGAACCTTTTCAATTTCACCCTGATACTCTAACTAGGTTCATACAAAAAGGCACCCTGATTACTGGGAGTACACTCTTTTTTATATGACCAATTTTATAAGAACACGAGTCTCCAAATTTGTGGAAAATTATGAACAAGCTACGGACAAGCTGAGTCTGAAGCACTATCGTAAATTGCTTTGAAACTGATATAAAACTTTTAAAGTTCTACAATGTTTGCTAAAAGTCCTTGAAACACTTAAATCATTAATGTATAAAACAGTTCGTAAGTGTACGAAGACATTTAGCAACGATTTTTCATCTGTAAGAATGCATATCTTTTGTCTTCTGCTAATGATATTGAAAATAATACCTGTTCATAAACATCCAATGCTCTCTTGTATATTGTCTAACGTCTACATTACTTACCCCTAATAATTTAAGAACAAATTAAGGACAATTCAGCCTCAAAATTTTGGAAAAATTAAGAATAGCCAGCCTGAACTTCAACTTTACTGGTTTTTATAAAAAAGAGCGTACCTCATCACATAAGGACATGAATGGGCTCGTTTGAAAACCGATGGCTCTTATGAAACGGGTATCTACTGTAGCCAAAACAGGACATGCTACTTTCTAGCGAGGAATATTTTGTGCATGAATACTCGATTGTTTTTCATAGTTCAGAGTTGAACCGCCTTTCAAAGGTGCTTATTTAAATGAAATGCAAATGAGGGAGCCTAAAACACACATTCATTAGATATTACAAAAACAGCAGCCATATTAAGTTGGGTAAACAACTTAGTCTCTAAAGACTAAGCACAGCGTTGGCGTTTTATTTTGAGTTTATTAAAAAACTGAGGCACACCATGTAAAGGTAGATATGCCCGAAAAGACAAAACGAGACACACCCTCGCGACGGAATCTCTAAAAACGACAGTGTATGTTTTATATCTATAGAACACTGGGCTTGGTTTAACTCAAAAAAATGCGCATTTCCTTTCAATGTCTAGAAGTGGTAAGCAGTTACCAGTGGCCGGTTTCATAAGTTTTCAATACTCAAAACGGAAAACCAACCTACTTTTGCTACGAGAGCTGTCAACAACAAGAAACACCACTATGGCCTTACACTGAAAAACTCAAAACAAATTCAAAACACTTATCGATAGTATCAAAGTATTTCTACGCTACGTGGGAAAATGAATGTCTGTGGGATACTTGCTTTCAGGTGGTTAAAAATAGCTTCATCACATGCATACTGTATTTCTTGCAAATTTTTGCATGCATACTCGGAGCTCGGAGGATAGCTTTTTCTCTGGGTCTCAATTCCAGACCCGCCCAGAGGGGGAGTGTGCACGCATTTTTTTGTATAAGCAACTGCTTTGTAAGCAAGGCAGTACTCGGCAAGGCAAAAAGTTAAGCAATTTTAGTACTGGATTGAAGACTGCTAAGCAATTTGAAAAATGTGTGAATGGAGCTCTGGGCAGATCGCCAACTAACTTTGGAAAGAGCTATTATCTTGATTAAAAGTATTACATTTGGTTGAGTTGGTGTTCATGAATAAAAAGTGCAAACAAAATTTATCGATAATTTTTTATTTATCTTTAATTTATCGTGCCTTCTGATATGTATATGGCCCTATATTTACCTTTTTCTAGTCTATTTTCAAAAAACACGAAAAAAAAGTTAAGCAATTGCTAAGCAATTTTGAGTACTCAAATTTGCCTTCCAGCTAAGCAATTTTTAGTACTAAGCCTGAGTTGAAATTGCTTATAAAAAAAATGCGTGTAGGGCAGACTCACGTGGCAGACTGCCCTGGGATCCGAGCTTGAGAGGGGCCTCAAAAAGCCCCAAAGTGATTCTTTGCTACCATTTGAATTTCAACATAACATCACCAAGAGTCTACTTTTCCCATTTGCCCCCTGGGCTCCGTGTGGGCTCTCTGGACACTTGCTAATTTCTACATCGAAGTAAGTATTCTTGGCCTACACATTTCTTTTATATAATAAACCTAGCTCAAGGCCAAGTAGTAAAAGTTTCATAATTTCTGGCCACATTTTAGTTCTAAAAGTTTCTTAAAAGTTTCTTAATTTGCAGGAAAAAATAGTGGAGAAAACGAAAGCAAAATGTAAAAACACTGTTATTTGTAGTGCCCATAAGGCTTCTTGGCTTTAAATACATAAAGTATAAGACGTCAAATACAACGTTAGGACTAGAGGTTTGTTACAAATTCCTGCTGCAAATAGCACTACGTTTGGCATTGATTCTATAAAATTTCGAGGTAGCCTTTTGTGGAACAGCCTTCCTAGTTTAATTAAAAGAGCGTCATCAGCTACTATATTCAAAAGCAACATTAGAAATTGGAGTGGAGAAGAATGCCGTTGCAATACATGTAGATAATGCTTATAAGTTTTATACCTTGTAATTTATAGTAGCTTTCGTTTTCTCTTTTTATTGTAAATAGTTGGTTTGAATTAGCTCGCATTTCTACAATGTAGAGCTAGAGAAAACACCAACTTTAAATAAATAGATTATTATTATTATTATTTTACTGTAGTAGACATTTCTAAATCCGTGGAGGGAAAATGTATTTCCGAAACTTTGAAAGACGGCACAGAAATTTCTAACGTTTCTTAACTCATTCCTTGTAGTTCTACAAGTTTCTTTAAATTTTAGGCTGTCTAATACTAGGTTTCTTATAAACCTGTTTCTTATAAAAATACGTGTAATTTTGAATCTAACTCTATTTTTACGGAAGGGGGTGGCAGATTGACAATATAAAAAGCTTGCAAATATGGCTTTAGACAAGGGTGTTGCCAGCCACCACAGACAAGAGAAAGTCAGGGAGTCAGACCCTTTTCAGACCACGCCGTTCAATCCAGCGTACAACAAAATAAGGGAACAAAATACTCTTTACTCTTCCTATTTTAAGAAGTTATAACCAGGGGCGTAGTCATAATTCAAGTATTGAGAGGTTTCAATACATTCTGCCCGACGTTTCTTAACCCATTTTATTTGCAAATTCAATTTCAATTAATATGAAGAATCAAATCTAAGAGACTTCTTGCATTTTTATATCCGTTAAACAAAGCTCTTCCAACGCGATGGATGCAAGATAAATATGACGTAATTCTGCAAATTTGCCCGAATTTTCTCACTCTTTGGAAATATTGGGGTATGTGAAACCATACACTCCTCAGTAGCTACGTGCCTGGCTATAATTCAACGAATTACTGAAGAAAGAAATTATTAGTGACGAAAGGAACAGATATTTTGGCAAAAATAGATCAACATTTGTTGGAACAGCTCAAAGAAACCTTAAAAAATACATGATGATAGAGATGCTAGCCCATTCTAAGCAACCTAGTAAATTATAAAAGTAAGAAATGTTACAAGAAGTGCTGCTATGCCTCATCGCATTCTGAATTTACTTTTCGTCCGAAGAACACTAGGCCTATTTTAGGGAGCGGTCATTATTTATGATCGGGGTGGGGGCTGAAGAGAAAGTGTTTTGTGCCCTCAAAAATATTTTACCCCACCATTTGAGCAAGTCAAATTTTCTTTACCCTACCAAAGGAAAATAGTAAAACAAAGGTGCATTTATGCTTAAATATGATATATGTTTTTACATTACCCCTGTGATCAAAAATTATTCTTCTACCCCACCTTTCAGTGCTTATTTTTTTCAGTTACCCCACCATTTTATCTTCAGTCCCCACCCCGGTCATAAATAATGACCGATCCCTTAGCAACAGGTGCACAAGAACGTAAGGAAGCTCTATAGTTCTGCCGCTGTGCAAATCTTTGAAGAGAAGCGTGCTTGAAGACGAAGCAGTGCCAAATAATGGTGATAAAGCAGGCGACGAAGCATGCAGAACTTTTACTACAATTGGTGACAGGAGGGGGAAGGGGTTTGGCTCATGAGATACTTCAGAGCATTTTTGTCCAAAGCTATCAAATATTTCATCCTTACACACCTTTTTATAGGACTACAGTCCATCAGAACATTAAGACTCAATTCTCTGAAATTTAAGAACGATTCAAAAATACTGCAAGGCTCATGCTTCATTACGGTCTACATTGATTATTTGAGTTTTCCATACTAAACAAACAAGGATAAGCTTCGCTTATTCAGTCTGGGAGTCTTTACACTATGATACGATCCAGCAACTCTTCGAGGTGTGTCATTTACACACATTTTATTCTAAGAATATAGGCTATACGAGTATTAGTGCTCTAAAGTGCTAAAAATTTAAGAATACGTAAGAATATTCTTAGGCTTAAGCTCAAAAGTGTTTGAGAATATTGAGGATCAGTGAAAATTAGGTAGCCCTATAAAACAGTGTGTACCTTATGTGTGATTTAAATTAGCAATCTTATTCTTCAAGCAAGGAACCACCTATGAAATTAATGGTACATTTTTAACGAGAATCTTGCTGTGATAGCCTCTGTAGATTATACAAGTCAGGTGGGCTATCTTCATGACTGATTCTCACAAGACCGTTACCATTCAAGTCTAGGTTGGTGATCTATTTTTATCTGTACTCCCTATATAGGGATATTTTTACTGCGACGGGAAAATACTTCAAATAGTCTTGATGACAGGTTAAAGTATAAAGAAAGTACATTGATATTTGTGAGAGAATACTTGTACTTGGACAAACTGCGATCTCCAGGCAGAAATCAGGTATGATATGATCACAGTCGATGTAACAAGCCAAGCCTTGCGCTCTACGATGTCACTGATTCTCCCTCTCATTTGTTCACCATTTATCAGATTATGTCGTTAAAGCATAAGTACATTTGAAGAATAGTCTTGTCTTGACTGTCCCAATATTGATACCAACCCTTTGACACTATCACATCATCAGGTATATGCTAAACCCGCCCAGTAATCTGAGAATTTGTTACAAGCGTACCCTACAGGAATCAATATCTCATCTTTTGAGGGAATACATGAAACGTTTATAACGAACCACTTCTAAAGAATCTGCATGTAGAAGGAAAAAACATTTAACGAAGTCGAACCACATAAAATAAAGTCCAAAGAAACAATTCAAGGTTGAATATTTTTATGAATGTAAAAATCGAAAGGTAGGAAGACAAATTTGAACGACTTTTGTGCAATCTTTGTAGGCTTTGACGCAGCCCCTTCTATCATATCTACTCTAATGAGAAAGTCTATAACACCTAGTGTACAGTTAACAGGCGGCGCGCAACTAGCAATTTTTCAACGCAAGGGTACGTAGGCAAAAAAGAGCACGCTGAACGCTTTCTAAAGAGAATGTGCATTGAAATCACGCTTCGCACGCTTGGTTACGGAACCATAAAGGGGGCACTTATTTAGTATTACACTGGGGTGCCACTAATGAAGTCAAAAAGTAAGGAACTGTAAGAACTAGGAGTCAAGCTAGGTTATTCATACAAAAAGTGTATTCGAATGACCAGCGATGTGCCCAGACAATCTCGCCTAGGGGGAGGGCTTCCGGAAAACTTGACCAACTATTTCATATTTGACCAACTTTATTTTCCAGAACACAAGGAAACAATGATGACAGTTGCTAGTAACAGCAAGCTATTTGCACTATCACAAAGAGAGCTGACTATGACCAACCATAGCCAACAGAATAAATGAACTGCATATGAAATTTGGTCAATCTCCCCAAGTCACAATACATGTTCTGATGCATGACCAGCCCTTTATAGGGTCTCATAGACAACGGGGGACGTGACGCCCCCTACTCCCGCCCAGTCACCACATCTCTGCGAACGCCATAGAAACAAATATTCAGCCCTGTCAGTTGTTAGGTTCATGGTACACCTTCCTTGAGTGCACCTTCCTTGAGTGCACCTTTCGTCAAGTAAACTCAAAATGTGACGTATCTACGATTATATGGACATTATAGGAATCAAGATCTGCACATTGGCTGTGTTATATACTTAATGTGATGATTTTTATGGATCAGTTGACATATAAAGTTTGACATATCAAATCCCTATTTGCATCTGTAAATACCGTATTGGAATTCGATCTTCTCCGTTTTTGGATTCGTTAAGTCTTTAATTAGAATGCGGATGATAAATTTAGATGTAATATGAATACTGAAAAGAGGCTGTATGACTCATAGGAAGCCTCTTATATAAATGGCTAAGTTTAGAAATCAAGACTAGAGCAAACAAATCTAGTTAGGTCAGAGTTTTTAAGGGGAATTTAGAACTGCACATTTTTCTTGTGCCTATTATATTGAGAAATAGTCCTTAATTCATAAATAACATGTACCTGATGAACTGAAGTCTTACTTAATAGATATACAATATAATATATACAGATCTCTCTCTAAAACTCCACACTGAGTTTTTAGAACTGTACATTTTTCTCGTGACTTCTATATTGAGGAATACCACTTTATTCATATACACGTAAAAAACATCCATTTGATGAACAGGCATTGAAAGTATGCAAGTGTTCTTGCTTTACTTGTTGGAAATGACAAAGTATAGACAATACTCTATTTTAGCTAGAATCTCTCTTACTAGATATACAATGTATCTGTACAGATCTCTGACTAGAACTGCACATTGCAAATTTTATGTAGAAGTGCACATAAGAAAAAACCCTGACTTGGGTAATCAGGAGATATCATCGTTTTATTTTATACAGATCGTTATACAACAAATTATTTACTTTTTTAAAAAATATAATGCACGTTTGTTATACAGAGCCGCTTTATAAGGATCCTAGATGTAAAAAAACCAAAAAATTCTAAGAAAATTTTACCACCAACGACAAAAACCCTAATGAGCGTTTCAGTTTCGAATGTTTCTATCACAGTAAACAAAAGAGTTAAGAAGCAAAATTTCCGTAAATGCTATGTAGCCAGTGGTCCATAGGAAAGTTTTGATTAGAACTTGCGCTCCCAATAGTCTTATCATTGACTACTTTCAGTGTCTATGGGACTAACTGCCCAAGTAAGAGTTAAGGAACATTCAGTACTAATTTCTGGTCACAATAGGTCCAAAAATAAGGAACGTTTGGAATTAGGCCCTGTGCCACGTTCCTTATGAGAAAAACGTGTACTTGCGGTCACTAGTGACCGATACGGTCTCAGAAAAATCCGAATCAATAGCGTGGGTGGGAGGTAGGTTTCATCAAGCACGACCACATGCCGGACAAAAAAGACCGAAAATAACTTCTCTAGATCGAAAGTAAACATACCAGCCTAGCCAAGGTAAACAAATTTTTATATATGGATCGAAATGGAATGCGTTAAATATATTAATAACTAACCCTCAAATCCAATCTAATTTACTTTTCTGAACTGTTATGTAAACCCATCGAGTTATAAATATTCGTCCTATTCATTTGAGGTTTGAAGTGTAAATTATTCGTGTTGTCAAGACGATGCACTGTGTACGATTCGAATGTTGTTTTAAGTTGATTGCTATCGTCTGAGACAAAATGTCTCCGTAGAAATAGCTCTGTGTTCTGGTTTGAATAACATTTGTTGTGGACCGCCAACGTTTATGTTATCTGTCTGACATTGTGCACTTTGTGACGACAATTCAGGCACTTGAGACCTAGAGAACCAAACAAGCTTGGCTTTTGTGGATGAATTGAGCCTGGCAACGCCTGACAGCAGTGTCTACACCTGATGTCAGTCCTCTTTCTACTATCGTTCAAAACCCTATCCATGTCCTGAGCTGCGTTTTTTCTATTAAAGCTTCACCCTCACGTTAAAAGCCAAAAAAACTTGGATGATTTGTAGACTTTTGACAAAGTCAAACTCTTTCAGGGTGAACTGCATTCAGGCATCTAGCTGTACACAGTCCTAAATATTGAAATACAAACTTTTCCAAGAAGTCTGGTAAGGACTTTTAAGTGACTTTTTCTCATGTCGCTCCTCACGTTTCATGCAATACGTCAGTATAACGGAATTCAGGTCGATTACTCTCCTTCGTTATCTGATGCCTTAAACATTATTTGATAAAACATTTATCAAGATAGCAGATCTGTGTCATGGATGATAAAACAGTGTGTCAGCTCGATGTTCATTATAAGGCCTTCCGTTTTCCTTGTTACACAGACAGATAGGTACTACATAAACACTGAAATACATAGATTTTCGTATGAAATCTATGCAAATTAAACAAACGAGGGTTGTATCAACTTGTCAACTTTACTAGGCCTCAGAGATCCAGTACTGAACTTTCTTAACATTTGAGCAGCTAAGTACTGCTTTCTTGTACACCATATTGAGCAGTCGTACATGAAAAATTGGACAGTTCTGTTGTTTAATTATCATCTTTTCTCGTCAAAATTTAGGAATAGAGATACTAAGCAGAACTAAATCATAACTAAACCAGTGTTTGGACGATGTAGAAGTTTTATCTCAGAATGTACATGTTTAAAATTGTGATTTGACAGAATCTTCTTCCTTTCTTTGATATCACCGATTGTAAATTGCTTTTCTTAGCAGCTCTATTCTCCTTAGGATGACTCCTCCACCAGCAGTCTGATTATGTGCCATTTAATATCGTAAAATTACAGTCTTTTCGGGCGATCATCACAGAAGACCAGACATCTGATCTTATGTAATGCCAAATACGCGCGTTTTTTGTAAGTAAACCTTTGCAATCACTACCTAGTGAAATAAATGAATCTCGAAACTTGGAAGTGTTAAAGCAACAAGTGAAATTTTGGACAACAGACAAATGCAAGTCAGTTCAGGCTTTGTAAAACATTTACTGCAAACCTAGGTTACATCCAGGCTACTGTGTAAATTATTTTGTATATTTCTCTTTACATTATAAGTCTTGTTGAATATTAGGTTTTAATTAGTTTCATTGCTATGGTAGTCACCAACTTCACATAAATTATATACTTATTATCATTATTATCGAGGGACGCCTTTATTGGAGCACAAGACCAAAAATCATCTGAAATCAGGCACTTGAGATAAATATCAATACTTAGATAAAGAAAAAAATTAATTTGTTTAGGTGAAACAAAATTGGCATCATACCATCAATGTCATCTAAAGATAAAAAGTCAAAGCTACCACCCTGGGGCGTCGCTAGCAAAATTACCAAAGGGGGCGAATGGCGGATTTTGCAAGAGAAGGGTGTGGTCAGCAGGAGCGCAGCTAAGAATTTTTGAGAGCGAGAGTCTAATAAACAAAAGGGGGGTAGTCTTAACACATTCCACAGAGATGGCATCTTGAGCACATATTTTTCAGATCTAGAAGCGAACGAGATCGTAAGAGAAGTTTCAGTATTTTGTTACTTATGTGTGCAACGAAGATACGTAATTAGGCAGGATGCTTTTTGCACTATTTCCTAACGCTCTGCTCTCCTAAATAACTCGAACTTATTAACGAAAAGTCTAGTGTGCCAGGAAATGAGCTTGAAATCAACATTTTGCAATACTGGATATGTGTAAAATGTCTGCTTGAAACATTCTCGCAATAGACAGCAATAGAACCCCCAAACGTTCATTATTCATGGCTGTTCTAGGGTAAGTTAGGGACGTCGCCAAATATCTATATCTGGGGGATGCTGGTATCTCTGCTTAGTGACATAGGAAGAACCACCATGGTTGGATCCTACGTGGTAGAAAATTGTGTTAAAAGTTACCCTTCAAAATGGCTAAAAATCATAAAAAAGTTTATCAATAACTTCTGAACCTAGGGATTGCTCTACCAAACCTCTCAACGCTATAGTTGGTTTTCTTAGCTGAATATGTTGCTAGGGTGTTCCGCAATTTTAAAGTGGTCTCAACTAGAAAATGATATCTCTCACATGACCTTTTTCTTTAAAGCTGCACATATGGCTGCTTTAACACTCAAAATAATTTTGCTTGAGTGTTGGGTGTTTTTGCTGGACATGAACCTTTCCACAAGTCTTACATAGTGGTTGTTAGGTTGAAAAGTGCTTGGTTTCCATTTTGTAATTAACCAGTAGTAGTCTTTATTTCTTTCCTCTCGGGGCGAATTTACTCCAGTTCCCTAAAAAAGCCTCCTGTATTACTTTACCTAATAGGAGAAAAAGACGGATTTAATATTTCTCTGGAAGTTACTACGAAGGGTGTGGGAAAACAATGCTCTACGAAACTGCACCTTTCCTAGTTTGGAAAACGTTGGGTTGACCCGCTACCTCAACGAAGTAGCGCTGAGAAAAATGTGCACTTCTAACTTTTCCTTAAAAAGAACTCTGCTCACCAACTTAGAACGATAAAACCTGAGATAAGAGTTACGTCAAAAGACTGCTGAAGGAAGTCTATTTACGGTTAGGGTTAGGACAAAGGTTAAATGTTTAAGAAATGTGAATCAGATTTCTATGATGAGAATTCACACAGTTGCGTTGGCGTGTAGCAAGTAGGTAGATGGATAAAGTACAATTAGTAAGTTTTTATATAAAACTCAAAAAATCACAATATTATTAAATGGAAATGAAATTTAAGAACGAGCAGATATTTTTGGCAGAATGATCTTTCACAGAGGCAGAGGGAGGCGGAGGCGGGGGTCTTAAGCACTTCCTTCCAAGAAAATAGCCCAATTCACAATTCTAAAGCAATAAAATAATAATCAATCAATCAATCGATCAGTCAAACAAGTAATAAATCAATCAAGTAATCAACCCACCAACCAACCAGCTAACAAACCAACCAATCAATCCACCAACCAACCAATGACCAATCAATCAATCAATCAATCAATAAATCAATCAATCAATCAATCAATTAATCAATCAATCAATCAATTTGTCAATCAATCGATCAATCTGTAAATCAATCTATCAATCTGTCAATCAACCTATCAATCTGTCAATCAATCAATCAATCTGTAAATCAATCTATCAATCAATCAATCAATCAATCAATTTGTCAATCAATCAATCAATCTGTAAATCAATCTATCAGTCTGTCAATCAATCTATCAATCTGTCAATCAATCAATCAATTAACCAATAATCAATTAATTATCACCTTCCTTTTAGTTAGTAAGTGGGGCACATTATTAACAAAAACTAATTTAACTCACTATTTGCATTATAACGAAGGCATTTACAAATGAAACATTTACACCTTTTGCCATCCCCTTCAGCCTAACTTTAAAGTTTATTTTTTAAGTTCCTGTTGGAATTTATTTCATAAACTTCATTTATTCTTATGTGAGATTCTGTGTTTTTGGCGATATATGTTTCTACTGATTGAAACTGCCTTAAGAGTTTCATAGCAAGAATAGTCAAGTGTACGTAACACTAGCGCGTACCATATACATGAAGGCACTACACGAGCACAACATTCTACTACAAAGGTTCAACGAAGAAATCTACACGTTTTTTTTTATAAGAAAAACACTTTTTTTCCTGAGGCTCAATTTTCTTAACTTTTGACGAATTTGAGGCTGAGATTTTCTTAAGATTTTCTTAACTATTGCAGGAATAAAATGGCTGAAACAGGCTACTCTGTATTTGTTGGGCCACCATTAGTCTCGATCTTTGTACGAAAGTTTGCAAAATATCAATTTCTGGCATTTAAAGAAGATAAACTGTGATTTTCTTAGCATTCTCTTGAACTTGAGCCTTGTGATTTTCTTAGGATTTTCTTAAGATTTTGGCCATTTGAGCCTCATTTTCTTATAAACTTTTTTCTTATAAAAAAAAACGTGTATTCAAATTACGTAAAAGTGATGACTTTCTTGCTTGAGCATTGGAACTTTAGAGAATCCAGTATTGACATTTCTTAACTTTTTGAGCAGTCGATCGAGTATTACTTTCTTATCAGCAACATTCTTATAAAATAACGCGTAATCAAACAAAAACAACTGTTAATCAACCTGTTGAAGAGAGGTCGATTTCATGAGAACATGTCTGAACAGGACCGTTGTAAGTTTCGTACTGTGTGCGATCATCAGGCAACGGCAGTGAAAATCAACGTAGAAGTTCAAAACAGTTCTTTTTTATACAACATGTCATTTCACTACTACACTCTTGCTTTATCAAGGCCAGATAACTTTGACCAAAGTTTGATACTATTGTCTTCTAGGTAATCTGAGGTTCGAATGCACTTAAGGTCTTTCATATTTATGTCATAATTTATTTTCGATAGCTGCTATGAAACCTATAGTTAATTTACTATTGATAAACGACAGGGCTACGATTAATTTCTTCTTATGACTTTTATATCGCATATCACTAATCGAGGAAAGTCAGCGTTTGTCAGTTTGTTCTCTATGAGCAGAATACTTTCATCAATCTATTTGTCCATAACATCCTCTGCTTCCACCTAGTGGAGCCATACTAAAAGTGAAGTAGCAGGGCTATGCTGAAGACTATTCTATGAACCACGCCCATGACCATGCCCAAGATTTCATTCTAAACTGTTGAATTATACTATATACAGAGCTATAAAAATGCTACATGTAGTTGATGCAAAATATACATAAAGCAATAGCAAAGGGTTGGTTCATACAACTAAGCTAGGAATTCACCGAACTAGTATAGCTCATTGGAAGGGGGGCTGACCCTCTCCAACGATTCTCCTCCCTAGAATCCTCATACATTTATTCTATGCCAATAGGGATGCTGGAAAGACCTCTGGCTAAAGGAGGTAGAAATCTAGCTTGGGACGTAAGCCTTGTTAATTCAGTAACAGTGTTACCAAATCAAATGTCTCAAACTATGCACAATTTATTTTGCACTTCTATTTAACATATTCTGAGAAAATAGAAGTACAAGACGTTAAATCATGCCATCTTGATGGAGAGTTTCCTGACGAACTATGAAAGCAGACCAAACAAGGACTTGCTATAAATCTTATAAATGTGAAAGTGGTGAAGATGAAGTTTACATTAAAATTAATCTTATTTTTTATTCACTTTACACAATGTTTATAAGAATATAATCAATAAGAACATAAAGGTTCAAATTTAAGAATAATCTAAGAATAATGGAAGGCTCAAGCTTCATCAAGGCTTAGATTTTTAGCTATTTAAAATTTTCTTTTTAAAAAAAGTGAGAAATTCATATATCCGGTGTGAGAGCCATTGTGCCCTGACGAGACTCAGTAACTCTTCGAGGAGTGTCAGCGACACACTTTTTAGTATCATAATATAGTTAATACGAGTATTAATGCTCAAAATCACAGAAATATAAAAATAATATAAGAACAATCTTAGGCTCAAAATTTTAAGAATAGCAAGGATCAGAGAAAAATTAGGTATTCCTATAAAAAAGTGTGTAAAACATTTGATTGTCTAGATATCTAGAATTTTCCGTTAAGTATGAAAGGTAGGAAATTTTACAGTCTCCAAAACAACTTTTGCATTGCTAAATGGTAGGGAATGTACGCTTAGCTGTTGCAAAGCTCAGTGGAATTTTCAGGTATATTGTAGCTAGGAATGTATGAACATCTTTGCAATAGAGCTCGCTTCCATGTATATCGCAATGTGCACTATTCAGCGGCGTGCTGAAAAACTTTTGAGAGGGGGCTTGCAGCAACAGAGACCTAAAAGGTTGAACAAGGCAGAGTATTACCGACAAGCCACGGTCGCCATGTCAACCCCAAGATACAAGCCAAAAATTAACGACAAGCTAACAAATTACCAAAAGCTTCTGCAAAAAGCAGGGTGAGGGTAAAAACCATTCACGACGAATGCTTATCAGGCACTTCCAGCTAAAGCAACAGATTAATGATACCGTGAATTGTTTGAGTTTTTACCTGGCTAGAAGTCAAAATCGAGTCAATGTCTAGAATAATCTTGGGCACAAATCGAAAAATTTTAGATGTTAAGCCCAGCAAAAATTAGGTATTCTTACAAAAAATTTGTATTGGATGCTTTTGAAAAACAGCTATCAAAAATGATTAAAGGAAACATTATTTCCTTTGTGCTTGGGACATAAAGAATTGGGTTCGCTGAGTTACTGAAATAAGACTTTTACACGATTGAAATGAAGTTCCTTAGGATCAGATTCTGTCCCTCTTGTTGCTGCTCTAAAAGGAGTAAAACACAAATTGCCTTGCATGGCCCCCAAATCTTCCAGAATCCCTGGAAGCCAATATGAAGGATAAAAATACAGTCAACCTCGCATAATTCGGATCACACGGGACTGGCTGATTTTGTCCGGATTACAGAAAATCCGGATTACGTAGAAACTCTTTCAGTGTTGCACTTTAATAGGAAACTAATTGGACTTAGCAATTCTGTCCGGAATATACAAAAATCCGGATAAAACCGATCCGAATTATGCAAGGTTGATTGTACTACCAGAACCAGATCCAAAGTCCAACCTAACTTGCAGGAGCAATAATACCAAAACATACACTGTCTCGATTGGTGACTGGCTTAGAAAAAATATCGTGTTATCAGACGTATGCATTCCTCGGTGCCACACCCATATCACAATAAGACAGCCCACAATGACGCTCACTTCGAGGACTTTGTGGAAATACTTGTTTTCCATCATGAAATCGTGCTTTATGTCATAGCTCCATTAGTCAGGTTACTTAATTTGGAAACTTCAAGTTGGGAAACGCCAGTAAAAGCAAGCGTGCGCAAAAGCTGGAAATTCAGTTCAAATATGGAGTCCGTGATAATTGTGGCTAAATTCAAGACACTCTCTTCTTAATCAAAAATATATTATATGACTTATAAGCAGTGGTGTATCAAATTATTGTAGTAGAGCCAGATTAACATTTTCATAGAAACGTTGGGTGTGATATTAAAAACCAACAAATAGACATGCAATATATAGCATTCTACACTTTCCCCAATGGCAGATCTACAGCTTCGATTTACAGCTCCACAAAGTGAGGAGATACACACACTTATTTTAGGGTCTGTATTTGAGGCCCCATAGTGAAATATGAGGTTGAAGACCACTATCTAGTAGCATTTAGTTAATATGTAGAGACTTATGTATCCCCATGTTTACTTGGACCTAATGCAAGGAGTACTAGATATGTGGAGTGGTCAGTCTTGGGCCATAAATTTCTGCACCTCCTAGTCTTATGGCTAAAAATAACCATGTTTTAGCATGGCGGCCAAATGTCTGAAGAGTTGAGAGCTCCATTCAAGTTTATTTTCTCCCAACCTACTTGACCAATCATGATGCAGGATTCTTGCATCCACAGCAAAATGTAGGCCTATATTGCATATTGATTGGTAGGTCAGGTTGGGAGTAAATAGACCTGACTGGAGCTTTCAACCATTCAAACAATTGGTGCCTATGCTCCATCCGTTATGCCACTGACAATAAGTTTCAGCTGCTCCAAATTTATCTGAATTTTTTTATTTTCTCTTAAGCACTTTTCCGTGGTTGAGACTATACATGGAGCTTAACGACAGTTCAGAACATTTGATGGGTCTAATTAGACGATATCGATTGAGCAAATGCTCTCTGGTCAGTGTTTAGTTTGAGCAAACTTTGTAGGTTGGTCACCTTTTGCAGAAAAGACCATTAGATGGTTAAGTGAACTCGATGGTACAAGTGAAATGAAACAACACTCTATAATTTTGCAATACAACGTTACTGATGAATAGAAATGATTTATTAATCAAATGAATCAATTGCATCGCTTGAATTAAGAGTGCTTGATTTTCGAGACTTAAGAAAGTCAATAAGTTCATATAAGCTCAGTATGTTTGATTTTTAATTTTCGGCCAACCGTCTGCCTTGATGCTATATTACATGATGTTTCAAACGATTTGCAGGCTACAGTATTCAAAGTATACAAAAATACAGCCCTTGTGAGAGAACCAGTCGGATGCGACTTCTGCCTAAGAATTACTTTATAGAAGCATGCCTATATTGCAAGAGGATACATACAGGTGGATACATAGCTTGAAGGATTATTTGGGAATGTAGTTTAACAAGATCGAACAAATACACTGTTATTTATCGCATGTTTAACACACAGCTAAGTAGTCAATTGAAAAATCAAGCTGAATGAAATGAGATGGTATGGAAAGAATAATGAGAAAGATAGGATAAATAATGAAGAATAGTAGACGAAAGCATAGCACATGGTAGAAGGGATTATTGGAAATGTTACAAAGAATTGAAAAAGACAGAGGGAATATGAAGTCATACTTTCTGAGATCAAATACCACACTACACTCGTCACTTACATAAAATGCCCACCCCTAACGTATGTATCTCATTTCTGGGGTAACCAGGTTACTAAGCAACTGTATTTGCCACAAGGTTCCGTGCTATTGGGGTTTTATTACGTCATTAATAGGAGTGAATATCTGCTTCCTAGAGGTGTGACTTTGCCAACAGTCAAAGATGTAGGCAGTTCGTTATGGTGTACTTAGAAGATAAAATCTAACAAGGAAATAAACCAAAGCCAACTTGTCATGTGCTTCAATTCATTTAAATCAAATGAATCAACACACAATGGTGACTTTTGAAAATACTGAAGTCGTCTTTCTCCAATCCAAGTGGTCTCGAGTGCCAGGACTTATTGGCGTCGTCATTCAGCGGTACTGAAAATCGCTGAAGCGTGGAACCTGGCATGCAACTGAACGTGCAAGTGCAATGAATGGCCTTCTTGACAATATGAATGGCTTGGTATTCATTTCTCGAACACAAGGCTCTCAGAATCTGGAGAGTAAACTACTGAACGGCGGATTATTACCGAGAAAAAATAAAAATTGGGAAAAGAAAGCCCCAGCTATAGGCAGGGGTGCATTCACGATGCTGGGGCCCCTGGGCTCACTGGTGTTATGTGTTATGGGCCCCTCCCACGTACACATATCTAAGGCGTTGAGGGAAAATATCTGTAGACAGAAATAAAGAGGCAGATAGAACGTGAAGTAAGCCAAGTGCTATAAGGGTTCACAATGAAATATTCGCATCAAGCAATCTAGTTTGTAACAGAAAAAGCTCTTGAAAACGTGTTCTACGTGATTCCACAGTTTGCCAATTAAAAGATACGCTCTTTTTATTAGAACATTTTATAAGCACACGAGCCTCAAAATTGATGGTAAATTAAGAAGAAATTAAGAACCAGCAGAGGCTGAAGCACTATTGTAAAATGATTTGAAACTGACATAAAACTTTCTAAGCCTACAATGTTTGCCAGAAGTCCTTGAAACACGCTAACTATCACTATGTTGAAAGCAGCAAGTGTATCAAGACTTCTGGCAAGGATTATACATCTGGAATACCGTATATCTTGTCTTCTACTAATGCTATTAAAAACAATACCCGTTTCATAAACATCTAGTGTTCTCTTTTATATTGTCTAATGTCTAAATTGTCCACTTCCCAATGATTTAATGAACAAATTCAGAACAACTCAGCCTCAAAATTTTGGAAAAATTATAAACAGCCAGCCTGAACCTCAATTTTACTGGTCCTTATATAAAAAAAGGTGCATGGGCATATTTTAGCATATGTATTGTCAGATCTCCGATAGTTATTGTTTATAACATAACATCCAGCTGCAAAGGCATTGACAAGAAGAAAGACAAAATACTCATTCTTGATCTTTTTGCTGTACTTTAAAACAATCTACCGATAAATAACTATTCACAAAGCTTACGCCATAACAAATAATGTCTTGTCTCAACAAATATTAGTGCATGCGACATGAAATGAATTAACCTTGAAAGTAAAATGGTAGATTCAATTGAAATGCAATGTTTGTTCATGAGTGTTTTCTTTGAAGGGTAATAAGATTTTGTTCAGATTCAAATCATGTAGACAGGTAGGGACTTCAGAAACCAGACAAATCCAACAGTGTAGTCAGATGCGAACCACCATCACACCCCTTAGTTGTAACTGGGGAGGGAGCAGAGGGGGCATTTAATGATATTATTTTTCACAATTTTAGACCAAAAACTTTGAATTTTTGGTCTAATTCGGACTTTGCATAACTCTGAGTCAATTCCTTCCTAATTTCAGTTTAGAAAAGTACAACACATAAAAAATTGTTACTCAGCTAAAATTTTACTGCAAGGCAAATTAAAATATTTTCCAACATTACCTGGTTAAAAACTGAGGCTTTTTAAAGCATTTTGTTGAGAAATTAAAAACTCTGTTCTGCAGATACTGTATTTGGTTGACAGTTTTCTGTTGTGCTTGGGCCTACGCTAAACAGTAAATATGCATATAGGCATTACATTCTGTTTTTGACTTTATTCACTGTAATCACTAATTTTGAATATACTCCAGAAATTTAGAATGTTTAACTTTATTTTGACCAAGTCTAATATTTAATAAAAGTCAAACTTGGTCAAAATATATTCATATATTCTGGACGATCCTCGCTTCGCCATTGTGATCACATAATACCAATGCGTCGCTGCGCAATACTACATACGCAGCCGCAAGTTAGCAAAAGGCCCTTTCCCCTAAACGCACTCTTTCGTATGGACTTCTCAACCGCCCTAATTGTTACTCGGTCATTGCTGTAGGCAAGTTTCGCTTGGAACTTGGAATAAGTGTATGCTAACTTCTGTCAATTGCAACTACACACGTGACCTAACAATCGCAATCGCGTCATTCGCTTATATATGGTTACGAATACTTCTAACGTACAACCACTAGTTTGACATCTGTGACGTCATTATTTCATTATTAAAGTTAATATTCGAAGCACAAAATCGAGCGTTCTCACTATTGATCGTGGCTAATTCACTCGTGGTGATCAAGTTAAATAGAATCTGGAAAACAAATAAATTATGAAACAATCCTCGACCAACGGAACGTTGTTTTATTGACTCAAAAATGAAAAGCTAAGCACGATATTGTTCCATAAACAAAGTTGGTTGTTGGTGAGTCCATGGTATTTGAATGGTAACTATATGGAGTTCTGTCGATTGGCTCCAGCCTGGTGATTTGTATTTTTCTAGGTTCATTAAAAATGAGAAGCTAGACTTCGTTATATCGGAATTTTTGTGCTAGAGACAATCAAAGTCGTTTATAGGCAATTCGTTGTCGATTAAGTTGTATGCAACAAGAGCATCCTAGGAAACGCATGGAAAATATTCTACAGTCAATAGATTTAATAAATAATCTCGATACTTCACTATGAACAAACAACCAAAGAAACTTCAACAAGAGATTCTCTGACTAAGGAAGTGACTTTTTCAACGATTGCCCATACAGCTAAATTACTACTTTACCAAACAATAAAAAAACAAAAAAACAAGTGTTATTTTCAAGCAACATGGCATTGACTCGACTTAAATTCAAAAGTCGTGATGAACATAATGAGTTGTTATTGAGCAGTCATAGGATCCTTGGAAGAGAATCTGTTCAGTTGGTTTGACTGCTCGGATTACATGAAAATAAGCCAATGATTTCAAGGATAAGAGGGCGATTTTTCATCTAATACCACAAAGCCATGGCTGACTTTGGATCTAATAAGGGAATCAAGACTGCAGCTAATTTCTAAGAAGCTTTCAATAATGGACTTCATTCATGGCCTAGCTTGCAAAATTGCTTAAATTGGACGCATGCTAGAAGATTGAGTTGTTCTACATTTGTTTAGCAGAACAGCAGAAAGGGGATATAAAGTGATGAAAGGATGGGGGGTAACGAAAACTACCTTTAGGCCATAAAAAGTCAGTATAAAATGTAATGGAAAGAAAGGCTAAAGAAAAAATGTACAAGAGTTTCTATCATAAAAAATGCTCGGTTAAGGAACCAATGTTGTTATACAGGAAACATACGTACAGGCAAAGAAGGAGCAAAAACAAAGAGAAGGTGGAAAAATCCCCTGAAAAGACAAAAATTTCCTGACTCTCTAGGTTTTCCAGACTCCTGAGAAACTTTTAATCCCAAATTTCCTAGCACTATCTTTTCCTATGATGCAATTACTCTGTTGCGTTTAATAAATATAATAAAATAAAATATCACATTAAACACTATAACCAATTGTTAATGAATCCAAAGCGGAACTTTCTAATCCAGTATCATTCTCACAGCGAAAATCGATTCCATCGCTTTCGTTCCCAACATAGTCAAAAATACTGCTATCTTCAATATTTACAGTAAAATTTTCTTTATTGATGTCGCTAGCCGTCTTCAGTGTGTTTTCCCTAACTGTATCCTCGTTTCCAGTCATTTTGCCCGTCAAGCATAAATAAGTCATACCATTTTCAAAGTTATTATTCTTTTCTGAAAACATTTCGAAAAAGTCTTTTCTTTTTTTACTTTGAAATGGCGACGAAGCATCTGACGCATATGTTCCTGATGGAGTGTCAGAATCTGTTGTCAATCTGGTAGATTTTGCTGACACGGTTGCTGCAGACGAATTTTCCTTCTTATCATCAAAATGAATATCAGTCTCGGTTTCAGGGATGGCGCCCTCTCCCAAAGGAATGTTCTTCGCAGAGGATAGTCTTTGCCTACGACTGGTTTTTTCATTATTGTGTTTATCTACCTTTCTATGTTTGAATTTATCTGATATAGAGTCAACTCTGTTTTCTCTGTCCTCCGGCAGGTCACTTTTGCTCATAATTCGAAGCTCCTCCGTCCCCATGACACGTCTCAGTGGGAAATCTCCGTCATTTCCAGACCCCTTGGAACTCCTACTCCTTGTTCGATGTTTTGAAGGGTCAGTAAAACTTCTGCTTCTTTGAGGCTTAGATCGCTTTGTTGGTTTTGTTTCACGGTAGTGTTTCTCATATGGTCGTCCTGGGATTTTATCCTTAGAAGCTCCTGAATTATGGCACAGATCTCCGTTTCTAGAATCTACCGACAGTGTGGTAGTATCTTGTCTGTCCTTCATGTCAGGGCTCCAAATTTGTCTCAAAACTGACCTCTTTTCTGATATATCGATAATTTTGACGTCCTGTTCCCCACCATCTTCACCATAAACTGTTGACTTGCCAGAGCTGGTTACCAAAGGCGATAACTTCTTCTTATCTTTTGCTGTTATACTCTTCATGGTGGCATTGTTACTATGTATAAAATTATCGAAAGGTTGTAAGTTGAAACGAGTTCTATCTTCATCTGAGTATGGCCGACTTGTCCTTTCCTCCTTACTACTGCCATCCGACAATGTAACTTTCCGCGAAGATTTACACCTGTGGTCTTTACCGGCGAGCAAACTTGAACCAACGCTTCCATTATCACTCTTTGACTTTCCCCCGCTCTTTACAGAACATTTCACTGGAAGCTCCTCGCATTCCTCGCGCTTTTTCTCCGGATTTTTCGTCTGGTGAACTGGACTGTTATCAATAAGAGCCCTGTAACCAACTCCATCATGATAAATCTTTCTATGTTCAATTAACCTACCAAGGCATCTGTGGATTATGTCGTCGGTTGGAATACGAACATCGTGGTAGACATTTTTGAGGTATTTGATAATGGCATCTCTAGACGCACATCGGCCATCCCGATCAAGCTCCATAACAGTATCGTGCAATGCTGTTGTAAGTGAAATGAATTGAGAGTGGGGGATCCATTCAACCACAAAATCCTTAACGGTTCCTGCATAATTGAAAAATACTTCATTAGTTGAGGCATGTTCTAGAATGCAACATTGCTAATGTTGACTGTAAATACTCTAATTCATTGTCCAGATTTCGCGAGGATCCACAGTGAGGCAATCAACAGGTTGTTTGTACCGCTCTGGACAATAACTACCACAACATCAATGGACAATTAAAGATGACGGCAGTTGGGTTAGGGTATTGATGACAGTGATGACTACAGTATTTTTAAAGGAATTTCCACAAGTGGAAAAACTTCTCAAAAGGACCATAAAGATGGTGGAAAAATTTTGACTACGCCCTGCAGATATATTGGTGGAAGGAACGTAACAATAATTCCATTTTCGAAGTGATAAAATCACGCTGTCTTTTTACATGATGCTAGAACAACCGTAAAGGGAGTCACTCTAACTGAAAAAGCTTTTCAGCGGGCCCAAAAAGTGAGAAAATTATTTGATTTTGCTGGTCATTACTTGGGGAAGCATTGGATTTACTGAGGACTTTTTCTCAATAGTTAATAGGCTAACAAATGCCTTGGATTGGTGATGATGATGAACATGATGATTGTGAAAATATATTGCTGATAATAATAACAACATCAATTATGATTAAAATGGTGAAAAGATAAAACAATGAATGTGACTGCAGTAACAAAAAGAATGGATGACTGCCATTTGTCCAAAACAATATAAAATATACTATACTGCAATGTGCCATCCAAGAAAGAAAGAGATACAGAGTCACCGGATTCCACAATTGATGAGAATTACGAATATAATTCTGGTCTCCTTCACAAAATAAATCAAGATGACAAGCAATAAAAAACAAATCATAGAAATAGCAGAGAAAACAACACAATATAGAGAAACGAAACAAAGACATGCCGGTAAATGGAAGCTTCAAAAGGGTAGTATCGACATGAAAGATCATTCCCAAGCCATCATCTCTGAGGAAAGGGTAAACTCAACTACTTCTTCACATAAAAATCCTCGTGGCCATCTTTCCATATTCTCGAGAATTCAATGAAAGGCCTATTTACAACATAGTTGCATTTGAAATCAATGCCTAACCATTCGCTGCCAAGAAATCTCAAATTCATCTGTCAAGATGTATATATCGAGATGTTGTTAACGTATCAAGTACAGAGGTTGGAAATAGAACCTCCTATGTCGGAGATAAAAGGATCACTGATAAAACAACAAGTCCTCCAACAATCATCAGGTACAACACAATTTGCCGGCACAGAGCCTCTACGGCGTGCAACACTCCACCATATTGAAGCAGTGTGGTCTACTAGTGAGCCAGATTGATTGCAGCCTCATAAATCTTTCTAATCCATACAGTCTTTGGATTTTGATTGCGACAATACAAGATGCTAAAAGAATGCTTCGCAGGGCCAGGAGAACCCATAGAGCCATGACATCTAATTTGATCAGAGAGAACTCCACCAATTTTGTTGGAAAGGGGCAGTGCAACAGAAAAAATTCATTACCCTCAATTTCAGTGGCGTTGATATGTCCTAACATTTGAGCCTGGCTACAATGAAGTCGACACAGGTTGATGATGGTCGGCGGCAAGTCTTACAGTGGCTTATGTCATTCAACCTGTGACGGTATTACAGGGCAATTGTTTCCACCTTGAAGCAGAGTAGTCGGCATTTTGGTGCAGAGTGGGACGACTATAGGAACTGAAAGTGGGACGATTATAGGGACAAATCTATTCTACAAAAGTCGGAGAAACTATCGTCTAAGGCCCTTCGTCAGATTTGAAAAGATCTGCCACTAATGGAACACGAACTTTATGATTATGACCAACAATTTATGATTATAACCAACAATTTATGATTATAACCACGAGACTTTGGCTATCCAATAGAAGAGATTCTCAACTATACGCGTTGCTTCTAGCCCCAAGTACAATGTGGCCACTGATTATGACCAGACACTGTCGCAGACTTGCGCTTGACCTCTGAAGACAAAGCACTTACCACTTTATCGAAAAAAGTGTCATGCATAAAAGGGTGCTTATTGTTGGCGACAGAGCTACTGTCCCCTAAGATCCACGGCGATCTTCTGGAACTAGGCCTAATGCACCTTGTAGACCACTGTGCACGGAGGACATTTCCAAACCAGTCGTTTGCGGTTGAACAGCCCAATCCAAACTGGATTTCCAGAATTTGCATTTAGCAGATTCCATACCAAATTAGTCATCCACAACATATGGTAAAGAAAACTGGTCATTCTGCCTACAGTTTCCTGGTAAGGAGGGCTTCCTGGCACCGTTAAGTACACAGATATTCAGCTTGCATTAAGCTTAAGTTCCACGACCAATTTTCTATGACAAGTTTCCTTGCTTGTGCAGATGGCCATCCAATTTCATTCGACAATTTTTGCATTGACAAGTATACACTCTTTTTTATAAGAACCAGTAAAATTGAGGTTCAGGCTGCCTGTTCTTAATTTTATCCAAAATTTTGAGGCTGAATTGTTCTTAATCAAAACTTCATTCTTAATTCTTAATCATATGGTTCCATCAAAACGAGCAAACAATACTTGTCGTATAAAAATTGTCATAAAGAATTGCTCGTGGAACTTAGGATTTACTTTGTTAGTAAAAGCTAGCCTACATTAACTCTTCAAGCCTTAGTTATTGCTTTCTTGATGTGACTTTCGAAAGTTAACTTACCATCAAATATGCTCCAGAGACAATTATGCTCATTGTACCAGCTTCATTACACCCAAAAACACCAATTTAGACTGCTCTTGCAGAGAGAAGATAGAACAGTCTGTTTTATCAATCCAAATCAAAATCATAGTCAAACTACAACTGTATTACCGATTATATTATCGGAGCTGTCATTCCCGAAAGAACTGAAGAGAAAATTACAAATGAGAAGTCAGACAACAACGTTCAATCTCTGTGGCCGTCCGGGAAGGTCAAGCATGTAAGAAAAAACAAAACGACCTAGGTTGGAAGCTTGAGGAACATACTGATAGATAAGTGCGAGAAAATAACTGACTGGTGTTCGAATCCTGTTCGGGTTAGTTATTTTCTCGCAATGTCACTTTAATTTCTCTAAAGCCTGTTGTCCATAAATAGTATAGAAAGATAAAACCCTCTAAAAAAGAAACAGACAAATAAATAAATATATTTATATATAAATCACGTTATATATATACATATTTACATATAAATATAAATATATACCGCACTGGGGCCAAAATAAAAATTTTCCAATTGTGGTAGCCCACTCATGACTTAGTATTTACCTATGTCAGCCTTAGCCGAATTAATATATATATATATATATATATATATATATATATATATATATATATATATATATATATATATATATATATATATATATATATATATATATATATATATATATATATATATATATATATATATATATATATATACATATATACATATATACTTATATTTATATGTAAATATGGTGCTAAAAACCAGGGGAGTTAAAACAAGCCACTATGGTCTAGTGGTTACGACGCTTGCCCGGAATGCGAGAGACCCTGGTTCGATCCCAGGTGGTGGCAAATTTTAATTTTCTCCTGGTTTTTCTGAGCATTATATCAACCTTTCTGTTTGCACCGAAAAAGGAGAAATCCTGGTTACTCGCTAGCTACTGATTGTATATATATATTTATAGGTATAGATATGGATATATAAATAAAATGTATATCTGTCTCAACACGATTTCGATGCTGCAAATGAACTGCAGAACTGCAGAACTGCAGATAATGTAGATCTATATAGGAATGATGATGTCACTACATATATATTTTTCCACACTGATTTAGCACTCTCGTATTAGCTGACGTTGGGTTTCACAAGCTAGTTTGCAAAGCTTGAACATTAGGACTTATATATATAAATCAGCAAAGGATATCCTGATGCACAATTAACAATTCTTCGGGGAGTAAAAATAATTTGCTATCAACTGTGGTCAATTACGCAAGTTACTACAATGACGCAGGCTGGAATGACATATATGCGTATCCGGAAATAAGTAATGCACTCAGTGGGTTCAGTTTAAGTCTGTGAGCTAAAATTCAAACTTGCTCCAACTCAGTTCGGGTTTTTGAAGCGCTTTGAAAAATCAAAGCGGAGGATGAAAGTGTCACGTGAACACATATAGTTGAAATTGGGGGCAACCTGAGAGAATGGGTAATGCACCCCGGCATAGACTGGTCAATATTTTGGTGTCACGAAAGACGTAATGGAGGGTTTAAGATATTCATACGAACAGACAGCAAAATGAATACTAGCGATCTGAACTGATGGCGCACAGAGCTCAAAACTTTCCGCAAGTTCTAATGTCATGAAGGCAAGGGGCTCCTATCGGCCAAAGTTGCGAGGTTACGTTCCGTGGCTTGCTGAAGATTTTGAGTTGGGGGAGGGGGTGTAGCAAGGAATTTTACTGACGGTATCAAACAAGGCAGCACAATAACTGACAAGACACGATATTTACCGAACGACAAGTCATGGGAACTATGCCAGCTTCTACTGACAATCAAAAAAAGTACTGAGAGCTTCTGCAAAACATGGGGGGGGGGGGTGTGACACCCCTACTTTTGCAAGTCCCTTGTTAAGTAAAAACTTTTGATCATCTGTGAAGATTGATAAGGGGACAAGAAATTCCGCGTGGGAAGCAGGGCCTGGGAATGAAAAGATCTTCCTCTACGTAATTTGTTATCAAGGAATGTTGCTTTGGAGGCATTCTAGATTGGCACAAAGAAACAAAGGTCAGAATGAGGTGGCGGAAGAGAGAAATTTCAGAATGAAAACCACCTAGGTAAAGGTTGTTTTCAAATCTATCCTGAAACCAGCCTATAAAAATATGTCTATTGTGAGGCCTCTGAGAGACCATTGAAGTGGAAATCAATGGCAAGGATATAAGGAATTGTCTTTTAATTCTGCTTTGATAACAATTTATTTGCCAATTCAAAATCTTTCCTCTTGAACAGATCTGAAAACATAGGCAAACAGCTACCATAGTCACGGACATAATTCTGCTTCATAAAGTAGCTGAGTTTTCTGGCAGATATGTGGCCATATTGAAATTCTATAAGTGTGTCATAAGAACTCTGTGAAGCTAGGAATCCAAGATATGTTCTTAGGTTTGTCTATTAAAAATAAATTAAACAGAAATCTAAATATCAAATGTGCATTATGGGTTGAGATAATTGTGCTTGCAAACCTGGAGTCAGTCTTTATTTCTCTGTTTGTAAAGGAAGCCAGAACAAGGTCTAAAATTCTAAACCTTCCTCTTTCCTTAACAATGTGGCAATTTTTTCCATCTCCCTGAAAAATTTGATGACTTCTCCATTTTCCCTTCTTTCATCCTAAGTACACTTTTAGCCATTCCCCCCTTCTCCCTGAAAAGTACCGCCCACATATTTGTAGGTTATCCCATATCTTAAGTGAGGGAAAACTAACAGGAATTCATACTTAATGAAGCACCACAAGAATGTGATTATGATTATACGATTATCTGATTTCTATTCCATGTCACTTGTGGTATATAATAGTGGGAGTTGGGTGAAAAGACAGGGTGCTTATAGTACAATATAAGATGGGTCTAAATGAGAGCAGGGGGTAAACAGAGCTGTTACAATAGTTGAAATGAGCAGGCAAAAACTATAACATGATAAATTGAGATCCTGTTAGTCTCTACTGCTCTGTCTGAACAGAGGTTCTTAATAATTATCCCTCCTTAGCAAATTTGTTTGAAATGAAAAATTCAGACAATTCAAAACAATCATTTAATCTTGTATGTGGTACAGCCTGGTACTGTATGAGAACAAAGAGTCATTTCTGAAGGAAAACTAGGTGCAGTGAATTGTAACATTAAATGATGCACAGATGGCTATATAGCAAATCTACAAAGAGAATATTGTAGTCTTGTCATGGCTCATGACTTCTAAAACTAGACCAAAAAGCATAAGAACTTGATGGGAAGAAAAATGACAGACAAATGGCTAAATCACCACTAGTACTTCTTTCTACATCTAGTCAATACCAACTATCAAAGCTAATTGTGAAGTACTGTCTAAGACTATATATATATATAATAAAACTTATTATAATGAAGTTTAGTATGATAAAAGTATATAATTAGGCAACAGAATGTGTTGGAAAACAATCAAATAAGGAAAAGAGTTATTATAACTAAACATCATAGCCAATGTGTTATTCAGGCTGGTAAATTTCTGGGGGCAAGGGGTATCCAATTTAGGAGGAATGCCACATAATAAAGCATTTCAGAAATCAAATATTTATTAATCATTTATGATTTGATAGTAAATAATAATCATTATTTTATGTAGGGGAGTTGGATTCAGCTATGATTATAAACAACAGAGTCTTCATTATTGTTTCATACTCCTTATAATACCTGCAAATACTGTCTTAAGTAGAAAGGTGCTTTGTGGAGAGCCAGACTATATTTGTAAACTATAAGACTATTGTTTTATTAATTCAAAAATCCACACAACACTACTACACTGCCAAAACATAATCTCCGAGGTTTTTCTACTACATTGGACTAGATTTAACATTCTTACTTTTTAATCGAAAATTTTAAACTTTACGAAAATGAGACTGCTTGTGATGCAATGAATATGTGAAACACTTTTCAACAGGCATATATTTGCGTTTCCCCACAGGGATCGTTGAGTGACCGGCATAAAGGCTTCTACACCTAGCGACGCTAGCGACACTAGATTATCAATAATATAAGGTCAAAACATAGGTTCGGTCCACCAAAAACAAAGCCGACAAGTTGTAAAGATACGAAGTAAATTTCTTACCGACATCCTTTAGCAAAAATCCTTTTGGGTTCCTCAATATTCGTTGACTCCATGCTTTTTTCAGAACCTCAATATCTTCACTTGGCCCAGAAAGCAACAAAGTGTAGGACGAATACCATCCAAAAATCTTCAGCTCATGAAAACTCTCAACAAGCTTTCTATTAAGGGAGTTTTTATTTGCATCTATAAATGCCTGCAATAGCTGCTCCGGCTTGTAAGTGAGTTCACCTTCTTTGTCGCTTCCATCTTTAGTGGATGAAGATGTTGATAAAATGGTCCTTGGACTTGAAGAAATCGATTGAAGATCAATAGATCGAAAAACAAACGCAACAACATTTCCATGAATAAGTGAACTTTGCCGATGAGACTTGATATGCTCCCTATTTGTTCTAACACTCTCTGTAACTGACATTGTGTTAAGTCAAAAACAATCCACTAGTCTCATATTTACGATTGGCTTCACAAATCTGAGTCTCACTCGAACACTGTTTTCAGTACGTAACTATTCGCGCTTTCTAAGCAAACACAGGTCATGGTCCTCACAGTGCTCCTCCGCAGTCGAGTCGCACAAGACCATTGAACTAAAAGTTCAATGCACAAGACAGTTAAATTCGAGATGCTTACAGGCAGCACATTATATTGAAAATTTTTATAGTCGCTAGCTTATTCAATTGCAAACTTTGCAATTAATTATTGGTATATCAATAAATAGCCTCCTCAAATCAGTGGACTGATACAGCTTAATGCAGGGTAGCACGTCACAAATGTCTTAGTCTGTCCACACTTGCACATCTTCTAGTAATGAGCACTTTTCACTTAAATCCAAACTTGTAGAATGCTTTACTCGCTATTCTTCATAAATTCCTAACAACGATACTGTCAACAAAGTTCACTCGTAGCTCCGTTTCTTAGCCTTTTTGCACTGTCCCACTTTCCTCAAGTGCAATGAAAGACTTTCTTCTCTCAACAACTAAATCTGCTCTCTCTCCTCGATTAGCTTAGCTATCGAGAGAGCTCCTCCGTATGAATTCCTCTTGATAAAAATTTCTTGTTTTATTTATGCAATATTTGTTGTCAAATAGTAGTTTTATTGTAGTTTCGTATTGTCGTTACTTAATGGTTTGGAAAATTTTGTATTACTTGGATTTTAAAAAATGAAATGAATTGCAACTTTTTGTATCAACACTAGTTGACGTAAGTAGAAGTTAGTTTATAATGCAACAATAGTGCATTTATGTCATCTATTTTATTAGTGCATAAGATAAAGAGGGAGACCGAATTGATCATAATAAGAACTGGGGCGATTCTGTTAGAAAGGTCATGTTTTTCAGGGCGTACAAAATGCATTATTTTATCATCAATAATCGTAGCTTGGCATCCCCTTCTTAAAAGCCCAATCCCCCTAAGGGAACTTTCCCACTTTGGGAAACGTGTACATACAGCTAGAATTGAGAATAGCAGTGCTTTTATTAACCTTGTGTAACAGTCAAGTTATCGTGCAGTTAGCCGATAGATCGAAACGAGAAAATATGCTACTATGGGAGTGCATCAGAATACTTGAATCGGGCTCATCACTAGGCCTATCGAAAGTTGTATGAGGCTGGGGAAATGGAAAATGTAGACCCACTAATACGGCATTTGGCATCTAGAAGCCACCAAATAATTAGTTTATAACTTTTGGGATGCCCTTTCAGACTCGGAGTACGGGGCAATCTGCTGGCTGAGAAGCAGTACACAATTCCCCCAAGTAGTATCTTGCATTGATAGGTATTTCCTTCAGACCCATGACATATAGTACATATTCGCCAGGCAACAGAATTCAACTCAAAGTGTTAAACAATCAAATTTTAATGCCAAACACAAAGATAATTATTTTGCTGGTGGCAATCTGAAATGGATAGAAGTTCAATAATTTACGAAAATAACAAATATATAATAATTGCTGCTGTCATATGACTGCTTGTTCAAACGTCTTCATCTTCCATAGATGCGGGGAAAACTTTCATTATCCCTATGCACATAACCAGAAGTTCTTCTTGAGAATTAAAACACACTTTCATTTGTAAAAAGTGAGATTGTGCAAACTGTTAGCTTGTTCGGTTGGTGTCAAAATTCTTGAGCGCCCACAAGCGAACATTTCCGTAGGGTGCAATAGTTTGGAAACGAATCAACTTCGTATATCAAAAGTAGATAAGACAGACGGTCTTAATTGTTTTCATTAAATGATTTTGTCGTCGCATGTTTCAGAGCGTTGGTTTCAAGAAGTTCGTGTTTTGTAATCTCTCTGGTCTATAATCAAATAATTTGATCTCTGATGTAATTCACAACTGTGCACAACTTGGCAAAGATCTGGCCATAATTACTACAGAAGGTCGAGCATACTCTATCCACATTCACTTCCTATATCTATCTTCCTCCACAAAAAGCCAATTCTGTACAAAAGTGCTAATGCTTTTATCACAATAACTGGCTGCTAGCAATAGCACTAAATGGCAACGGTGAAAGAGTCTGTACAGTGAAATGAAAATCAAGACAAGAAAATGGAGAATTGAGATGGTAATAAGGATAAATAGGGGTCTCTCTTTCGACGGGCTCGTCCTGTAATGAAATTATGCTACTACGAATAGGCCAATGAATCACTGCTATAAATTATTGGTCATTAAGTAAAGAATGCAGATTATATAGTCCAAGGAAAAATACAACTAACGATTTGAATTTATGTGAAATAACTTAAGATGCTGTTCTTATATATAACTGAATATCAATTATAAAAATGGAATAATATTCAATGTAATAATCAAAACATTATAATCGCGAGATAATAACATCTAAAGTTTGAACGTTCTATTAACAATAAATTCTGTCTAAAGTATGGACATATAGATTTACTTTCCGCCCTGATGTTATCTTGCCTGCCTGCCTTTGTGCATTGATAACAACTGTCTTTCCCTCAGATTTTCTACCTTCTTTCCGACATCTACAGCTGTTCTACGCTATACCCACGAAGAACATCCTTAGAAACGTCTTCACAATTTCACCATCTAAGATTCTCATCTCTATATGTAATGACCAATTAACACCATTAGTTTGTCTTTGCAATTAGGGTTGACAACTCAATGCATATCTGCCTTTGATATGGACCCCTAATGATATGGGAAATTGACAGGTCTTCTTTCGACAACAATACTGTCTTTGTTGTTAAGATCATCTACTTTGAATGTCATAATATTCTTCAGCTGAATCTAGAAACAGCAAACAAGAATTGTGATTTACAAAAAAGGAACAGGGGCCCATAATAAAATAAAACATTAAAATTAAATGCAAAGACATGTCGAACAGGATGTATCTAGTAATTTTAGGTAAAAATAATGGGGTTGCTCAAATTTAACATTTAATTTCTTCCTCAAAAACATGAAGGGTCGTTGATTGCTAAATTTAACGAGGAAGAAGTCGCCACGGTTTATTTCCAAGGTAGGCTATGGTCTCATTCCCGAAGGATGTAATATCTACCTTTGGAGTTAAGCGTCTTTGTCACTCTTTAGGTTGTAGCAAACACGCCATTCCATCAAGGCATAATTCACGAAAGGAGGGTTTGGGTCGAATTTTTGTTTTATAGATTTTAGTCCTATAGAACTAAAAGCTTCCTAAGAAATTAGATTACATATAACGTCCAATACTAGCAATGAAAGCAACGCTGATGTTTGCATATAACTGGATCAAGGAAATCAAACAATGCCAAAAATAAAGGAAACAAACGGAATGAAAGAAAGTAAAGGACCAAAAGCGCTAAAAGAAATAAGAATGACAGCTCCAAGGTACTTGAGAAAACACAAGGTCATATATTTAAAAATTATAGGACTAAATGAGGATTTAATCAGTACATACTAGTAGAATCAAAACGAACAAAGAACGTTATGGAATAAAGGGAACAAAAAACGTGCAGAATAAGTCTCGGTAGATTTATGCAAAGACAATCCTATTATTCGGATCTTAAACAAGGTGAATTTAAGCAAGCAAAACTAACTTAAGAGGAGAGAATGTGCAGGATAAACATGTGCTAAATAATCAGAGGGTCGGGTCATTCTGTAAGAGGACGTGTTCCATATTAATCCAGAGTTCATCCGATTATATGTTATATGGATGAAATGACAGTCAACGATCAAATATTTTTCAAATGGCCATTTAAATGCAAATTTGTGCTGTATGGAAATGATCTATCATTCAAATAGACATTGAAAGCGTCGGTAGGATTGCAGAAAATGCGAACGTGCCAAAACAACGTTGTATTATATAAATATATTCAAATTTAAGATGGAATTTCAAAGGCTAGGAAACTCAATACTGATGGGTTTTTACTTGGACTTAACATTCATCATAACCAGTATATAGTCATAAAATCGGATTATATGCGAACTGTTATTTCCTTAAGCACACTTAGATAATATAGAATCACAACTGATTTATTTCAGAATCTACGGCCTCAACACACCTTGATGAAACAAGAGAGACAACAATCGAGATCCAAATGGTTGAGGAGGGCCTCATTTCACTCTTTTCCCAATGACGTCATAGAAGCATATCTGTTACAACCTATCTTCTTGCTAAACATCTCACTCTTATTCAAGGATATTCATATAGGAAAGAACAGAGGTGCCGTCCTCTAAAATGTTAATAAAGGGGTGTGTGCTGCAGGCCATTCCATTGACCACACCTATGACCACATCCAATATTTCATTTTAAACTGTACAAATATAAGTACATTTAAGGGTATGTAAAAGCTATACTTAAACGATGTAAAGATACATAAAAGAATAGTAATTGTTGGCCCATAATACCAAGCTAGGAATTCAAGAAACCAGCATGCATTCATTGGAAGGGGCCCGGGACCCCCAAAGATTCTCTTCTATTTAACAAGGGGGCTGAGCCCCCTGCGTCTTTTCCACTACACTCTTGGGTAAGGAGAAAAGGTTTCAAGTACAGAACAACAAGAGTGCACAATAACGAGTGGAACTGACTTCGGAGATAAGCACTGGCTTGTTTGATAATTGGACAATTTCGAATATAGCAGATGATAATCTATGATAAATCAAGCCTTTGAATTCATCTAAGTGTGGATTGCATGACAAGGACGAACAGTCCCAAACCGAAAGAAAGAGACGGAGATGGTGTGTCAGATTAACAAAGTGTTTGCAGTGCGCTAAAGAATGTTTCCTCTTTTTGCTTCAATAGCAAAATTCTGTGGTACCAACAGACGATATTCATCGATCGAGAAAGATAGAGGGAGGTAGAGACAGGGAAAGGGAAAGAGAGACTCGTCGCTGCTTGAATGATTCATTCAATCATCTTTGATTTTATCTGATGTACGATGTATATTGAATGATGCGCCTAAGGCCACACAGGTTTCGAAAGGAGCCACTATAATAGTGTACGATCTACGATTTGCAACGGTGATAGTCTAGAGAATTCAAATCTATGTCAACATAGCGGTTATCTAGGAACAAACCAATCACTGGGCAATTGCAAGAGCCTCAATCAGTCTTATCTAATCAACTGTGTCACGCACGATCTTATTTTCTAACCGGCAGTCACAAATGGCGTTTCAAGCTGATGAATGTCCAAAACGTAGTTATTCTTCGAACCGTCGTGTGATATATTTTCTTTCCACCAGTAAAATCTGAGATAATCTAAAACTAACGTCGGTTCACAGTAGAATTAGGCAACAAAATACAAACTCATGGGAAAACCTGACGCTGCGGATACAATCAGTCGTAACAATTCGTAAAATAAGCCATATGTTCTAAATCTTATTAGTTAAATAAATATGAGGTATAGAAAGTCAGCCAGGTAGGCCAGGTAGCCATGCTTGTGTGGAGGAGCGTGAATACTTTCTTAAGGTTGTGTAAAAGGAGTGGAGGTAGTGGGAGCGATCGACACCCGAATGAAGAGAGGCGAAGTTTTATTTGTTGGAGGGAGTTGATAGAGGATACAGTTGAGAATTACCAGTTTGTTTGTTGCTTCGAATATTGTGTGGAGAAAGGGAACTCTTGAGTGTTACACTACTTACACTGCGTTCGGCTTCATGACACTTTCAATGGTTCGAGTGCAGTTTTCTAAGAGTGTTCAAGCTCTTTCCAATGAAGAAACTTACAATACGAAAGTATCGTAATGTAATACTGTAGAAAGGTATGATTCCAAGGTCAGGGATTAGATTAAAAAACAAAAATTTAATTGAAAACGTGGTTCGAAAGTCCTAGGACAGTGATTTATATCACAGCCGAATGAGTTGTTCTATGGGACAATAAATAACTACTTGCAGAAAATCTAACTAAGGGTGCTTTGGGGTTCCTATTTCTTAACACATTCCCTAATCCCCATTTTCCCAACCATCCAGCAGCCTGTGTCCGTAGGACTATGATGTCCTCCCGACTCTGCGAAGATGATGTCAAACGTACGAACATTGGCACTGATATTGCTAATGTTGTAGGTTGATATAATAAGCAAAGGGCATGAAAAATTAAGTAAATATCTACCATTTCATACTAGATGTAATCATCATCATCGTCGTCATATGCTTCGTCAGGAACAGCTTCTTCAACAAAATCTTCATCATCTTCATCCTCTTCAACATTATCATTTCCATTGACAAATCCATTCTTCTGCGTATCTGCACCAACCCCTCTTCCAAGGGGGATGTCAAGAGCTTTATGAATGGTCTCAATTGTTTTTAATGAAACATAATAAGCCATGTTTACAGATGGAATCCTCTGGCGTAGTTCTTTCATTAGTATGTAAGCCTAGGAGAGAGCATGAAGTAAAAAATAACAAATAACAGAGAGAATATAGGCATTACTAATAAATACGTAAATGCCTTTTTATACAAGCAATAAACTTTCTGGCTTCAGCTTTGATGTTTAATATTTTGTCAAAATCTAACCGTAAATGTTTCCAAAGTGCTTCTTAAAATTTCCTGAAGACGAATCGGGAATTCAACGTCTCAATTGATTTGAAACATTGAATTCCCGATTCGTCTTCGAGATGAAGTTGACTTCTAATTTTACAGTTTCATGATGCGTAGGAAGGGAATTGTCCTAAGAATGAGTTTGTTTCCAATTTAGTAAGATCAATCTACGTATCAATAAAAAATCAGTGAAAACAAACTAGCCAATTGATAAATCAACTAATCCACAAAATGGTCAAACTATAGCTAATCAATGGATCAATCAATCAATCAATCAATCAATCAATCAATCAACCAATCAATCAATCAACCAATCAGTCAATGGGCCATTCACTCAGTTATTCAGTCGGTCAGTAAGTCAGTAAGCCAACGTGTTCTCCGTATGGCTCATCTTTTACACCCAAGGACGGTTGCAGCAAGGGGACAATAGGGGTGATCACTTCCCTGTCGTCAGATCATGGGGACAAAGGGAGTCATATGTGTCATTTTGAATAATGCTAGCAAACGTTCATCTATAAACTAATGCCTTACACATACTGTTTTGAAAGTAGGATTCAGTAAGGATTTATATGGGCAGTAGCTTTCCCACGATTCTCTATACTCTACTATCCGCGTAAGTATCAAATCTGGTTAAGAAGATCTTATTGTGTATGATATGACAATAAAATCACATCCTTGGTGCCGTATACACAAAGCCTGCCCCCTTGGCTTTTTCCTGCGCAGGCGTTCTTATTTGCATCAAAGCACCAAGTGGCCAGCTGCCATAAGCTACTATATAAACTCATGAAATTGCACTTCACGAAGTTCTTTCATATGCTTGACAAGAAGGCAAAAGTAGCAAATGCAAATATAAAAAACCTGATTGTAATCATGAGTTTTTCCATAGAATTCGATCATGAAACCATAAACATCCCCAATTCTAATTCCATCTTCGACATCTGGATCTTCTAACAGTAATTTCAACTGTCTCATTGACTCCTGAGGATCTTCTTCGAACATTCTGGCACAAAAGAAGAGCAGAAATTATTATCACTTGATTACAAGCAAAACCATTGGGTAAACAGCGAGTCAAAACAATGAAGTTTATACCGACAAAACATAGTTTATACCGACAAAACATAGTGTATACCGACAAAATTTAGTGTATACCGACAATATATCGTGTATACCGACAAGACATAGTGTATACCGATAAAACAACGCGCATACCGACAAAACATCGTGTGCATGCAGGAATACAATCTCTCTAATCAAATTGAACGATTGATCAAAATTGAAACATATGGATGAATTAGCGAAGGAATAAATGAATACACGTTTTTTTATAAGAAAAAAGTTTATAAGAAAATGAGGCTCAAATGGCCAAAATCTTAAGAAAATCCTAAGAAAATCACAAGGCTCAAGTTCAAGAAAATGCTAAGAAAATTACAGTTCATCTTCTTTACATGCCAGAAATTGATATTGGCTCATTTTTGCAAACACTCGTACAAAGATCGAGACTTATGGTGGCCCAACAAATACAGAATAGCCTGTTTCAGCTAGTTTTTTCCTGCAGAAGTTAAGAAAATCTTAAGAAAATCTCAGCCTCAAATTCGTGAAAAGATAAGAAAATTGAGCCTCAGAAAAAAAGTGTTTTTCTTATAAAAAAAAACGTGTTAATGAATTAACAAATGATTATATGAAATGATGGTAACGACAGGGATTAATTCAAAATGCCTCGCCGACAAAAATGTGTACTTGTTGGGGAAAATGGAGTGAAATATCTCATTGAAAATAATCGTGTTATTCGGGTTGAAATGTGTGGCAAAAGTTTTATACTCTTGGCATCTAGCTCATAAACATGCTTTTGTAAAGTTATAAACTAAGTTGATTTTATTGTTACTAGGATGTTTTACTTATAAATGGTGCTAACAAAATTTACAGAATTTTCAGCCGTGCTCGTCCAAAAGATCTTTAAATTAATCCCTGGATCCTGGATAATGAGTCACCTTCAAACTAAATGGAGAGAATCAATGACTGATTCGCAGAAAAAAACAAGAGTTATAATCGACAGAATGCTGAATTAGTACATTAACCAATGAGAATATACGAAATAACAATAGACAATAGCTAATCAATGACATCATAAAATTACTAATCGAACAGGTTGCAAGAAAATTATAAATAAAACTGCATACTTCTTTGCTTGAATGAATTTTTTTATCAATCCGGCTTTTTGTTTCAAATTTGCCATCTTCTCTTCTTGCTGTGTCACACTTTTCATTTTCGCCTTCGACATACATTTATAAGCTTCTGTCAATGCTCCATAAGCCTTTTCATAATTTTGATATTCATCTATTTCGACCTGCAGATAGTATCACAAATCACTATATACCATTACCAGCTCATATCTATGTTTACAGTCAACAGGGCTGCGTAAAACTAACAGGGAATTGCTACAATCTGAGATGTTCAGAAAAATTTGCTTTTGAGTACCCTTCAACAATTCCTAATAGCAAAATCATATATCGCAAAAAAGAGAAAAGGAGGACATCACTTACTCACTTGAAGTGGCGGATTGTCGTAAATCTGTAAGTAGGCATCGTTGGTACATTTGCTGACATTTGTAAAATAGATTTGCCGATTATCTAAGTGCCGACTAACCTACTTCAGATGGGACAGCTGCCCCCTAGCACTCCCTAACATTTGCTACTACTGAGTTGATATTATAGAAGACAGCATAACTCAAGCATAGCCAATAGTACAATGAAAACAAGGCAGAAAGACTTCATAGGGTAGGCTATCTTTCCTAACGGAAAGGAGGGCGGTTCCATGTCAATGAGTGCATTGAAATACACAATAAAATGTAGAGATAACTACAGTACCGTAAAGCAGCAAAGCAAGACATGACAGTGTTACTGTTTTGACACTAATTAAATCCATTAATCAACTCGCACGCCTCCTGTTTCGACGGACAAAGAGGCGAGCTAGATGGCTCCATAGAAAACATACCTTTGACCTAGTAACAACTATGTGATTCTACTCCATGTAAATAACTACGTGCGATCTCACTCCCACTATTGAAATGCCGTTGCATTTCAGCTTATTCGTTGAGTTTGAGTAAGTCTATCGTGTATGGTCTACAAGTGAGCAGCCGGTAGCACAATACACCTTAGCTCTCATTTTCACATTTATTCATTGCAATACTGATGGTGAAACAGCAGGTCTGCCTGGAATTATGACCAAACGATCAACCGAAAAAGACACAACTTACAAGATTTCTTATAGGGGGCCACTTTTAAAGGAAACTACATGTAAAAGGCCAAACAATTTGAGGGAATTGCACTACTTAAGACAAATCACCAAGCAGCTGTTCAGTTTCGAGAATTTTTATGACTGCAAAAAATCTGGAGCTATGAAGCTAGTTCCATTAATTGCAGTCAAACCAACATGAACTGTGTACAATCCATGTAGAAAATGGTGAATAGAGGGGGCTTTCGTTGAGATTCTAGTATCCTGCCTAAACACTAAACATTCCCAGTGCTTTCTTGTTTCTACACTAATTTCAAAGTTTTAACCGCACAGTGAAAATTTAGGAACTATTGATGAACTCTGTCCATTAAAATGTGATATAAAGAGGCCTAACACGATGATTTTAACAAGTAGGTCTTGAGTTGGAGTCTTTGAAAAAACCGTGTACAGACGTAACTTGAAAGAATAGAAATCTAAGGATTAAAATAGCAGCTTGAAATGGTAGTCACTAGCTACAAGCATACCTGTGCGCAAGCTTCATAAAAAGATGACAGAGAATCCAAAGCTCTGCCTTTTGTATAAAATCCAATTATATTCTTCATTATCTCAGGATCCTTGCGCCAATCCAGTGATTGTAGATAATTTGCAGCCATCACATAAATCTCTTTCTGTCTTGATACACCGGCGAAGAACACTATTTTCTCCGTGTCGCCGGATTTCAGTAGTGATTTCATCGCCTATAATGAAAAAAGATTCTTAATACAGTATTAGACACAAAATGAAATTCCACACAACAATGTTCTTTCAAAACGTTGGCCATATAACGATGCTTAATCCTTTTAGAAATCTGATAAATCCATTGTGTTTTTGCACTATGCTTTTATCGGACTCGCAAGAACATATTCAAGTCATGCTGAGAAATCATCTCGATCAATTTAACCAAGTGTCTCGAACCAGCTTTACTGCTTTAAATGAGATTTTCTCACAATCGTATTTAGTTTGAAAGATCAAAGACCAGAAACAACAGAAATTCTCGGTCACTCTTTTAGGTAAACAAATACTAAATAAAATGAACAGCACTCGAGACTCCACTAGGGTGTCAGTCATCAGTAGCAGGCAAAAAGCGAACTGCTTGTGGAGAGATTTAAAGTTTACAGAATAAGGGGTACATATCGGATAGGTCCTACATTTACAATAGAAAAGACGGATAAGTGCATGTATGGGTCAGGTACATGCACGCTGCTGAGGACAAACACGAAGTCCTTTTACCTGGATAGGTAACCGTTCAGGGAAAGTGCAAAAGCGTCCGGGAAAGTGAACCAGTGCGGTATATAGCGGTAATCTTCTGGGCAAATATTGGGTTTTATTCTCCGTAGGATTACAAGATAGATGAATTTCCCACGGCCAATGGTGGATCATACTAAATCTGACCATAGAAACGACGATATAAAATTAAACACTCTTAAGGAATCAAGTATGCTATAGAATATTTTATTAAAATTGCCAATAATTCTTCCGAAAATTCAGTACGTTCTATTGAACAATAAAACTCGATGATTTAAAACGTTGGGGCCAATGACACCTATAGGCGCATAACAAATCTTCGAGTCAGTGCATGTGCACAGGGTAGCACTCCCTGCCTGTTGTTTCATTTCTAAATATAAGTACGCCTTAACGAAAAAACGTTTTAAATCGTACCTATAATCATTGAAAACCAGATTGACACAGAAAAGTTTCGTGGAAAAAGTGGGCTATTCGAAAGATCAAATAGAAAGTTCAGAAAGCCTTAAACACAGGAGATGTTTATCTGTCTTGCAGCTTTATGGTTAGCTAAATCAGAAAAACTACAAGAAAACCTCAATAGACTTGTAAGAGCAAGAAGAAAAAGCATTCACAATAAGTTTTCCTGGATTCCACCACCACCCACATACCCACACCCACACCCACACCCACACCCACACCCACACCCACACCCACACCCACACCCACACCCACACCCACACACACATATATATATATATGCTTCTATTATTGCAAGAACATAGTCGTTCTCCTTTAATTTTCTAACTGACGAGCATGGTACATTCTAAGAAAAGATTGAAACAAAACCATTCATTTCAGCATAAAACATAATCAGTTTAACAGAGCAAAGAAAATTGCATACCTTGACTTTGTTTCCAGCTTGCGTAAACTTCTTAGTCGCCAAATGATATGATCCTTGCTTAAACGCGCATTCTGCTATTTTTTCCAATAATTTTAATCTATATTCCTGATCCTCGTGATCTTTCGGCAGAGTCATTCGTTCAGCTAATTCCTCTGTAATTGTCACGTGGTTATCCAGGCACATTTCCAACGCTTCGTGGTACTTTAGTGGTGAATAAAAACGTTGATCAGAGAGAAACTTGACATTTAGCCCTGGGGCTGCATAAAATCAGAGTAGGAGGAAGTATGTTCTGAGCTATAAAGCAATTCTACTGAAAAGTCATTTGCGGGGAAAGCAACGTTAATTATTTATGTATATACGAAATTCTGGCACTTCTTCAAAATCAGCTTGAATTTCTATTGTAAGAATCGGTCTTTGGAAGATACTTTTGTAGCCATTTCACCAATTGAATTACCATAGTTTAAATTGAGAATTGTGAGAAGCACGGATCAAAATAGTAACAAAACTCACTCTTTGTTATCCCGAGTTATACTATGCTACGAATCATTTTGATGTGAACGACTATACAAATAATGGTCTCTTTTTCAAATATATACTCCCAAAAAAGTTCTGCCAATAGACACTTTTATGTATATGGCAGAAGGCCATGTGAGATTTCAAGTCTCTTGCTACAAGATGTTTTGCATAATGAGCTTCGTAGACTCAACTAGTCAATGCTCTTGTGCTGTCTCCTCCTATCTCTTTCAAACCTTTTTATCCTTCATTGGAGAGGCATGACTTACCAAGTAAAATTAAAGATATGCAAGGAGAAAGCACTAAAAAAAGAATGACCTGAATTAGGATCGGGTATACAACTATTAGTGTTGTCTGTCAAATCCTCAGTAAATTACTTAAAATATCAGGTCGTACTTTCAAACCCACACTCAAAGATAATTCATTTGCTTGCACTGTCCTTCTCTAAATCACTTTGCACAGGGGAGCCATCGCAATTCCATCGCAATGTGCAATGATCAAGCAGATCTAATCTCGAAGTTACACAAATCCTACTAAATCCTGTTGCCTATACCTAACATTAAGGAGCGCTCTTTGCAACCAGGTGATTTACATTCTAGTTTTCTGCATGAAGCACGAATCGCATGAAAAAGAAAGAGAAACTTTGCAGTTAACCCCCACCCCCATCAACAACACACCTGGAAACTAATCAGTGAATAGATTCGTGAAGGTGTGCTCTTTGAAGTGACGGAGCCAACGGGTGCATGTGGGGGGGGGGGGTAACTACCCTCCACTGTTTTGAAGATGTGGTAAGCTAGAGTGTCCAAAACATTTCATGAAAACTAAAGAAGATTCCCACACAAATATGAAAGATTTCATCTTGGTTTTTTATCTAGAATGTGCGTATCTCTATGCATGAATGTATCGTGGAAAAGAGGAACTCTCCAATCAAATATTTCCTCGGAAGCCACACAGGAAAAAAGGGAAATCCAACACCTGCCTATACATGGCTAACTGAAGAGAGGCACTTGATGGAACCCCGATGAACTAAGGAATATTACGGCTAGGCAAAATGCAGGAACAGGCTCAAAATAATACACTGATGTATACTTAGGAAAGAGATATCACAAAGTTTGTACATACTCTTGCGCCAACGATCAGTAGGTTGACAGCTCGATCAAACTGTCCATGATCAATAAAGAATTCTGCACATTTGTTAAGCATATCCGGATCGGTTCTCTCATCTAGGTCCTCTGATATCAACTGCAACGCACCAAACTGTTGAGTTTTAAAAGCAAGTTCTATTGCCTTCGACATACTACCAGCCTGAAAACAATGAGAACGAACAGCTTCAATAATTAGCATAGTAATAACCATTTTTCATTTTTTCAATTTATTTTTTTAAATAGCATGGTTCAGGTTTTATTTACATATCTAAACTGCTCTACAGACCGCCATGTAAAAATACTAAAAAAGAAAAAAACAAAATAAATAAAGATATATCTAAAATATAAGACATATATTACAAGTACAAAATCCTATATACAATATCTTAAAATCCTATATCACATAAAGAAAAAATGAGTTGAAAAGTTGTGCAATAACTACGTCAGTCAAATGCCTCCAATTCTCGCAAACCACATGTAACCTAAAACTCCCATTCCTTGTTAACTATACATATTAATATTTTACTACTTTTATGCCATTCTGTAAGATAATTGTATGTACTTATTTTATATTAGCTATTCACTACTGAGACTTAAGTACAATGAAACGAGTGAAGCGCATAGAGTGAACGGATGAAAGGTCCAAATTGTGTACAAATAACAAAAAAGGTTAGAGAAGACGCTATCTTTGAAAGTATCAGCTAAAGACAACAAAGGAACAAATTTCTTCCTCATTTTTTCCATTCATTGAACCAATCATTCATTCATTCATACAGTCATTCACTCATTCCTTTGTACATCCTTGGAATTGACTATTTCAAGTGGTATAGATACGTACTGCAGAAAAATATGCAAAATCAATACTGCTACGGTGGATATAACACTAAATTACAAACACAAAAGCGCGAAAACCTATTTCCTCAAAACCAAATCGCGATTTGCGTTGGTGTAAAAGAAAACAAAATACTTAATTTAATTAAAGATAATAAGAATGAAAGATGGGATTTATGCTCAACAGGAGCAAAATCTCATTTAATGGTTAAAGTAATCTTCATGTGAAAGCAAATACATTTATTAGTACCTTGTGATAAAGCATAACAGCTTTGTCTAACATCGTTTCGTTATTTTCAAAATATCTGAAAAGTAAATGAGCAAAGCTCACTCTAAATAAGGCTTTTGGAATTTCATGAGAAAAATACGAAGATTGAAAGCAACAGTGCTATGAAAACTTCCCCTATTGTATTCCCCAAAAATAATGTCATAATAAATACAAGAATAAGCTGCTACTTTTCCAGTAAGATTCAAAAACAAGAGTTTTACTTAGAATAATGATTCAAGACTAAGGGCAGTTGAGAAACAGAATAAATAAAAAAATGTGAAAGGATTTGTCCTCACCTGGCAGCTTCAAGCATTTCATTTGGAGAGCTCAGAAGTGCCAAGTTCATAAGCTCGCTGTCCATTTCATTTTCCTTTTACAAAAAAATTAAATATAAGAAATTCTGAACTACGGCAACAAAAATCGGTGTTACGTGCGATTAAATGTCAGATACATCTAAGACTTAGTCAATGAGATCATAATATCATGAAGTTTCATTGACTAAACATAAAGAAGAAGGAGAGACAATTATAAAATATACAAATGTAAAACAACTGAGTTTTTTAACATTTCTGTGTCACAGGCCCACGCTACATCAACATACATAAGAACATACACATGGACATAAATAAAAACATAAATACAAATATGCATGCAAACACATATGCAAAAACATATACAACAGGTATCTCATCACGATTTCTCGTACTTACTCGTGCCAATCGAATGGCATTTGCATACGCTTGGGCACGAGAGAAATAATGAACGGCACTTTTAACATTTCCCTGAAAGAAAGGGAAAATATTAATAAGTTATACTAAATTTTGATACATTTCACAGAATCTAGGGGTGGCATAACTTAAATGGGGACTTACTTCAAACAGAGGGCCTATCCCAACAGGGGGTTTGCCTCAATCAATTCGTCCTTGTTGCTAGAAAGACTTCATAGCACTTTTCGCAAAATACAAGCAATATCCAGACCTTTCAGGGGGGGGGGGGGTGAATAGATGAAGAATTCTACGAAGTAATATGACTTCATTAATATAAGCATTATCTTTTACAATAAGTAGCGTCACCAAAAAGACTATTCACCAGAACATAAATACAAAAGGTTCTTTGCTCCTATCTAGACCACATTCCTGATACTTTTCTTATCACATTCGGATAAGTCTGGCGGTCCCCTTATTTTGAAGCTGAAGGAATAATTGCCTCGTGTGAATAAACAATCTCCTCTAACTTCCTAACACAAGGACAAAAAAGTATGGAAACGAGTCACTTTATTTAGGGGAAGCATGATTTGGAATCAACTGAGAGCTATAAAAGCTGATAATGAAATCAAAATGAAAATAAAAAGTTGGAAGGTATTTTTACGTACTTGCCGTATTTGTATCTAGTTTTCTTTTAATACTGTTCATTCTAGTTATTACAGAAATGGTAAGTAGCGTAGTGTTCGCCTTTATAAATAAATTGTATCATTATTATTATATTATTATATTATTATATTATTTGTCTTTTTATATTAGGGTCAACGGCTATACGAAGGTCATAAACAAAAAGAGAATAATATGTTACCTGACTCTCGTATTGCCGGGCAAGATGATAACATGCCGCTTTATCCCCCGTTTCATTACAAATTTCAGCCGCCTGAAAAATATGGTATTTCTCTGCATAAAAATTAATATCACAATATGGAGTGTTCCTAATTGCTACACAATAGAGTATTTAACAAGTAATTTATGCTTCAGCAATGAGAATTTCTCAAAAACTGAATTTGTAAACTGATTCAAGTCAGTTGATAGGCTAGTGGCTTGTGGCTTGTGGCTAAGATATGCTGGCTAAACTAACGAATTCTTAAAAATCTGTCTGCTGCAAATGAACCTCTAGGCCAGGGGTGTCTAAACTACGGCCCGCAGGCCAACTGCGAACCGCAACAAGGGTTTATAATGCATTTCAAACTATAGGCTTAACTAATCTTGAATTTAGCAATGCATATCGTATATGTAGTCAGTGTCTCAGCTCCTTGTTAATATTTCCATGTCTGGCCCTCAATCAGAGAACTTTGGACACCCTTGCTGTAACTCCTAAGGGCCTCTAAGCTCTGAGGCCCCATAAGGGGCCTGCAGACGTTTTCAAGGGATAAGCCGTTTACATTTATTGATATGAAGAGACATTTAGCAACCTGAGGGAAGAGCTCTTTATGCAAGCTAACGAGCGACTTGCCAATTAACTTTTATTTTAATAATAAAATTACTGATCCTCCTGATATCATAGGCATGCCAATGAAAAGTTGGAAGAGAGAAACAAACTCTTTTATACGAATATCTAATTGTTCACCCAGTCCTGATATTCTAAAAAATGTTTAGCTTTCATTTCACTCCATTTTATATTCCTTTCGGGGTAGTCCCATCAATCAAAGTAGATTGGTGTTCAGGGGACCGTGATATAATGTTTACAAACTTATAGAACCGACATGGAAGCGAGAAATTCTATTTGTAATATGTACAAATAATAAAATAATAAAAGAAATATTAGAACAAGAAAAGAAGTATAAACAAAGAAGAATTGCAAGAATTGACGGGGTCTTCTAAAAGTGGACAGGGAGCGGGCCTATTTAGGTGCAAACTACAATATATTCCTTAGAGTACTCTTAAATTATTCCTGAGCAACAGAATGTGTAATTTAGCCTTAAAACTCGAATCTTTGTTGTAATGTCACGTTGTCATAAAAAGAAAAGAAGTATAAAACCGAACAGAGGAGAAAAGAACAAAAACCAGGACAAAACAGAACAGAGCAGAGCATAACAATAAATATAGTATTTACACCATAAGTCAAAATCTAAAAGCATTGTTTTTCCTAACAAAGTTCAAATACACCAAATTTTAAGTATCTAAAAGTTTGAACCCTGTATTACCCTAGCTCTGCTTTTAAATTTTAACGATTTTGAGCCTTACTATTTTCAGTTTACATCCTACACAAAAAGTTTGCATTCCAACAATAAAAACCTGAAATGTATCCCAACAGGGCTTTCCTGCATACAAAAGTAATGATAACATACAATGCCCTCAAAGAACGAGACTAATATGATGAAACATTGCATCAGCTTGTTTTAAAATGATTACTTTAAAACACTATGTTCTCTCGGCTGAGCCGTTGGTATAGAGGATTCAACCTAGAGAACAAAGCTGGATTAACGGGCAAACCTCAGTGGTGATGCACCACTGGTATAGGGATGTCCTCCTCAACATCAAACCCGATACTCAGTCACTCTTTTCATAAAATTTTTAAATCTAGTACAAAGGTTTTTTACGCTGGCTGATGAGCATCAAGCTATAATTTTAAAATCATAGCTACTGAGAAATACTTATCTAGAGTCACTGTTCATTTAAGACACAGTTTGTGCTAAAAATCTACATGACCAAAGAGTGTTTGAAAAAGAAAACTGAAATTGCTGAATGAATATGATAGGTATTATAGATTAGGTCAGCAAAGAAATACGAACATACAATGTAAAATGGTTTGATTAGTAGCACTAATAATTACCTAAGACATTCAGCGAAAATTGTTTTGAAATACTTTTGAGATGTCTACCGGGTGAACGCCTAGCAGCCTAACCAGCTGGTTCGCCCGTGATAGTAATCGTAGAGTAGCGGACGATGAAACCCATACAGTTGAAGGCACTTTGCTTTGCCTTTTACTGGGGGACGGAAGTAACCGGACCTTGGGAGCCAGGAGTAAGACTCCTTGGAAAACTTCTAACAACCCACCCCTGAAAATTCCATAGTTTTTGAAAATGATTGAGGAGTGTTTTCCCTTAGCTCCCACTAAAGAACAGCATTAACAAAACATATCAGAAGTATAGTATTATAGGAATAGCATATCATTAGCATTATTGAATGATAATAACCAAAACAAATCAACAGGAATTAAGAATTTTCAGTTATAGTATAAAATTACCTTCGTGAGATTTCCACAGTAGCAGTGAACCCTTACTAGTGACAAGTTATCATGTGCTGATTCATAAAATTGCAAAGCAGTATCCATCTCTCCAATACTCTCCATATATTGAGCCCACCATTTTCGTAAGGGTCTGCAAATAATAGGGAATATTACTGCAAATATATTCTACTTCCCTGTTATCAAAATATTCTTTAAATTTAGAGGATAAAGAAAATAGAAATCCATAAATTACAACGAATAAAAATCATAAAATAGCAAAAATATAAAATATCAGTTAATAGCCAAAAAGATCTATAATCGCAAAAAGTTGGCTAAAAACATGAGCACAAAGAATGCTGACAATGAGAAACAATACCATAATAGAAGATAAAAGGGTATTTTTTGAATAAGCTGTCTGATACCGGGGGAGGAATGGTTAGTTGATATCGGCAAACGCCCCCCGAACCCCTTGCTTTTGAGCCAAATCAAATATGCTGTGCAGCTGTTTTAAGTATAATCTACTTGGTGAGGCATTACCAAAAAGAATCAAAGAGAGTGAATGAAAAATGCCCGGCCCCCTAGACCCATCCAGTCTGCTCCTGGTTGATAATAGCAAACACTAGATGAAATAATACTGCAACAAGCAACACTGTGTGTAAAATGATAAAATTATTCGTGTTAATTCTCATCAACGCAATTTAAGGCAATGGTCTTTGTAGTAAATTTGATACACATGCCTAATGGAAGGTATTCGAGAGATAGGGTAGAAATGGAAAAACAGGCCTAACCCTTACGAGCTTTTCACATGGTCTTATATTGACCTATTTAAACAATGTTTTAGGCGTGGAGGAGCAATTGCACATTTTGTCAATATAAATGTTGATACATAGGTTCCACACAAGACTACTATACATATTAGCACTTATCATTTCAATCTGGGCAGGATAGGACGAAATTTGAAGCTAAGTATATAATATCTCATCAGTTCCAAAATCCCATGAAGGTAACGCTCAGTTAGTATACAACCTGAAAGCATCACAAGATTTAACATTTCTTATTCTTCTCTCGTAAATATTGGAGCAAATAATAGATGCAAATGAAGATTAACTCTCCACCTTATGCTGTAAGGCGATTTTCCCTAAGATCAAAACTTCTACTAGCTCCTTTCATTTTGAGATTTATTCTAAATCCGCCTCGAATTATAGTGATCAATATAGTTCCAGAACGTCTGAAAATATCCTTATGGACGAAGAGAATGATTCAAACTTGGATAGAAAAGCTTAACAATTGGTAAGCCAAGGCAAATCTTTGGGTTTCATCAGCATAATGTAGTGAACACAAACAATTTATCAATCAATGAACATGCCTTCACTCAGGGTGGATCAGAGATGCAGGAGGCGCAAAGAAGGTAGATGAGAACACGCGTTGAATAGCACTCATGCCACATACTACAGTTCACATGTCATAGCTAAGCGTTCCAAAATTGCATGCTATACTATTATATTTCCTGCAAAAAGAGGAGGGGAGGGAACACCGAGGTAGGAAATTATAGTGTATAAGAGAACTTGTTTTCATCATTCGCAAAGGTAAAGGGGATATTGCAACATTTTGAGGGAACTTTTTCCAAATTTGCGGAAATTCAGGGTCCAAATTCTTCTCCACTTCCTGCGTCTTTGGAGCACATTGTATTTTGACAAAGCAATTGGAAATCCTATCAAAAATATACTGCAACTAAGGAATTTTTTTAAAAAAAGAATGAAAAGCTTTTTCACAAGGGTAAATGAGGGGGAAATGAAACTAAACAAATAATACAAGCTGTAGAATTCAGTATATCTTACCTATCTTTTGATTTGAGAATATACGACTCTAGTTGCGCCGTATCTTCGAATAGCATTCGCGGGACTTCGAAACGGAATGTGTCTGATCTTTCAAATCTATTCAAACAAATCACAACAGACATTGATAATTATGATAATTCATTCACATAGGATATATTTTCCATGTAAATGGAGGAGAACTGTTTTCTATTAATTTCCAACTGTTACTCTAAATCAAAATACAGCACTAAATGTAGACAAAAAAGCATAAAAATCACACTACATCTTAGGGGCCGACAGCGAGGCAGGGGCATATTGCCCCCGGGCCCCGAAAATAACAAAGTGATTCTCTCGTGATCGTAATAACTTCATAAATTAATGGTTATCAGGGGCCTGATTTCTTCATTTGCCCAAGGACCCAGAGGCTCCCGGAAGGTCTGAACTAAGTAAGAATTGATTGACGCATGGAAAAAGAAAAAACTTACTGTTGGATGGCACCAGCATAATTGCCAACAGATTCAAGGTACTTTCCGTAGTTATAATACGTTGTCCTCAAATGGATTCTATCATACAGTTCAGCAGTCTCTAAGGCCTAAACGAAAACAAATAATTCAATGAAGCATGAAGCAATGAATATTCTCCAGGAAAAGGTTAATGGAATAATTTCCGATGGACAAAATCAATCAAAAGTAAACAAAAGAAAATCATTGCATTTTCAAATAATAATTCTTGTGCACCATATGGGTCACCTTGCTAAAACGATAAGCATAGCCGCCAAATGTGAGCAAGCCATGTCAGGCCCATTTATTCCCGATCTAATTGACCAATCATCATGCAGGATTATGACCATACATGCTAGGACTAGGCCCATTTTGCATGATGATTGGTCAATTACGTTTGGAGAAAATAGACCTAGTAGGGCAATTGAACATTTGGCAATTATGCTAAAACTATATACTCGACTACAGCAAAAACTAACTAAATCAGCATATAATAATAATAATAATAATAATAATAATAATATAAAAATACACAAAAAATCGAACTCCTGTATACAAATAAACATACACACATTTGTAAGAACCAACCATAGTATAACTATATAAACTAAAAATAAATAATAATTTAATATGCACAAATACATGAATATATAATAACAAATATTGATAATACTATACTAATATACATATTCAGTTTATGAATGCTCAATTCTATCGCTAATGGATCGATGCATCAGCCAACTACCAGAGGCCAATGCATCGGCCAACTGCCAAGTAAACAACTATTGAACAAATAAATTAACCCACTATTGAACAAATAAACAGTTGAAAACCTAAACTAGTAAACATTTGATATAATACCAAGAATAAATGCTGGCAAATACCTTGGGCCAAGAATTCGAAGCTTGGTATAAAACGTTTAATAAATCATATCTTTTACATTGTTTATAAAGTTTCTCAGCTTCATCCTGGAATGAAAAGACAGTACTATAAAAACCATCCAAATAAATGACAAAAATTATAGAGTCCAGAGACTTCAATGCTTTTGTGAAACCAGCTGAATTTCACAACCAGTATAGTGTTATGACACTGGAGACAAAGCTGGCCTATTTTCAAAATCCTTCAACAATGGTTAATTAAGCTATGTATGTATATCTGGGCTAGATCTTGAGCAAACTCTTTTCTACCTTTAACTATGAGTATGTCTCTTATGAATTTCACTTCATTTATTTGTTTCATAATTCCTTTATCTTCTCCTAAGTTCTCCAGTTCTTCTATGGATGCACAAGTTTTTCCTGAAAATCTGGCGAAGAGAAATACCTCCAAATGCATTTCAATCCTCACTTCAGCTACAGTCCGTTTTTACGCTGCCAGATATCGCGTTCGTTTAAAGATAAAGACTGTTATGAAAAGGTCTTTCACCCATAACAAGTCACTCGTGGAAAATTCAAATCCTGGGAAAAATGACTGTGAAACAGTATGAAGATACTGAACATAACTTGCCAACCTACTAACAGATGCTACTGACTGCATCAAACAAGTGGGGGTCCCAAGACAAATGACAGGCAAATGGGCTAATAGTCTGGTGACTAGCACTAAAGCTTCAAAATGAAAGTTTCAAAGTTATATTGCAGCAATAGCAAAGTGGTGTGTAATCTGTTTCACAACTAGGGTGCACGCGGTTCCAATCGCGCTCTAGCACACTTTTGAAACAGCACAAAAAGTCCATTCGACACTTAAAACCGCACGATGGCCTAGACGGTAGATTGAAAAATCAGAACAATGCTATACGCAACGCAAGCAGTAAGTGAACTTCAGCTAAAAGACGGTGGATAAAGAATGATCAACAAAAAACTCCTACTTGTTATGTGCCTTCAAAGTTATTTAAATACATACTTAATTACTTACTTATTTACATGCATACTAACTTACTTACTTCCTTAATAGTTATACAGCAAATCAGTTGATCATCACAATTGATCATCATAACACAAAAACTCTGATGAATACGACAATGAGGGTCAGAGAATTTTCTCATTAAAAAGTCCACAACTTACCAACATTCCTAACTGAATGGCAAGCATTGCAACTCTGGCGTCATACTCTGGTTCCTTTTGTGATTCTCTTAACGCCTTTGCCCCTCTAACATTCCCCATGTTTCCTAAACATACCGATGCAACGTCAAGTCGTTTGGTTTTAACACACATTCGCGCCATGTTTTCCCAAACTGACCCACTGAAAAGATGATTGATCATTGAACAAATTCTCAGTAAATGATTAGAATGAAATTCTAAATGCAAAGAGAAAAGTTTAAAGCTATGTTCTATTGTGAATAGATGGACAAATGAATTAACAGGGCAATCGATTCAACTAGAAAAATTATCAAGTAAATCAAAGTATTCAGGGAATCTTAGCAAAAAGTTTATTGAGTTCTACTTACATGTTTCCCTAACTAGACGACAGCTATTACTCTGGACATCTTACAACAACTGCATCAAAAATATTTTGTTTAATAACCTCTTGAACATTGGTAAATTTACAACGTAGCGAGCAATACATATTACGTAGGACAAATCCTCCCTTTGTACTAAGAGGTTATATCTTGAAAATAGAACCTCGCACATTGTATGTTGTACCAAGATGTACCAATGAGCCCAGGTAACCGTTGGAAAAAGCACACTAGAATTCACAATTGCCAAGTAGAGTCTCATAAGGAAAAAGGAGTAGTAGAGCATTTTAAGCAAACCTTTTAATAGCCTTAATTGCTTTAAATGCTTCATCCATATTACCAGTTGCTGATAAATAACTAAATTTGATCATGGCATCTTTTGACGCACTGTCAATACTCTCCAAACCAACAAAATCACGCATGGTTTTTCTTGCAATCAGGTGTTTGTTCGCCTGTTCTGATGCAGCTCCACTGGATGGTGTCTGATCACTTTCCATAGTCTACAGTGAAGAACCAAACATTAGATGTATACTTACATGAAAAGATAAGAGGCACTCAGTGTGTTATGACAAGGAAAATCAGACGGAAACTGTGTGCATTCGACAAAAAAACTGACGTCAAGAAGAACATACAAAGCTAAATTCAACAAAAAGACAGTCAAACTCAATTTAATAAAAATTATAAGAAAAAATGAAAAATATACAAGAATACGCCTCACATAATTGAACTAAACAGGCTGTATTCCCTTTTACTTCCATTCGGATAAGCTTATAATTCTAATTAACGAACCAGTAACTATTCCTTATTTTCATGGTGTCATACTTCAGCCCAAAACAAAGAATTCAATTTCTACTAGCCATTTGAGAATCAATGTTCCCCTTACAACTTCAGCTCTAACGAACGTCAAATCCTTTATCAATCAAAACTTTTGTCGAAAATATGTAGACAAAACTCTGCTAAACTCAGAACCTACTTGCTTAATGTTCAAATTAAAGTTCTTTTCAATATTGAAAGAAAAAACGATAGCACGTAAGGTAGGGCACAAATAAGCAAAACAGAATTTACCTTTTTGACAAAGTAATAATATGGTACCTCGATTCCAATCATAGCTTTAAATAAAGATAGTTAGAAAGGTTATACGAAGCTACAAAAAAGTATAAATGAAAATAATATTGATATGGAATGAAATATCCCCCCCCCCACACACACACACACACTTACACACACACACACACCACATATTCCTATAGATGATAAAGCATAAAGATATAGATGAATTACCAGCATATGACGATTCCATCAAAAAATGATCCTGAATAATTATTCCACAATCAGCTGAGCTGTACATTGTAACGATAATGATGTCATCCTAAAAGCAGAAAACTATGATAGCAATTTGCCCTCTGTCAATGATATGGTATCCTTGACTAGGATCTAAACAAAGCAGTAGTCTTAACGCAATTGTCAATACCATATCTGTCTAAAGGCCTCCAATTTTATTTCCAATAAAAGAAATATGGCCACCAAATAAAACTGCTCCCAATTCCCTCGTCTTTAAAACTGAACAACGTCTATCAAAAAAATACCTAACAAAACTCTTCACTACTATCTAATAAGCCACGTTGATACACTCTGTACTCAAAGAAACAGAAGAGTAAAAAATACTGTCTTTACCGCATTTTCATTTGAGGATTTTGAATCTCTGGTCTTGCTCTTGGGTTGAGCTGATCGTACACTACCAGTATAACTGGCCTCACATACAAAAAGCTGAGACTCGGTCTCACTCCAAAATACAGATTTCGGACTTCGATCTAGATGAAAATCGAACAGTAATATAACAAGTGGGATGGAATTGCAGACAACTACACGAAAGAACCTGCTCTAACACCCAGTTATACCAACTAACTGCAAATTTAACAGGAAGGAAAATGAATCAAGGAAGCTAACAATCGATTAATCAACTAACTTTCATTCTATTCCAAATCACTACATAATTATTCGCTTTTAGATTTCTTTCATTTTCAATTCTTACTACTCCTTTGATATGATTGTAAACATAGAGAGCCACAGTTGTGTGAATCAGTATGAATAAAAATCAGCTAAAATCAAGGTTAAATCTCCCAGAAAACAAAACTGGGAGCAACCAGCATCATAGACGTAGGAGGACCTTAAATTTAGGGGGAGGGCTGCATGGTGTCTACCCGAATGAGAGGAGGAGCATTCAGAAAGGACGACTGTGTCCCAAGTCGATTGTTGCCTAGCCCTACTAAGATCCAGCTACCTTATGCAAAAACTACTGCTTTTCTGAAGAAAACACCCGCATGAAACGGATCTCTGCCCAACTGGGGAGCTGCAGCCCTCCCAGGCTCCCAACCCCTACGCCTTCATACCACAAGTTGCAATCAATCCAGTCTAAATCTCTGTATGATGTATAATTTAAGATATAAAAGTGCAAACGAAAATATGACTAATCTGCTATATAATGAATAGACTTCAACTGATGCCAATGTAATGATCAAATGCGGTTAGATGGGTCCGCATACAGCCGAGCTACTTATGCATAACATGAACATTTTAGAAGTAGTTAGCAACTAATAGTAATCGCTCATAATAATCACTCATATCATATACATGATTACATAATCAGACCTAATCATTTTTTCATTTAAGACGATATCCTTTCAGCTACAAGAGTAATAGCTAAGAAAATTAAAAATATCTACAAAAAATGAAGGTCTGAAATTAAAATGCACATTAAATGATCTTTCAGCCTTCAAAAGAGTTAGCGATGATAGTTCTCTGCTTTGATTTGGACTTTCATTTCATATTTTTATTCCAGAATATTGAAAGCTTTTCTTTCTGCGTTCTAGATTTATTTTTGAGATATGATTTATCATTGCATCTCGCCCTATAACTGGAGGGATTACTCCTTTTCAGGAGTTCCGGGCAAAGTCTGCTAAAAACTCTTATACACCATTACTAGGTGATCGAAAAAAAAATTAGAAAATTATAAAAAGCAAACTACTCTTGAGTCCCGAATAAACGTACCCCCCGCTTATTGATTTTTTGAAAAAAAACCCATCAAGAACATCCTTATTCCAGACCCACCGTTTACCATTTTATGAGTTTGCAAATCGATCGAATATCAAGTAAAGTGAGAAATTCATGTATTTTATCTTGCTTACAGTTCAAACGACTAGTGAAAACCATCCATAGCTATTATAATTAGAGACATTTTCCACCCACCCCGTTTATTTCAGCACCCCATTTATTGGGTCTTAAGCAAATGTCCAACCACCCCTACTATTTCAACCCCCCGTCTATTTGGGATTTAAGAATAATAGGGCGCAAATTGACAGAGGAGACGCTTACTGGGAGGGGGGTGCAAATATTCGGAACTACAGCATGCATATTTTTATTGAATTTATCGCATTGGCAGAACTTCATTCATTGCTCAACATAAAACGAGCGACTACCAATAACGATTTTGAATGGAAACATGCGAATGAATCTCTTAGACTAAAATCTTATAGAATTGAATTGAAGTTCTACCTAAACTGTGGCGGATAGATTACGGCGAAAATTGCTGCCATCACCGTAATACATCATATATCGATACAACCGGCACTGACTAGACTTACTATGGAATGCTGATGGAATGAAAACAAGCCAACAATGGAAGCATACGAGAGAATCATACCTTTAATATCTTGAGTTAATTGTTGCTGAGCGTCAGCTACGTTATCATCCAGGCCTTCTTGACCCTTGCCTGATTTGAAGTTAAATAATTGCACTTGATCCGATTCTACATCCCATATGTATAAAACAGGATCGGGTGCACCGTTTGCCTGTTCAAAATTTAACAAAATAAGGTGAGACAAGATATGGATACAGGAAATCTGTTGAAAAATATAACAGATTACAAAACATAGCATATACATACATACATACATACATACATACATACATATATATATATATATATATATATATATATATATATATATATATATATATATATATATATATATATATATATATATATATATATATATATATATATATATATATATATATATATATATATATATATATATATATATATATATATATATATATATATATATATATGGGACATTCCATGTCAAGTCATCCAGGCCTCTAAACCACCCATCTCAGAATTTTATAATTTTTTGCCCATGTAAAGATACACACTATCTGAGAATAACTGGAAAGTTTTAGCTAAATTGGAGTTCCGAAACCTTAGTTAATCAGAGTTTAAAAGAAGTCACTGTCCATAAAGTTTTGTTTGTGACACATCCGAAATCTGACCTCACCCTGAAAGCAAAAAGTGATATTTCAGGAGCTTTTGAGCTCCTATCATTCTGAAAATTACCCATATATGGTTTCGAATGTTATAAATCCATTTATTACGCTTAGAGGTGTAGGAATGAAGGTCTTCTACCACTTTTTGAGCTATAAACACATTGCGCAAGGAATTGTTTTGCATCAAAAAGTGGCAAATTTTGACTGTGAAAAAACCACTGCTGTGGTAGTTTGATCTACAAATGCATTAAGTTTTCAGAAAGAGGAGTGATAGACCTATTAGATCATATATAAACAATTCTTGGTATTTTATTCTTTCATGTAGAAAATTAGTCTAAGAAAGTGTCAGTTTTGGACTATTTTCCTAAAAACAGCCAATAAACCCAAACAGAACATCATATTATAATAAGGAAGGAAAACAAGCTATTGCTTCATGTTAAGAATTCTTGCAACTTATTTTCATCAAACATAATCATTAGTGGAAAGTAGACCCATTGCCCTTTTTTAAATAATTAAAGAATCAAGATATGTCATTTATCTTTTCAAAGCTCAGTTGAGTGCTCTTGACTTCTTCGGGATCCAAGTTATACTGCCCGCCATTTACAGCGCAACTGGGAGTCTTAACTTTCAAGATGAACTTGCTATATGGCACATAGGCTTTATCATCGGTGGATAAAGCGAAGTAAGAATCTCACCAAACACACTCTGTATAAAGTCAGCTGTGTAATAAATCTTTGAGAAACTTCATAATCAATGAGACGAACAGTTTTCTGACACCTTTACCCACTGGAGATTTATCCTTAGTTTCAGTTTACAAAAGATGTTGAAAGGAGATACAGCAAATGAATAGATTTTACTAACGAAAAGAAACAGAATTTTGTTTTGAGAAGATAAATGAAATGCACTACCCTCATATAAGTATTTCACCGCTATATCCAAAATGGCAGCAAAATTTCACCATATTTTGATTAGGCCAAAATATAAATTGCCACAGTTGGTTTCATGCAGAATTTTCAGTGACAATTTCGTCGGGAAAATGTGAAGATGTTTGCTGACACCAGATTTTTCGACAATAAACTAAAAAAACGAACAGTATATTTCCTAGATATCTCAAAGTGCATAATACCAAAAACCAGAAAATTGCGCTTTGAGCAACGAGTAGCAGTTAGATATTTGAGAGAAAGTGGATTATCTTATCGTGAAATAGGAAAACAAGTTTGCTGTAATCTTCCACAGCCGTAAAGATTTACAAAAAAATTATTTTTACTGGGTCAGTTGCAAACAAGGAAAGAACAGGGTGTTTAAACAAATTTAGCAAAAGGAAACAGAATGATTTGTAGAGCTTCTAGGGGATTGAGGTTTTCAAGTTTGAAAACTGTTGTGTCCGACATGCGAATATTCCATATTTATCAAAATGCCACTGCATCAGTAGTAAGAAGAATTCTACATAAATACAAGCTTTATAGCTTTCAAAGGAAAAGAAAACCGTATGTTTCCGTAAAAAATCAAGTGTACCATCGTCAGCGGGCGAAGGCTCTAAGTGAATGGCCAGCTGAGTACTGGAATGATGTAATGTTTTCTGATGAATGTCGCTTAGATTAAAAACGATTCCAGAATGTTTAGAGTTTGGCGGATGCCAGCGGAAGCCAGCAAACCCGAGCTTTTCCAACCAAAGTTCAGAAATCTATCATGTGCTGGGGGCGTATTGGGCCTAATGGTATTGGAAAGCTGGTGGTTTGTACACAGAAACTGAATGCCACAAAATATGTTTCTCAGCTGCAAGAAAATCTACCTCAAGCAAAGCATTTTTGCCATCTATGGTGTTGAAAATAGACCTTTCATCTTCCAACAAGACAATGCATCCCCACACCGAGCTAAAATCACCAAAAGTTACTTGGATCATGAGGGGATAAATATCCCCCGTGGCCACCATAAAGTCCCAATCTGAAAATTATCGAAAATGTTTGGCAGTTCATGAAAAACAAACTAAATTTTGACCAAAGAGGTCCTCCAAGAACAAAAGATGAATTAATAGAGCGAATTCAGGAAGTGTGGCAACGAATTCCTGTTATGTACCTGAAGAAACTTTACGAATCCATACCAAGAAGACTTGCAGCAGTCCAAAACATGCGTGGCTATTCAACAAAATATTATGAACACCACTACTAAAAGCCATTTGCTATCAATTAGTTTATAGTTTTTAACTTTCGAAATACTTTGCATTAGTTTGTTCTAGTTTTCTTGTTAGCCCGTTGATGATAAGCGATACTCTGATGGCTAGCTCCTGACGCCATTTTAGGTAAGGCGGTGAAATACGTATGTGAGGAAAGTGTACTTTGATCCTTTAGTTATCTATAAAGCAGCAATGGATCTACTGTTCATTAATGATTATGCTTGATGAAAATAAGTTGCAAGAATTCTTAACATGAAGCAATAGCTTGTTTTCCTTCCTTATTATAATATGATGTTCTGTTTGGGTTTATTGGCTGTTTTTAGGAAAATAGTCCAAAACTGACACTTTCTTAGACTAATTTTCTACATGAAAGAATAAAATACCAAGAAGTGTTTATATATGCTCTAATAGGTCTATCACTCCTCTTTCTGAAAACTTAATGCATTTGTAGATCAAACTACCACAGCAGTGGTTTTTTCACAGTCAAAATTTGCCACTTTTTGATGCAAAAAATTCCTTGCGCAATGTGTTTATAGCTCAAAAAGTGGTAGAAGACCTTCATTCCTACACCTCTAAGCGTAATAAATGGATTTATAACATTCGAAACCATATATGGGGTAATTTTCAGAATGATAGGAGCTCAAAAGCTCCTGAAATATCACTTTTTGCTTTCAGGGTGAGGTCAGATTTCGGATGTGTCACAAACAAAACTTTATGGACAGTGACTTCTTTTAACCTCTGATTAACTAAGGTTCCGGAACTCCAATTTAGCTAAAACTTTCCAGTTATTCTCAGATAGTGTGTATCTTTACATGGGCAAAAAATTATAAAATTCTGAGATGGGTGGTTTAGATTTGGGTTTTTTCTGGATGATTTGGTATGGAATGTCCCATATATATATATATATATATATATATATATATATGGGTTCGAATCCGCACTGGGGCCAAAATAAATTTTCCAATTGTGGTAGCCCACTCATGACTTAGTATATATATATATATATATATATATATATATATATATATATATATATATATATATATATATATATATATATATATATATATATATATATATATATATATACGTTAATGCCAGTGGGCACTGTCCCAGGCAGTCGTCTAACAAAATAAGACTACGCAACCTAATCCAATCTATAAAGTGCTACAGAATTGCCAAAATCTTCATATGCTGTAGCTACAATGTGAATGACGATATTTCTGCCGAGTCAATAGCTACATTGTAACTAAAAGAGGTCAACTAACCATCCCATAAAGCTATCGAGAAATCTTTATTTATGTTTGGCCTTCTAAAGCACAATTTAAATATATGAACAGACTGAGAAGAGTAATGAGAAAACGAAACATTTACTTTTGTGCAGATGAGACTGACTTTAGAACCATTGCAATTACAATTTACATCCTTGATTCTATGAATGCCTTTCACCACACTTCCAATGTTCTTAGCTGAGCCAAGTTGTCTTGCTTCCCTGAAATGTTGCAGAAAATTCTTAAAGCCAACTTTTGGGTGCAGCGTTTATCAGCGGGAAGCGAATATTACAAGATGAAAATGAGATAAAGATGGACTATGAACAATGCTTTCTCTTCCAAACGAAAAAATAACAAAAATAAGTGTTTCAAAGTTCACAAATGATGTGTTCACGGTATGAAAAGTGTTAAAGAATGTCGATAGTTATGGAAGAATTTCGTTGTGGAAGAATTTCTTGATAGAAAACAAGCGAAACTCGCGTAAACTAATTGCTGTTTCATGATTGGTCGGTTTTCTAACGAACGCAGCTTTTCAAGATACGGCGCTTAATAGAGAGCAGCGTTCGATAGAGAGCAGAGTCTACTATAAATGTTAGCCCAAAAATGATGATTTTTAACAGTTATTTGATTGTCTCTAACTTCGTTACAGTGTGTGCAAAAGTGAACTACCTCAAAGGATGAATTTGTTTCCAGTATACAATAAGGTTCTTGCAAAAACAGTCTTTTCAAGTGTACTTCTGAGGCTCAGCCTGACTTGACCTTCAAGTTTCTTATATACTTGCTTCTTTTATAGTCGTTTCTTATAAAAAGATGTGCATACCCAGAAAGTGACGGGAATCATTGAGTGAGACTTAACGGCTAAACTGAATCAACTAATCGCTACATCAAATCCAGATTTGTGGAATTATATAGAATATTAGACGGAATATCGACGAAAAGAAACTCGAGGGATGGTAAATAGCAAAAACAGCTCAATATGAAATATAGATCAATACGAAGAACTCTGTAAAAGTCTAAAAGATGTATGGGAAGAGAAGAGCTAACAAAAATTACCTCCGAGACAGGTCGAAAATCTTAATAGTCGTGCTATCAGTTGCAACAGCCATGAATGATCCACAAATGCTCAGAGACGCTGGTACACCTTCGTGTTCAGAAAATTTAAGTTCTTGTTTGACTGTGCCCTGCGTGCAACGGTATTCAAAGAAATAATGAATTCAAAATTCCATAGAACAATCTAATTGAACGGTATTTGTACCCTAAATGAATCTAACCAGACCAGGCCAGGCCGGAATTTCTATACCACTACTGCACAGAATAGAAAGAAACCTTTATGTATATTGGAAAGCAAGGGGGCTCTATAGCTAATGTGACTATGACAAACACAGAGTGGAACAGAAGAATAAACAACTTTTCCTTTATATACACTATATATACAATCGCAAATCAAACTTTAACTTCTCAAATGTATCTTCCATCAACTCTCTCTAGAACTCTCTATAAAAACACTTCTCCAAACTAAAACTAAAAGCCAAATATCACTCACACTACAAACTGTCAATCACGCCACTCGCTCCAGATCTCTTCTATATGTCATTGCTAGTTACGCTCCTTCACACTCACGACACTGCGCGGCTGTGGCTATTAGTAAAATACCTTAATGAATGATGATAATTATTCATAATCAAACTGTTTCTGTTGCATTTGACGGTCTTGATCTAATCTCGAGAAAAGCTTTATACTGCCCAATACCGTCATGTTACTGAGAGCTGCTCTGCTAAATACAAGGAGCATTGTCTTCTAACTATTTACGCATTATTGTACACGACCAATTACTAGGTATTAGGTACGTCAAGGAATCCAAAGTTGAGCCACTTAACATAAAGCAATTAATTATCTGTCTATCGGATATTTAGTGATACTACGTAAAATTTAAGTAAAGATTATAATGAAATGAGCCTTCTGGCAGAATAACACTTGCAAGAATTAAAATACTGCTTCTACCCTGTGGCCTAGACTTCAAATAAATCGACCAAAGGCCTTACATTGCAAAATGCAGAAATCCTATACGGTATATTAGACAAACTGAGCTTGACATAAATATTTTAGTTTGGCTTTTGAGATATTAGCACGTGTAACTAGGTTATTCTTGGTCTTAGCTCTTATACTTAAGTTATTGCAGTAAGGTCTTATTAATCTTGTAAGCTTTTAACACGGCCCCTGTAAAGTAGTCTTAGATTGACGGGGACACCATGTATAAATAATAAAAAATGAAATGACATCAAGATAATTAGTTCATATTTATTATTCATATTCATATTTATTATTCATATTCATATTTATTATATTCATATGCTAAGTTCCGTTGCCAACTTCTTGTTTATCCAAAGCAAAGTACATACTCCAATTGCAAACTGCTACAATAGCAAAATAGTAAACTGATTATGTAATACAGCCATCCAAGCCGTAAATTTATTCCTTAATAGATATTGTTGATCTGTTTACGAAAATTCGCACGTGCAGATTTCATGACAAACTAAATCTCTGAAATCGCTGTAGGAAATTCAAACTAAAGCATGCATCAAAACTAAACGCACTCCTAAAGAACATTGCTGTAGAAATGTCATACGTGGTTGTGTCATGTTTGAGAATTTTTCTGGAGGAGATATCGTGTTTGATGGTGTACAATAAGAAAGGCTTAAAGAAAGACCTTGAAGCTTTGTTGTTCCCATTTAGGTCTATGAGACACTTACGAGAAATCGAAAGGAGTGAATGAAGCCCAAAATTACTCACTTGAAAAGTGCGAATTGAAATTCTATCAGGTTCAATTAGATAAACATTTTGTTCATGAACGGCAACTTTCATTGCATCCGAGCTGAATGAGCCTACGGAAAAGTTAATAAATTCATTAACGAGAAATTCATGACAAAGTAATCCACAGTTGCATCAAAGATTGCTGGCAGTTCTACCTCTGTACCATAGAAACACTTGAAGTTATATATACATCCAAAACTATACAACTGAAAGAGAAATCTCAAAAAGTTTCACACATCTAAAAAGTCAAAGGTCCTTCCTGTGCTGGAGGTGGAGAGGGTGGCGCCTTTCTGTTTGCTTAGTCGAGGTTCACAATGGCAATTGACGGCTTCATCGAGAGCTAGGGGGAGTAAATGCCCCCCCGGAAGTAGGTCACTCAGCACCTTGGCAGGTAGCGGCACAATTCTGGGAAATAAAACATCGATAGTCGATGCAAAAGCCGGGAAATTTACTACCAATACTCCCCTAAAGATGTACAAATTCCGCCAATGCACAGGGTTACGCGTGCATTGTAGTGGCTAGAACAGCTGGCTGTCCCATTGGTAACCCCATGTGCAAAACTTCCATACTTAGTGGAGTGGAAGTGTGCATCGTTATCAAGGTCTTTGGCAATACCACGCCTTGGTCTCGAGCCCGAGAGCTCATGCATACAAAGCAATCACTCTAACCTTTTACTATTGTAGCAGTACTGATTTAATTTTTAATCGATCAGTACATAATATCCGGTGCAATAGTGAATATTAATGAATTAAAGAAAGATGTAGAAGAGAGAAACCTGATAATTAAAGAGCTCTGTGAATTGCATCTACAAACTGTTAAGCTACGCGGTTGATAAGGAGTAAAACCTCGCTGTAAAAATGGCTAAAGGTACTAGTGAATGATTGACTAGGCATAAAGGCGTATAAGTGATTTGACTTCCAACGGCAGAGAATGGAGGATAGGTGACTCCCGTAGCAATGGCTTTTTAGGTAGTGGTCGCAAAAACTTTTCATAGGAGCTTTCCCCAAGGCCTCGTTGGTTTGTTTCCCTCTACCATAGTAAAGAGCAAATTGTCCGCTGCCCTCTCCAATGTACGAAATACTGCATAATAAGGGCATTTATACCTGCTGCTCTAACAAATGATTTGTTTTGCGCAACCTCATACACGACTACCTTCTTTCCGTTCCATATTGTTGTATGCGTCTGCAAAATGAAAAATACCCTAATTGTAACAGCAGCTTCAAAAATCACTGGCAAGCAAAGACCATGTTGGGGTTAAATTAACAAAAACCTACTCTTGATACAAGCGAGTCTTGTAATGCCAGTTTGAGAGAGAAAACGCACTAACAAGCTTGGTTGCTCTGACTCAATGCATGCTCTGGGATGCGAAAGTTTCTTTGACTGAGAGTGAGATTCATTGCATACTGTAAAAAGCATGCGAAACAATGCAGTTCCTTAAGTTGTTGCCTAAGCAGATTGGCGAGAGGAAAAAAAACATACATCCTATAAAACGAGTTACAGGAAAGATAATAAAAAGTCAATGTTGAGATACAAAGGTAAAATAGAGCACGGCTAAAACCGGTTTCTTAATTCGACTCTGTTAACCACTTCTTAGTAGAGAGATTTTGTGTTCATACGTTTGGCATGAAGATGACAGAGTGAAACCATAGTAAAATGAAACTGCATCAAAGTATAGATCGTCTTGATGATATCATAACTTATCTTTCTGTCTACAACTTATACACCGTGTTTTCCTCGGATGCAAGGCAAAAATTGCGATACAAATGAACAGATTTTACAAACATGATATTCTCACCTTTGTAACATATACTCCTTTGATATGGATATCGGTTTTGAGGTCATGAATAAAATTCGTTTCGAAAAAATCAACATAAAGATGACTCGGTGAAATTTGAACAGCTCCCACCTGTAACAAAAGGAATTAACTTAATTTTCCAGGATATGAAAAAGGAAATATGGAGAAAGGATCTTGCAATCTAACTTCTATGGCTATTTTAGTATACCCCAGTATTCATCTTTCTTATTTTCACAAAGTGCCTTCGGTGCATTGTTCCTTGCACTAAAAATTCTCAAAAATCGGGAAAAAGAAATTCATGAAAAAGTAAAAGCAGAATTCATATACTCTGCCTACCTTCTGGTTAAAATGTGCATTCATAACAGCTTCATTCAGAAGGGTGACAGTTGTTTCACAGTTTGCCGCCAAAAAACCCTTACCAGCACCCCACTAAAGCAAGGATATAAAATCGATGAAATACAATTGTTCGAAAAAAATATATGGAAGCTACAAAAGAGAAAACATAACCCATTCTTTACAGAATAAGGCAAGTAAGGGAAATATCTGTTCAATAAATATCTGGACACAACTATTAAATCAACTATCAAAATAAAACTGCATCTATTTTTGATCCATGATTTCTTGGATTAAGCGACCTGCCAAAATACTCTTTTAAAAGCTCTTAGGGACTCCTATTTTCCAATGCTAGTGCTAGCATTATTTTGAGCTTTTGCTACAAACATGATACACATAAATCATTCCATGCACAAGGCATCATGTCCATATTTTGCAACTGGAGACAAGGGAGAACGAAGTGCTATTAAAGAATAAATAGTCGCCAATGGTTGCTAGGAGCATAGCAAAGATCAATGAGCGCACGGCAGTTATGCTAGAAGAGAGAATAAGTAAAGCCAAATACACGCTTATTTTACAGGAAAGCCTGTGTAGTCCAGTATTCAAATTTCCTTAGCTTTCCAGGATTTCAGTACTAAAACTTTATTAAAATTTTCTTAGCAAGAACATTCCAGTTTGTGCAGCACTATTGTGCTACACAGAAAGACAGGTACCACACAAGTATAACACTGAAATACATAGAGTAACACATGAAATTTATACTAAACAACAAGAGATGATCGGCTTGTGTTAAAATTAGAACTTGTAATGATTGTGGGCTTATTGGCTTTCCTTGAATTCAAAAATCCACTATTAAAGTGACTTAGCTTTCTGAGCAGTCTACTGCTACTTTCTTATAAAAAATAGCTTCTCACAATAGAAACGTGCACATGAATCTATTTGATATATGTTCAAGCAAATAGACGCCATTTTATACAGAAAGTAGTTTATAAGAAAGCAGTTCTCGGCTGCTCAAAGAGTAAAGAAAGTTCAGTACTGGATTTTCGAGTTCTAGGAAAGTGAAAAGTGTATAATTTACATAATTTGAAATTCCAATTTTCACATAACTAAACATCTCTTTAGCTAAATTTGTATAGATTTCCTGTAATACAGTAAAAAGCCGCATGAAAGAACCTTCCTTTTATGGACCTAGGCTAATAGGCTCTTATAAAAAACATATGAATAAATAATTCAGGGTAGTATTTCATAATAAAAACTTTGCCCTGTTCAGTATATACTGAGAAATGGTCTTCTTCTCTTGAAATATAAACTCCCAGTTTTGTTGTTGAACCAGTGAAAATCAAAATTTAGCATCTTGCATATAAGAATCTGAAATTCCTTGGATGTGTCAAGCCAACTCAAAAGAAGCACTGCTCTCCCTCTCTTTTTGCCATCGTGCTCAAATCAAAAGTCTTAAGAAAATTTTAGTGCTAAAATCATGAAAAAACAAAGAAAGATTTATGCTACATAAAATGTGTGTATTGCTGTCTACCCACTTCTTCCACATGATTTGAAAGATTTTACCTTCAAGTCAATGACAGGTCCTTCAACTTCGCTAGGCGCTAGTAATTCCCATAGTGAATCTTCGTTTGATGGATTTTCTGTTCGGCTATTAAGGTCGCCTTTGTAATGCCAAAACGCGATGTTACCCATATTTGTACCTCCAGCAATAATACCTAACAAAATGTAATTTAGCACTTGGTTATAAAAGGTTGCTAGTTGTTCCAATACACGTTTTTTATAAGAAACAGGTTTAAAAGAAACCTAGTACTAGACACCCTAACATTTAAGAAACTTTTAGAACTACAAGGAAAGAGCTACAGACTTAAGAAATCTCTGTGCCATTTTTCATAGTTTCGGAAACACATTCTCCTCCAAGGATCTAAAAGTGTCCACTACAGTATGTTTTATGTGCTTAAAAGCCAATAAGCCTTAAGGGCACTACAAAGACAGTATCTCTTACGCTTTGTATTTGCTTTCGCTACAATTTTCTTCAGTAAATTAAGAAACTTTTAAGAAACTTTTAGAACTAAAATGTGGCCAGAAATTAAGAAACCTTTACTACTAGGCCTTGAGCTAGGTTTATTATATAAAAGAACGTATATGACTTAATTGTCCAAAAATGACCAATTGACTCAAGAATTTGCATGATAATGACCAGCAGATACGTCTGAGGTTCTGTCATAGTGACAAATTTTGATTCAGACAAACAGTTTGCCAAACTGTACTCCACTACAGGTGGGGAAATGTTTACCCATATAGAAGCGCTTAACTGATGAAATTGGACAAAAGGCCAGTCCAAAATTTTACTTCACTCACAGCTTTCTAATGAAAACTTAGTGAAAGGCAAGCAATATGTGTCACACCATCTTTATGATAATAAATAAAAAAGTCTGACATTAACCAGTGTTAATAGTTTTCCATAGCAAAGGCTCAGATGAACTGGAAACTTGATAGGAAAGGAAAATAACCGATAATAGATAATAGAAATATCCATTTATTTCTTCTTGATTTCTACAAGTTGGTTCATAACTTTGTACTACATGGCACGCAGCGAGATCTTTCTTAGAATAAATTCGCAAAGCGCTTCTCCAGCAACATGGTTCTTTAGCACTATCGGAATAAATTGACTGGAACCTTTTGATTGGCTTCTATGGCACAACACATCATTCATGTGCTCCAGCAACATGGTTCTTTATCACCATCGGAATAAATTGACTGGAACCTTTTGATTGGCTTCTATGGCACAACACGTCATTCATGTGCTCCAGCAACATGGTTCTTTATCACCATCGGAATAAATTGACTGGAACCTTTTGATTGGCTTCTACGGCACAACACATCACTCATGTGCTATTATATTGCTTTGCAATTCATGAATATCCAGTCAGACACAGGTAGTCCGATCTTAACACAGCCAACACTTTTCTCTGATATCCGAACCCATGTATGTAAGCACGGTAGGAGATGCTGTCTATACGAATAACATTAAACAAACAGAAAAATAATTTCCAAACGTATAATTCACTCCCCTTTAAACTTTGTGATATAATTGAAAATATGAGCCATCCTAAACATGAACGTTGTTAGTCCCTATAAGCACCTTTCTTAATGCCAAACATGATCTATCTTCGCAGTAGCTACAAGTATTTTTTATAGAAAACCTAGCTCAAGGCCCAGTTCTTAGTTTCATGCTTTTGGACTTCTTTTTACCGCTCTGTAGTACTAACAGTCCCTCAGTAGTTCCTTAACCATAACTGGACACTTTGTACTATATAGAAATTCTAAGTGTTCAGTGTTAGCATAGGATACTGTAGACAGAGCAGGCTTTAATACAAATCCCTCTATGAAACACTGCAACAAGAATTATACGCAATTTAATTGAATTTGGCTGAGGTGAATGGAACTAGCTTCCCAAATATTTAAAATTGAAAAGTTTCCCATGGATTTTTGCCATAGGTAGTACAAGCTCGTAAAACTGTTGGCCCTCCACATGGAGCGGTATCTTATGAAGCGGCTTCTTGTCAAAACGTTTATATCTATTGCTGAAGTACCTGCATACAAATGCATGACCAATCTCATTGCAAAAAATGATTCGTATACACTAACCTTTCTCTTGTGAATACGCAAGACAGCTGATACATTCATTACTTTGGAATCCAGAGTGCGAGTCAAGTGACAAAACGTAATTTTCATCATTCTCCAAATCCAAAACCCTGCGAAAAATAACAAGAGTACTTGAGTACACTATATAGGCTAATCCTTGCGATGTTAATATAAGGCTAAACATACAGCACAGTCACTATGATGTACGTAGGATACATTCATTCATTCTCCTATCTTCTGTGAAAATCAAAGTATATAATATCGTAGTTTTTAGACGGTTTAAGAAAAATTCCCCAACCTACCAGTTTCACCTTCTTTATTAACTGATTTATTATTGAAAATGCTTCAACAGGTTTGAGAAACTAGCTGAATTTATCGTAATACCATAGCGAATATTCTATTGGAATACTTTGAAGCAGTGCAACTATTCGTAAATATAAAAATATTACTAATAACTCAAGCCTCTCACTAGGAAAGACAGAAGTAATTCTTGGTCCTTCTGTTATCATTCAACACTGAGGTTGTCGTTCAACACTGGGAAAAATATCCCATTTCAACTACTATGAAACTAATCTATTACTAAAATGCAACAGAAATTCAATATTCTGTAAGTACTCCCGGTCAACTGTAAATGGGAAGAGTTCATCACTCGACGCACTAATTCACTAATCTGGCTTAGCTTTTTTGAAATATCTTTATTCTCAGCTTATTCAACATGGCATAGCATCAATTTGCTTGGATTCATCGAAATGCAACAAATGATCTGTGATCTACATACTTGACTGTTCTACCCGCGCTCTACTTGTAAACCTATTCGCTGTGGTCCCTATAATCATTATCGTAATCAAGCTGCATTTTCCAAAAACTAGCCTAAAAGAAGACTGAGCATGCTATATATTCTCAGGTGTTCTCAGCCCATCAACATCCTCTTCTTTCTAGACTTGACTCTACCCTAACTATACTTTCATCGACTCGTTCCGCTGGAAAGACTTCATCGAAATGCAACAAATGACGCATCGAAATGCAAGAAAATCATCCCTATGCCCAATCATACTTACAGTGCATGCTAGCAGTGTTGAACATAGAGAATTAAAATTCAAATGGCTTTTGGGTGTTTATTCTTTCGTTCTGGTGTTGAGATTAAGAACAGCACATAAAACGCTAATGCATTGCTGATCGGGCACGGGGATGAGATGCCTTCTAATTTACCAATAGTTCCAGTGATTTCTTTCATAAAGCATAGCCTAAACTAGTGATTCGAATTTCTTAACCACATTGATTGAGAGTAAAAACATGGTTACAAAACTTCGATCTTTTAGTGAAGCAATAAATCGTAAGCTCTTTAATTCATTTTCTTTTTATTCATTTTTGCGACGCAATAATTGGATCCACACGACAAACAAACAACTCTATGCAGCATGTCATGAAGTGTACTGAATTTTTAAAAATCTCTCTAAAATCTTTTTAAAAAATTTTTAAAAACGTTTCAGTTGGAATAAAATGACAACACTTCACCTGAAATAAAAGAATCCTACCTGACAACGTGTTCTCCCGATGCAGATGCTAGGATACCATTACCAGACCAAACCACCGTACTCTTCGTTGGTTGGCCACTAAGTTTAACCTAATAAACAAAGTAGGTAATATCGCTTTAATAAGAAGAGATAGCAGCCTGAACTACGGCTGAAGAGTTTGAGTTAAATAATAATGGCACACACTCATATTGAAGCAAGGCCTAACGCCTTAAGTGTCAATTAAAGCTTTCTCGGTCAGAAAATCTAATAAGAATTGTGCTTTAGGTGGATTTTTTTATTTAGAAATCCCTTTAAATCGGAACCAATATAAAAATCTCAATACAGTCACTAAAATCTGGGCGAAGAGGTTCCCTAACGGTCTACCTATATCTGGGCAAAGAGGTTCCCTGAAGGTCTAAATAAATGAAGGATAGCAACCTAACAGAAAACATAGGAAAAAACATGATGATATCGAAGGTTAAGAAATCGTACTTTAACTTATCTACGCTGTAAGTTATGAAGCTCTATATACTGTCAAATGTGAAGAAGACAGAGAGGCTAGTGTGAAATGAACATGAAACGTAGGCCATTTTATACTTTTCTCAATAAGACTATCTAGATTGCCCCCTGCTGGATATCTTAAATCAGAAATAAGACTAGTAAAACTTTGAGAAATAAGGGGGTTATCCTTTCAATTGGCTTCTAATCCAAGTACTCAACAAATCAGGATTTAAACCACTTAATCGATGCAAATGATAAACACCAACTTTCAGCGATCATTGCTGCTACAAACATGAAAACGTACTGTGGATTTTAAGTATGCAAGGACAGTGTTCAAGCATACAAACCTTTGATAGTTCTGTAACCGAGCCATTTCCATCAATTCTATGTTGCAATAGCATAAGTGAGTCTGTAACTGTCAAAATGATGTCTCTGCTTTCATAATAAAACAAGGACTTAACTGGACCATCTGTCGTGAACTTCTCAGAACAATGACCCTTTTCATTAATTTGATGGACCTTACCTGAAATTGCAGAATAAACTACATTATCAAAAATTTTAACTAGTCTATGAATATTCCGTCTAGTAAAGGATTATTTTACTGTAAAAAGAAGTTGATTACTGATAACAATAGTAACGTAACTTTACACACAGCAGGATATTAATGCGCACTGCAGAAAAATTCAACACCATTTAGAGTACTAAACAAACGTTTTCATTTCTGAGTACAAATGTAAGACAATGATTGCATGTTGAATGAGGATACATCAGTAGAAGCAAAATAAAATAAAAAAGCAAAAAAGACAACGATGAAGAGGTAATAGATTGCTCAAGCTTTAAAGAAACCGCCTGATCTTGATGATGGAAAATGAATCATTTAAGGGGCTTAGATACTTAAAGTCTCCATAACATAGTATCCTTCAGTATTAGCATGATCTATCACTGGAAGGGAGTGTGGCCTAAAACAAACTGAATAGACATTGCCTGTTGATTTAGAATAATTTTTGTTGATTCTAACCTTCTATGGTACCAAAGATCACTTGAATAGTGTCAGAAGAACCAAATCCAAATTTTGATGATGACTTTGATGTTGACCATGCAAACATATCAAGGGCAGTTTCATCTCCACTCACAGCAGCTCTAGCTGCAGCAACCAAGTCACTAAGAAGTGAACAAGAACCATAAACTTTTGAGTTATCACATATTAAAACCAATATGTTAATATCTCTGAGGTGAAGAGAATAAGAAACAAGTTCAACTAATGACAACCTACAGCAAATGAATGAACTGCTGATTATGGTGCCTAGTTTATTGGTGCATTGGTAGTTACGACATTCATGACAATGGTGATAACTATCATTTAGGTGGTACCTAATAATAATGAGTTTATAATATTACATAATAACATACTATTACTGTATTAATGCATAAATAAACCAAATACGCTTTTAATAAAACTATATATAAATGAATAATTTATAATATAATACATATTGTTGTAACTTATAATGCAGACAAGTACAAGGCATAGCAGTACCTTGATTCTATATATATATATATATATATATATATATATATATATATATATATATATATATATATATATATATATATATATATATATATATATATATATATATATATATATATATATATATACATAGAATTAAGGTACTGCTATGCCTAAAAGTATCAAGGAAGAAAAAAAAAGATGACTGAAGATAGGAAATCTTGGTCAGCTGAATGATGTTTTGCCAGTTATGGCTTTATAAATGATATTCAGTGATGAATATGTCTGATCACTTATAAAATTGCTTTGGAAAAAGCAAATATAAATGAAAGAGTGTTTGACTTAAGCTCTACACAGAGCAAAATATCAGCATAAAAAATGAACAAAAATGAAGCAATGCAAAGTAGTTGTGGATTGAAATCTACCAATCACAAAAAGCAAGTAAGAATAACATATTTGGGATGACCATTCATTGCTGTGACTAACTCAACTAATTGTGAAGATAAACTTCTTCTGTTTAAATAGCCAGAGTTTTCCATCTGTGATGAACACAGACTCCAAAGCCTATAGGTATGAATATGACCCTAGTTCTGGTAATTATCTGGCAAGTACTAAATTTCTTTATGACATGATCATCACTATATAGTTTTCTATATTAGGGACAATACATTTATGATGCCAACACAAAAGTACCAAAAATCTGACCCCCTCCCCCAACCATCCACAAACATTCAGTAGTTTTGAATTACAGCAAATGCCCCTTTTTGTGGATGTCCAATTCTTTTCATTAATCCCAAACAGGCCATAAATTTAAATGACATAGAAATTAAGTCAAATTATAGCTGCACAAAATCATGCCATATTTAAGTATTATTTCCAATGCACTTATCTATTCATCTAAGCCCAGTTTTTCACTTCCACAATAAATTTATAATTCAAGTTACTCAAACAATAACAAATCCATATGCCAGAAAGCAAAACCAGTGTAATGACTGTGTGCAGAAGAGATTTTTGTAACTGACAAGTGAAAATATGTGGGTGTCCACATTTTATTGGTGGAGCCATTTCCCCTTCCTGCACCATCCACCACCATCCACAATCTATGGTCACTTTAATTGACCCTCCGCATACCCACATGCGGATGTACTAAATAAAACACCCTTTACATACATTGATTCCATGCCAATAATATGATCAATATAAAAATGAAAGCCTAAAATTAAATGCTGCCTATGGTAATAAAAGCATTTATGACAAGAGACTCACACTGAGGCATTCCCAGCTGTGGAAAACTGGAAGATCATTTGAGTGATTCTTGAGTCAACATCATGCTTGTAAAGAGGTGAATGTTGTAGACGTCCTCTTTGGTCTACTTTCCATATGTTAACAACTCCTTTCTAAGGTGAAAATCATGTATAAATTATGATTATATACCCTTGTTTGCTTTAAATCTTCTTGATTGATTCTGAATGTGTTTTTGGTCATCATTCTGATCATCAGATTATGGTGTTGTATTTAACATGAGTATATAACCATTGGTGATATATTTCCTTAGATTTCTAAAAGCTAATAAACTCTAGTATCAAAGTCAGTCCTAGTGGATAGCAAAACGAATGCATTTGAATAAAATATGGGCAGAGGTCTTGAAAAAATACCAAAATGTCTATGCTTAGAGTGAAAGGCAGTTATTAGCAAACCTAGAAGGTCAGCCATTGCACCATTTAGCAGCTGGTGATAACTTATTGCTGAATTTATTTGAGTACAATGGGCAAATGTGTAAAATCCACATGCCTAAGTTTTGATTAAATATCTGTATAAATTGTTTTTCACTTTTCTCAGCTCAGACCAATGATTTTAAGTGACAAACATTGTTGAACACATGCAGTCATGATCAGCATGTCACCACAGACCTTTTTATAATGCACACCCAAATTTTGAGTTCTTTTTAGGCAGAAAATTGTGGGTGTTATACTCAAATAAATATGGTAAATACATAATACTTACTTTTAGCTAATAGCCAAATTTGAAATGATATTAGCCAAGCTTAGCTATGAAGAATAAATTTCAAAATACCAAATACATAAACAATGTACTGTCTGTAATGCATCCCCACATAGTGACCTTAGAATCCAACAAACACATTATAAGATAACAATCTAGCATAGAAAAAGCAACTACACAAATGTTTGATAAGAAATCATCTAAAAGCTTATCAATGTACCGAATCTGCAGTTGCCAATCTTGAACCAGATGGATTCCATTGTACTATAGTAACTTCTGCTTTATGGTGCATACTGGTCTCATGTAACTCATGGTCATTCTCATTCCAAATCACAACTTCTCCATTATCCCAACCAGCAGCAAGTATTTTCCTAGACGGGTGCCAGTCCAATGATTTGACATGTGTTGATCTTTGTATCATTGAATCCTCTAGAAATTCACCCTGTCAAGATTCATAGCTATTAAATAACTTGTTGTCTCAAATCTAAAATATCATCATAGTAGGATAATACTACTGATGAGTGAGACAATCATTTTAGTAATGAACGGGCACTTGCAAGGGCATGTGTGAAAGATGCTGAAGTTTTTGTATTTCTAAGTATTATTCTAAACATTTCTTAGCATTTGTAGCTTTTGGGGGTATATATATGTACATTATGGGCTGCATTAACCATTCAAATACATATTGGTTTACACTCATAAAAGTTGTTATTTCTGATATGTTTGAGCCTTTCATAAAGCAAAGGGTTTGTTAAGCTCCAAGCACCATGTGGTAAAATGCTACACAGCAACCCTATCAGCACCAGCATTGGTGATTACTCACAAAGGAGGTTAGACATATGTAGCTTTACAGATGTGGAACTGTGCTAAAGAGAGTTTAAGTAATTGTGACTGATAAAATTACCAAATAGCTTTACAGACTGCACTAAATCCTGGAACAACATTCCCTTCAACATCAAGCAAGCTCCCTCAGCTATGAGTTTCCGTCCTCAATTAAAATTTCATCTGTTCTCTATTAAATACAAACCCTAGTTCTTCTACAAGACATTTTGTTTCACATCAATCAATTTCTAGTAAATTTTAACAAATTGTTTTTCAAATAGGTTTTCAAATAGGGGGTGCTCTCTCCATGATCAGTTTATCTACTGAGAGAGCTCCTCTTTTAAGCAATTCCTCTACTTACATACCCTAATTGTTTCTGTTTCTATTGTTGTAATTTGCATTTGTCATTATTTGTATTTTGTTGTTCTTTGTTAATTATTTGTATATGTAAAGGATGTTTGTAGTAGTGGAATTTTAAAATGATAATGAATTGAACTGAACTAAACTATATGCATGTTGTTTGTTTCAAAATGGGCTAAGCATAGAAAATTAGAAATAAACTCGGAATTAGACAAGAAATAATGGCAGATAATCTGAAAGTGATGTTTCTAAGAGCACCACTGTGCAAACAGGTGCAAGAGAACAGTAGCTTCTCTAGACTTTAAGGTATTTCTTCTATATTTTCAAAGTCCCTGGCTTGAAATAATGTAAATAAGAATGCCTTCCAACACTTAACTAATGATGAATTCCTAGTACCTGGTCGTATACACTAGGAAGAAGGAGGATCAGTGCCAGTGCAAAGCAAATCATGGAAAGCCAGCTAGAGCAGTGGAGGCTGCTGGTGCCATAAACATTTTCCAAAAATCAATTGAGAAGCATAAGCTACAGCACCTGAAGTGTACTAGTAATGGGGACACAGTATCATTTGCTGATAAATTTCCAGCATACTTCTATTTCATCATGAAATGCAAAACTGGCAAACACCGAATATATACCTCATCTAGATATAATGTAACTGCACCACCTGCATCAGGCTCATTCACAGATCCAACTGCAACCAATGGGTATTGGCAATGGCATGACACGACTGTATGTTTCGCAACTGTTGGAGCTTTAATTTGATAATCGAAGTAAACTGCCATTACTTTCGAACTTTCAGTTCTTCAGTTTGAGACGAGAAATTGTCCTCTGCTAATCCACTTATCTTGTAGGTCTTCAACAGCTAACAAAGTTTACATCTCGCAGCTTATAGCTTTAATCTCTAAGCATAGCTTTCTCGAAGACCATAAATAAAACAATTTCTGAACATCCAGATGGGCCTAACTTTGAAACAAGTTGTATTTACATATACACACTTTACCTAGCAACAACAGTAACACGATAAAGGCGAAAGAAACGTAATCATATGCAGCTATTCCTGAATTTGGTAAGGTTTTTTATTTAAAAATTAAAACCTTCGACAGGAATATGTAAACAAGATGAAATAGTTCCAGCAACTTTGTTATCCTTCATACTGTTTGTTGCAAAAGTGAGTTGCTTGACGCGCCAACTTCAAACCACTGCGCATGCGTGTAGAGATATACGTCATGTAGAATTCGGTGAATTTTGCTAGTTACTCGACAAAGAAGATGACTTGGGTAAATGTTTCACTATGCTGCGTGTGTTCAGAAAACAGTTGGGCTCGGAAATGTCCCTATTCAGCTAGCTCTATTTTCCTGCTAGGAGCTTGCCGAATCCTATTCTGAGTGCCAAATAACGTTTTTGAGTTCCTGATAGCATCTCTTCCAGTTCTGTTTTTTGCAAATCAGGGGTGTCAAATTCATTTTGGTCCGGGGGCCTAATGAGACATACTTGAACTTTCCTGCCTCGAGAGATGGCTACTTGGTAACAGATTTCTTTGAGTATTGTCAGGGTACAGGGCACAATAAAAGGATCTTCGCAAAGGTTGACGAAAATTGATACACCAACGATACTGCTTCCTCGTTTTCAAGGAAGTGGAAATGGTATCAATCTTACGTTAATAGTCTAGAATGGGAGAGCATTGTTAAATGTAATTAAAAGTAGATCTCCAGAGCAATAGTAATTTCGAAGTACACACTCTTTTTATAAGAATTAAGTCTATATGAATCACTGAAAGTTATGGATAATTTAAGAATAATTCAAGATTCAAACTTAATGAAGACTTAGAATTCACTGTTTATTTTAGTCATTTTAGAAAATAAAACAAATGCGAGTTTCACTTATTCAGCCTGGCGGTCATTACGCTATGATGCGACAAGGGAGCTCTTCGAGGAATGTCCGTTGCCGCACACTTTGTATTATAAGATTGTAGTCTATGCGAATACCAATGCTCAAAATCGCTGAGATTTAAGAATAACTTGGAATAATCTCAGGCTCAAAATCAGTAAATGTTAAGACTAGTAAGTCTCAGCAAATAATTAAGTATTCCTATAAAAGCGTGATATACTCTGGGGGTATCACAGTTAGGCGAAGATAACTAAAATTCATGAAGGGACGAGGATATTTTACAACAATTGTGCATAAAATACATATAATGCATAATATGGCATACATAACATTGCATGCATAAGAAATAGTATTATTCTTAGTTATACTTTATTTGAAGTAGCACACGTTTGTCACGATTTGGTTTGATACAAATACATTTGGTTTGATCTGTGTTTGCCACCGAAATTTAGTATCTTTAAGCCTGGACAAGTGCACAGGGATGATGGGACGAGCTTATACCAGGGATTGGCAACTTCATTTAGTGACATAAATCATGGACAAAATTTATCCGTGTTGTCTGCCAAGATCTTGACACCAGATCCCCCCTCCCTTCTCCCCACCTATCAATGTTGTTCTGTCGTAAGATTTTAGTGAAAAAAGCTTCTCCTCGTATTATGCATGAAATTCTTCGTCGACAACAACATTGATCTTGGGGGAAGGGGGATGCGGAAAGATCAACAAAAGTCTAATTATTTATGTCCAAGATCATAGGATGGTTATTATAGATAATGGATAAATATGTTTTTTGATAAAGAACAGGCGTAGATAATATTTTATAAATTTTTAATGAAAATGAATACTTTGTCTATTTTAATAGGAAATGGGGGTGTTTCTTGATACTTCATCTAAAGTAGCATACTTTGGTATTTCAAATTTGCACCAATATGTTTGCGATGTAGAAAGAAGCTTTTCGAGATTAACAAACGTTTCAAGAGATGGGTGTAACAGGATGAGCACAAAGCATCTGAAGTGGCTTCTGATCATCTACACCAACAGTGTGTAGTATAATGTTGATATCCTTACTTATTCTGTAGTACTAATTCTGTAGTAACATTTATGGCGTTGAGCCAGATAAATAGACAAATTCTTCTATAAGCATATTTTTGTTTTATAATCAAGCAAAATATCAACGAGTTCCTTCATCATTCCAGAGCCGCATCGAAAAGGCCTTTTTTTCGATTTTTTGAAGTTTGACTTTACTTGTTCTTTTGCCATCTTTGTTTGAGCAACACAGAAAGAAGATAGTCTGCACTTGCGCAGTATGTGCAGATTTGTCTCGGTGATGTGAGGCTATTTTTGTGTTTATATGAAAAAAATAGCTTCACCAAGCCGATATATCGGCTCGCTCTGGTGAGATATCGGCGGTCAAAAACAACCCCATCTGGCTGATACTATATGCGATACTCATATAAACATGAAATAAGTTTCATATTAGTTTGTATAGGATGCCGATATCTCAACTTGGAAAACAACCTCGGGTAGCCGAGGCTATTTTCTCCACATAAAACAGACCCTAACTTGTATCCCTCTATGCAATGGCAATTTACTATTATACTCTTCTCATTTAACCAGGCGTAATAGTTAGATTTACAGAAAAGCAAGTTACCTTCTGAAGTCGGTTTCGAGGTTACTGATGTACATATGCAACCGGGGAAAGTGATTTTAAGTGTCTGCTGTCAGGGAATATCGCGGAGTTTCAAGAGCATATTATACCACTAGTTTTGGAAACATAATGCGCATACATTTGGTAGTTTGAAAGCACAAAAATCCGTTCTCTACTCATTATTAAAGGAACTTTCTCACAATTGTAGGTAGTCCCAAACGTACACAAGACTTGTAGCCAGCACTAACTATTTCAGCTAGGCTAGAAAGAGACACTAATAAAACGTATTCACTCTCACAAAAGCAGAAGGGTAACTTTTATACTCTCAGAGCTTGTGGCTCTACAGGAGCGGGGGCTGGATTTAACCGTCTAGCAAGCGTTTCTTTTGTCCCACGAGCTGTTGTGGCGAGATGATTCAGTAATGTTGACTGGACGCATACTGCAGAGACTAAGATACAGAAGCATAACGATCTAGCAAATAAACTTTTCGACTGATAAAGATGAAGAGAGCATGAATCGAAACAAACAACACAGAGCCCAGAAAAAGTCACGGCTCCACTGCTCTGAGCCGGAGGAAGATTTTGCTTTCTATGTGGTATTTGAGGAAGGTTTGGTAATTTGCATCAACAATCCAGTTTCTATAAAGTTTTCAGTTACTGTGACATCAACTTTGACAGGCAGAGTGCTTCTACCATACAATTTTTCGAGACATGCACAATGCAGAGTTTGAGCACTTTGGCTAGTTTTGATTACCTTAAAAGAGGAAGGTTTATGATAAAGATTTTACAGCCTGAGGAAGGCTGAAACTTGTCCTGGACTCTGAAACAACATTTATCAATCCAAAGAAGGTAAATAGAGAGATTTTCTAAAAGCACCTCTACGAACAGCAGGAAAAGAATGCCAGAACAATGGAGGTGAGCAAAAACCAGAATGGCTGCTTAGCAACTACCAAAATATTGAAAGCAATACTTTCTAGCACCAGCAAAAATTCGGGAAAAATATAAGGCCTGTATCAATTGCGGCGAAATATAGTGTGGAAACAACGAAGAAATTCCCAATGCGCCTTGCAAGCCCTGAACTCTGAAGCTTAAACTGGTGCTAGAGAGGTATTGGTAAGGCACGTCTGTTGATACCTCCTATGCCAGTTAAAAAGGCGAATTTTTCACAATACAATGTAAGTCTTGTAGTGCCATATCATAAATGATATATCTTTGATAATCAGGGGTCTAAAAACGAGGCCAGGCAGCCTTCTATAAGTTTAATTTGTTTCTTTGTGTGGTATGGTAGGTATATTGTAAGTAGTTAGCTGTAATGTTATTTATTTTGTCAAATTGTATTTGGGATTGAGTGATAAATAAATGAAACTGAAAACTGAAACAGCCGGGAAAATCCCATATACCGCGAGAGTAATCGTGCCTCATCCCCCAGACACGTCTGAAGTTGTTCGAATGTCGATACAAACTGATAACACATGAGAAAATATCTATGGAAGCATAAGCTGAATATTTTTCAGATTAATTAGAAAAAGACCATTGTAGTAAGCGATAATTTACACATTACTTTGATAAAATTCAAATGTGCACTGGACAAATCTCAAAAACGAGTCTACATTACTAAGGCACTAACTTCAATTTTCGAAAACTACAGGTGAGTATAGACCATTAGGACTCAAAAAGTACCATTGTTTCTCATGCTGCGGCGCCAGAAAACTATAAGCACGAATGAAAGCAATATTTCATGAAACTATACAACACTTGGCTCTATTCATATCAATAATATGTTATAGGAAACAAAGTTTAGATACAAAAAATCTCATCATTCTATTATCGTAAATATAGTGTAAACTAAACATTTCCGCAATGCTTCGAAGACACTCTCAGCATTCGCTTTAAAGTCCACATTACGATAGTGTAATAGTAATAATAATAATAATGATACAGTAATCATGTTTAAAAGTATGTCCACATAACAGATTTACAATACTGGCTTACAGTAAGCACTCAAACCAAAATATAATATTGCCATCAATATAAATGGCACAGTTAACAGCAATTAGTGGAGCAAAATCAGCAGTCTTTACAAAACTAGAATAATATATTTATATTAGCGGAGAAAATTCGACAGACTTTACAAAACTGGAGAGATGATTTCCCATTATCAGAATGAAGACACAACGGTGGAAATCGTCGTAGAAACATAAGCGACAATAATGTATGTTATGGTGTGCAATCACCAGCAGTGACTCATCAAGAACATACCCCATGCTTACTTTACATGAACTAAGTTACCTGAACTGGGAGGGGAGTCTACGAGGGTTAGCATATCCAGATCAGTATGGTACTGTGATTGCCTCTGCAACGGTACAAATTAAATACCTAGAAAAATGCACATCACCTTAGTCTAGAGCCCAAAACCCAGTCGCATTCCTAATTGATTTCAACCAGTAGAAAAGATTCTATGCTGCAAAATGGAAATAAGAGACTCTCAAGGTCGCAATATATTTGCAAATATTGTAGACTATATACTTCCTTCTTTTGTAATGAGTCTTCTTAATTCATATATATAATATATTTCTATATGTATATATTCTGACATGACTTGTCAAACACCCTGGCATAATCAGAAGCAAGTTATAATTCTTACCAAAGCATGTCCTTTATTGATTGTTGCTTTTTCAGGTATACATAGTCAACCCTACTCAATAACAACTTAAAACTTGGACAATATAGCTACCTAAAATCATAACTTTCACATTGGTAAAATTAATTATGTCCTGATAAAAATGTATACGCAAAAACCTTAACATACCTACGAAACAGCAATACTCTATACTGCTAACACAAATAATTCTAAGAAGTTGACAATCGGTTTGTGGTTTCTTTGAAACAATAAATAACACAAAGCAACATCTGGAAACTGTCACGGGCCTTTTCAAGTAGATTCTAATCCAAGGATAAAAAGTCTGCAAATTCTGCTAGAGATTGCTGTAAGATTTATTGCACGCATAGAAAAAGATCTCCCTAGAAAGATGTATGAGTGACTACTGTAAGCAGTGATTAAACAATCTAAAGAAAGGCATCGTCACATCTCTTCTACAAATTTCTCCAGTAAATCTTCTGGCGTTAAATGCGCCATATTCGTGTCCGTATCATCAGAATTAGCATGCGAAATGTTTGTATCGACTTGATTAGGTAGAGATGACATAGTCCTCACCTGATTCGTACTACTTAGCATCATTGCCGGAGAATCAGTCGACGAAGTCGTGTCCATTGAATTCACGTGTGCCGGTGATGGAGTGTGGTGTGCTTGTGTGGAAGAGTGGTGTGGTGATGCAATCGAATTCGTTAGCGGGGTCACCGGTCGAGGGGAAGGTGTAGGAATATTACTGGAAGGCGAAGCAGCAGGGCGAGGTGATCGGTTAGGTAACTGACCTGACAGATGACCAGTTAACTGACCCGGCATTTGTCCAGGTAAAGGTCCACTAATTTGCGAAGCTGTCATTTGCGATTGCATTTGACTTGCCATGTGATTTGGTAGTTGACCAGCCATTTGGTTTCCTTGCATCTGTCCAATAGGTCCTGATATTTGAGGCATCATGTTTGGAGGAGGCATCATTTGTCCCGGGATATTTGAGCTATTCCTTCCAACAAACATCTGTGACGGCTGACTTGACGGGGCCATCATGTTCCCGGGGGGAGGCATTTCCTGTGGCATTGACATTTGACGTTGAAACAAATGCTGTTGACGCTGAGCAAGTTGTTGATTATGCTGCTGTTGTTGCTGCTGTTGCTGCTGTTGTTGTAACAGTTGCTGTTGTCGTAGAAGCTGTAATTTCATATGATGTTCAGTGAGATTGCCAGGCAACGGATGCTGACCCATAGTCTGTTGACTCATTGCAAGGTTAACACCATTATTGATCATTTGTTGTCGCTGCTGTTGTTGCTGCTGCATGAAAGCCTGCTGTTGTTGTTGTTGCTGCTGCTGTTGTTGCTGTTGCAACTGCTGCTGTGAGCGTTTGTGCCGCACATAGAGTGCCATTAGTTGTGAATTGGACTTCAGAAGATCAAACGCTTGCTGTGGTTTATTTTTCAATGTTTCAATCAACTGTTGGATAGCTTGACGTGGATTTTGCTGTTGCTGGTGTTGCTGCATTTGTTGCATTCCACCAATGGTCTGAGATGGTGGCCCTTGCATAATCATTTGACCCTGCTGTGACATCATCATCGACATCTGCGTTTGCATTGGGTTCTGCATCTGCGAGGTCAGCTGCTGATTCTGTGCCTGCATATGGGCTTGTGCTTGAGCTTGCGCTTGAGCCTGTGCCTGCTGCTGAGCCTGCTGTTGAGCCTGGTGTTGTGCTTGCTGCTGCACTTGCTGCTGTTGCTGCATCATGGCACGCAATCGATCCATCACAGGTGCCTGTGGATTATTCTGTATTCCCATTCCTTGAGGCAGTTGTCCTTGCTGAGAGAACGGTTGCTGGGGATTGTTTCGAAACCCTTGTGAAACTTGCATCTGCTGCATCTGATTCTGGTGCATGCCTTGCTGACCCTGCCGAGCAGCTAATGCAGATATCTTCACTGCTGCTTCCATGGCTCCTCGTGGAGGAACTGGTGTTTGCTGGTGCATTGATATCAGACTCTGTATCTGTTTCTGAGGTGGTAAAGTTTGCTGTATGTGTGTGGTATTAACTGGTGCAGGTGGCATATTATGATGCTGCACAGGCGGCTGTGGAGGTGGTTGTTGTTGCTGTTGCTTCCTTTGCTGCATAGCAGCAATGCGCCTCCGCATTAGTTTAGCTTGTTGCAACTGTTGCTGTAATTGTTGTTGACGCAATTTCTGCTTGATATGCGCGCAATAAGGGACTTTACAATCATTTTTCGTGCAATGTTTTGCATGGTAACAACACAACGCGATAAGCTGCTTGCAAATCGGGCATCCTCCATTTGTCTTCCGTTTACATTGCACAGCATGAGCTACGACCTTCTTCATTTTGAGGCAAATCTGTAACTCACAGTCGTGATCTTCACAATACGTCGAATGCTCAAGGGATTGAATACATCGTTGAATTGACTGGTGCCTTTGCTCGTGCTCGTTAACCTTTTTCTTGTTTGTGCCCTGTTCAGAGACATCAAGATCGAGGCCAAGCTTCTCCATCTTATGCTCGTGTCCTTTTTCATTGTAGCATGGTACACACAAATCAAAGTCCTAAAAACAAATGGCAATTTCTGTTAAGTCACCGAGAACAGAGAAAGTGCACAGAAGTAGCTGGTATAAATAACTGCATCAGATGAAGGGTCTGCAATTCATTCCAGCAAGAGCGTCCTAGTATCATGGGCAGCATTTTATAGTTCTCCAAAATCATTCAATTGTAGCCTATAATTCTCTAAATGATACGGACTGCAATAAATATCGTCAAAAAGCATAGGAGTGTTATTGCATTATAAGAATTAAGTACACAGAATATAATAATGAGTTCACAAATAGTGCGTGAAATTATAAGCGATGCTTTGCATATTCTATAGTAGCTAACTGGAGATATAAGAATACAAAGACTAGGGGTAGCAAAAGTATCGGAGCCTGGGGGCGTAGTTCCCCAAAAGTTTTTGGCAAGCAATATGTGCCCAGCATATTCTTAATATGCAATATGGAGGTTTGACAGAAAAATCTAAAAGTATTGAAACAAGCATCAGCCTCTAGTGACCTAATTCAAGCTACCTTAAGAGACAATTTTTGACTCTCCTCTCTCGAAATAGCGCGAGATAACAGTTTATCTGCCACAGAAGATCAACAATATGAAAGATGTGCACTGGATATGTAACAGATATGCAACAGAAAAACCCATACATATGGGAGCTATATGGGTCTACCTACCAGGCTTCCAGAAGGAAAAAAATTCCACCTCTAACAAGGAACAAAGAATGAGAATGAAGAAGCAACCTACCCAAAGATACCAGAATACTGAAAGAGGAACAATAGACAGAAGTATTCCCTAACTGCCTGTGGTAGCCATTTTTGGAGAAAAATTTACATCTATGAAAACTGCAGAATGCGCAGACAATATGGTGAGCATTCGATACGTTTTCAAAATTGTAAAAAAACTGTCGTTTACCTCGCATTCAGTGCAATGAAATCGAGTCTCCACATGTCGCTTGCAAATGTTGCAAGTGTACACGAATCTCTCTGTTCCTTGGTTGTGCAACTCCACGAGCATTGCCATAGTTGAAAACTTAGCGCGCCTCAAGCTTGAGAATTCCCAATGTTTCTCTCGTGCAAGAGTGAGAAATGCGTCTCTCCCGTCCATAAGGTCACATGACATGATTGGGTCTGCTTCTTCGATCTTGCCAAGTGTTGCTACTGTTTCAGGCGAATGAAATTGGATTACAAAAAAGACTTCTTTATACTTCTCCATTGTCAAAAACAGTCGTTGTGACAGATCACAATCACCCATTTGAAGAACGGCGGATTTCTTGTTATTCTTTCTAACACTGTTTTTACTTTTATTTGCTTTCTTGTTTGCTCTTTTACTGTTTCCTTTGTTCTTACTGCCTCGCGCAATTGACTGAAAATAAACAACGTAACTTTTAACATATACTTTCAACATATAAAAAACACAAGCTGACATAATGAGGAAAGAATCTGATGCTTCACGTCAATTCAATGTCTAGAGTGGAACTATTGCTCCCAACTTTGTAATACAAACAGTACCATACACAAATAGTAACACAGCAAACTTCACTTTCATACGCAAAAAGAGCCATGTTGAACAAGTCAAAGATTCAGCTAAGATATATATATATATATATATATATATATATATATATATATATATATATATATATATATATATATATATATATATATATATATACACGATTTTTTTCTGTACAAAAAACTGGTTTCTAAGAAAATTAGTACAAGACACCCTAAAATTTAATAAACTTTGAGAACTACAAGGAAAATGTTAAGCAACTTTGGATATTTCTGTGCCATCTTTCACAGCCTGGGAAACCCCCTTATTCCTCCATGGATTTAACAAATTTCCACTACAGTATGTTATGTGCTAAGCGTCATGGGCACTACAAAAGACAATCTCTTATGCTTTGTCTTCGTTTTCACTGCAGAAACTTTTAAGAAACTTTTAGAAATAAAATGTGGCCAAAAAATTAAGATACTTTTACTACTAGGCCTCGAGCCAAGATTCTTATAAAAGAAAACATGTGTATCTCATAAACAAACCTCATCTTCATGCTCCTCGCTAGTAGCTGCTTGGGCTGCTTGAGTGGCCTCCGTTTTCCTGCGCTCTTCCTCTTCTTGGTCAAGTTCCCTTATGCTGTCTTCTAATGCATTTGGCCAAAAGTCACCATCAAAGTACGGAAGCTCTGTGGCACTTCGCAAGCCATCGTCTGTAGCTTGTTTTAGGATGTCCTGTGAAAATACTCGAAGTCATTAACTAGAAATGCTACATCGCCAATGCTTTCGAAATAGTCAGCTTTATTTAGAGATCCAACTTTCCAAAAAACTGGTTCTCTATGAAGAAGTTTTGGCTTAAGTTGCAGGCTGTAGACCGCAATCAAAGTAAAACTTTACAAATTACTAAAAATAATATAGATATTGGGAGAAACGGGAATCTTCTGTGTTTTCAGGTTATGCAAACCAAGTGCAATTAGAAGCTACAGAACTGGCGATTAGGTTTTGTTGGGAAAACACTAATTTGTCTACTCCAAGTGAGGAATTACACGGATATATGAAAATAAATGGAATACAGAAACAATTTTGAAGCAGAAGAAAGAGCGCACAGACCCAGTACTAATACCAGGTAATTGCTTAAGGGCGATAAACCAATAATAACAATTATAATGCTTAATAACAGTATTTGCTGTATGGATTGTATAGACAAATATACATATACTTTTGATTATGTACACAATTATACATACCTTGTATTCATATACAACTCCATCTTCAATTGCTTTATCTAACATCTTCTTGTACCATTCAACGAGCCTTTTATGCTTTGGAATTTTCTGTTCCGGTGGATGGCAATGGAAGATGTAGTCGTCACCTTCGCTTGGAGGACAGGACCAAATGTGGCCATAAACGTATCTTTTGAAAATAGAATAAAATGAACAACTTAAGAAAAACGGATCAAAAAGAAACAGAGAGTCGTTTGTGTTTGAGACTTGTTTGTGACTATTGGAAATCAGCCAAGTATCTGACACCTAACAATCAGCTATTGTAGCATCTGACGTATGTACAAAAATAATTTGGGGAAAGGTGGTACGCGGGAAATACAAGATAATGATAGGGAACCATTCTGATCAGAATAAGATAGGAAAATGTGATTAAAAATTTACCCTTGATTCCTGCAATGTTCAAAATATCCGATGAGAATTTCATGATATACACTTGTTCTTAAATGACGCGGACGGAAGAAGTGAACACTATCCAAATACGATAAATAAATTCTCCTGCAAAAAAGGTAGAATAGGTATTAAATGATTATGCAATTGTTCTCTCATTTCATTTCATTTTCAGCAAGCAAGCAAGCAAGCAAGCAAGCAAGCAAGCAAGCAAGCAAGCAGGCAAGCAAGCAAGCAAGCAAACAAGCAAACAAGCAAGCAAACAAGCAAACAAGCAAGCAAGCAAATAAGCAAATAAGCAAGCAAAGATCTCAGTATAACAGTCTTTAACTTTAGAATTCAATCAAATTCGTGCAGAAATAAGGATCTACACAAGGCCATCGAAATTGTCAAAAATGCTATTTACTTTGAGTTGGGTTGTGGACATTCATCATTGTATTCTTGAACGTGCATGCCAAAAAAGCATACTTCTACATTGTCAATTTCTTCAAAAGCAAAAATGCATCTTGCTCTATAGGGGAAATGGCTCGGAAATTCATCATCATTTCCAAATCTGTGAAAATAACAAAAAACCATATATTAATCGAGAAACTTAAAACGAATCGTGACGGTCAATATTAATAGATGATAAATCGCGCTAAGGAAAAGTTTAAGGCAACCCATGTTTATTTACTGTCAATTGGAAGAATCCGTGTTGGAGCAGTAGTCCCCCTACCTATCAAAATATCTTTAAGTGATTCACAACAAGAGCTGCATACAAGCAGACACTTTTGGCAAAAAGAAATACTACTTAACAGGAAAAACTTTAAATAATATAATCAATTCATGAAGGATTTATGTGTAGCTGAATTCAACTGTAGAAATATTTGGAAGATGGAAGAATTTCCTACCTGGACTTCATTAGTGGTTTAACATCAACTACTTTATCAACACTGCTCACAATTCGAATTGTGACATATCCAGCATCGCTGTTCTGCTTCTTTAAGAAGTCATTTACTCTATTCTCAATCAATCGACCAAGATTCGACTGTGGTAATCCTGTTTCAAAGACAAAAAGGGACAGTTGTAAATATCATATACAACAAAAAAGGACGAAATACACACAGTGGCGTAACAGAATGGCCTGGGTCCTTACGACTATTTTGCTTGGGGGCGTTTCAAGCTTAAGATATTCTCCCAAATTTAGACAAAGTAACGAATAAGGACAGTTATTAATAAGAGAGAAAAGAAGAAATAAGTGGCAAGTGAATAGGGTGATATGGGCTTATTAAAGGTCATTTCCCATCAAGTAATGTAAAACCATGTCCCATGAAAACTTGTGAGGGGCTTCTATGGGGCCTCAAAAGCTTGGTGCCCTTAGGAGTTGCATTAACTTCAACATGAGTCGGATACACGACTGAAAACATACTGGTAAGTAATTAAAGAAAACCGAACACCAAAGCTGAAGGTAGAAAATTGCCAAATAATAAACGAAAATAGGAAATTAACACAGTTCACTGCACTTACGCTTTGAATTAAATCTGTTTTCTTTTCGAGTTTCATTTTTACGTTTTAAGCAACTATCACATTCAAATCTGTTGAGAAAGAACAATTCACGGTGAAGAATGTTGCCTAGTATTTTTATTAAGCAATACAAAGAAGTAAAATGTTCATAAGACAACATGATCTAATATTAAATTAATAAGCAGCAACAACATATGTGGAGCAGATTCAAGACTAAAAATTACTGAATTCGCAGCAAACAATCCTTGGCCTACAACGTGAGCACACCTAACACTGAAAGCTCCATTGACACTTAATGGCAAGAAACCCGGATATGAACATGAGTGCGTCATAGACTAATTTCACTTCATGGAATAAGCTAATAACCAGCTCAGTACAGGCATACCAAAAAATACTACAAAACACAAACAGAAAGTAATCGAGTAGCTTATTATCGCATGAGTCAATACTTACCCAGTACCCCAAATAAAATCTAAATGTAAAACACAAATTTGGTGCAGTTTTCTTCCGCAGTCTATACATTCGACAAATCTGTATGAAGAAAAGCGTGTGTCAGAGCATTAATTACGAATTCAGGGTGCCACTGAGGGGCAAAAGATGTAAATTTGAAACAATACACGCATTCAATGTTTAACGAATGCTGATCCCAAGCCTACAATATTGATTCATGAAGCGATACCCATGAAAAATTTAGCAACAGCTGTGAGATTTAAAACAGCTCTGGGTTTTCGCAATAGAGATAATTAGAGAAATCACAAAGCAGAATCGATGACTTGAAATCCATGTAAGAAAAAGGTCCTCTTCCTATTGTAATTCCACTTAACAAAACCCTTATCAAGGAGCCTGTAGCACTGCTTAATGATACAAATGTAGTGAAAGATGAACTACAAGAATTGTAACCTTTTGACTTAAGGTTCGTACTGAAGTTGGCCTTAATTCATTCTTCTTTCATGGGCCAAAGTTATTTAAGAAACTGTCTGATGCATTAGAAAGCGAACGATATACAATGAAATTTAAGAGCCAGCATGATCAGCTTGAATGGGATTCTCAACTCTTGTCTGTTTGTTTAAACATAAATATGTAACAAGATAAATTTCATGTTTACTAGCAGGCTCTGTGAAAGCTGACTAGGTGTCTCCAGTACAAATATAGTATAACGCATTAAATAGGTTTGAAGTATGAAAAAAGAACTAAATAGAAAGAACTTACGGTTCAAGTTCTAAGTGATCATTTTTCAGTTTCTCAAACTGAGTTTTGGCAATTTCTTGCATAATACCATTCTCATCACCAATGCTTATCGTTTCACTTTCAAACTCCGCAAAACATTTCTCGCAGTAATGATATTTGTTCTGGTAAGTATAGTACGTAGCATCGCGCGGAATTTGACACAAATGTTTACCATAGCAATATAACACTTGTGGGCTGAATAAGTGCTAAAAAAAACATGGAATTAATCGCTTAATGGTATATAATGGAAGTTGAAGTATAACTCGTTAAATGAGACAGAGAACAGGACGCAATGCAGGAATAAATGCCTGGGAATGCAACAAGTCAATCTTGAAACAAAACCATAATCATAGCAAATATGCAGGGCTTTTCTTAAAAATTCTCTTTAGTGAGGAGTAGGAACTAAAATTTGCCCACAAAATATGCATGGCTCCCATGATTGAAGAATATCTGATTAAATTATGAAGTGCTAAGTGTTCAATTTGTTGGCAAATTGAGTGGCAAATTGAGTGAATCTATAAATATAACAAATCAGTGTGCTTTCGGCTTTCAACAGAATCTAATTCTTCTTCTTAGGCTCCTCGAAAACAACAAATCAAAATAATTTGCCGACAAAATATTTCTCTAGGGGTTGACAGCCCCCAAATTCCACTGTACCTGCGAACATATAGTTAAGCATGCAAAAGACATATTTCAAGTAAATAAACAGTGTGAAAAATCTCACAATCAAAGAATAGAAGAGAGTTTATGAGACAGCAAAAAGCAATCGTTGCTACAGATAGCGTAATTTTTCCAAAATTCTTTTCTTTTGTTTTATAACTTCTGTGAAGATCCTGGGTAGCACTGAGGAGCACTTGCAGTTAAGTGGTTTCTCAGAGAACAAATCCTCTTCTTTAATTATACATAATAAAGAACAACGACTCGACTAGAAACAAATAAGAATTTACCTTTCTGCCACAACAATATCCCAAGCCTTTCATGATATCATTTATCTCAAGTTCGAATATTTCCGAGAGCTAGAAGTAAAAGATTCACCGTAATCATTATGATAAACAAAGCAAGGTGCTACTCTCTTTATCTAAAGTGACTTTCGCATTTTCAAGAAAACATATTTACGAAACGGCGCGAAATATTTCATTGACAACTCCCATGAATAAGTCTCAATGCCAAGCTCTATGATAGATTCTCTATTATAAGTGAATGATAGCTGGTCCAAAGCATTGAAAAGGCCTCAAGAACTCTTATAGAGGATTTCTCAATGGAAAACTCAATAAGGGCTCATGAAAAATGCGAGGAAAAAGAGAGGGATGACAGAGGAAGAGGGGTAAAGAAACGGAATCAGACAAAAGTTCCATTGTTGAGGAGAAATTTTAGGGCTCTATACTTCAAGTAATGACGACACTACCATACACAATCAAATTACATTGTACTTTTGATACTCAAATTACAAAAAAGCATTAAAATGCTGCTAGCTATATACCAAAGGTGGATACGGTACAATAGACAAATAACAGAAATGTACCTTTGAGCAATACTTGTAGACTCTAGATGTCTTTCTATTGTATAGCCATGCATTGTCAAACATCAATCTCATATCATCACAAAACTGAAAAAAGTAAATACTCATAGATTAGGAATAGCTTAAGTAGATTTGTTGTAAGCTAGAACTTTTCGACATTCTATCCGATTCAGTACATAACTCTAGAAGACAGATAGGCTTCGACTACTACCTAAAGAAACAAATAAACTTAACGTTCAACAATTTGACACAAAACAGGGATGTCATACCTGCCAAGGGTTGTTGTACTGTCCTTCTTCAAGTTTTAAACGTATTAATGAGAGGTCCATCGGATGTTTGACGATTGTGAAATAATCCTGGAACAAAGTGGCATACTAGCTCTTAGCTTTGAACAAACAACCATGCATACCAGAATTAAATACCAACTAGCATATATGAATTCATGTTGATATTAAATCAGTAAATATAATCCGTGCCTTTATTTTACAAATATATTAAATAAAGGGTCAGCCATGCAAGAATCAGAACAGCTATAACAAACTGAGACAAAAAACATATGATTGCAGATATTGGTATTGCATTAAATGCATGTTAATATCCACGTAATGAAAATACTTACTGGAATTCCAAGAGCATCTGGGTCAACAGCTTGTCGAAATGGCAGTGATTCTGGATCTGCAGTAAACACTTTGTCAAAAACAGGCATCAGAGCCTCTATTAGCTCCTCTTTTGTAAAAACTAAAAGAAGGAAAATTGCAAGAAATAGTATAACAATGAACTCAGAAATGGAAATAATAACAAAACTGGAAAAATACAGGCTTTCTCAACCAAAATGATTTTGGTCATCAGCATTATACATACACACACATACAATATATCTATATAAAAATCCTTAACTAAATAATAAACAATGGAATACATATTCAGAACACATATATCCTTATTCTGTGTTTGTGTGTTTGCGTGCTTGTGTATGTGTTTATGTTTGAGATTTATGTTCCATTCCATATCAATGTTCCCTTCCATATCAATGTTCCCTTCCATATCAATGTTCCCTTCCATATCAATGTTCCATTCCATATCAATGTCAATTTCCGATATCCCATTTTATAGCTTTGTAGACCTAATGTGAGAAGACTAGCGCCCTGTGGAAACTTTCATAAAAATGCAATTCGCGAATACATAAAACATGTGTACCTTTCTTGAAAGGGTATTTCTTCTTCTCACCATGTGACTTAGCAGCAGTCCCAGGCTCTTCCTTGATATCCTCCTCCTTGACAACAATCGCTGTCGCCGCACTTGTTGCAGGAGATGAGCTGCTTGGTGGAGTTGACGTTTGGTTGGCAGGTGATTGCGGTTCTATCTTGATTGATTTTGGAGTAGGACTCCGACTCTTTGGGATATTACTACTACTCAGCTGCATTTTATCGTTTTGGCTTGGTGATTTTGATCCAGGTATATGCTGAAATCAAGACAGTGTAATGAAACAACTACTTAACACCGCTGAAAGGTTTCACCTTAACAAACGTTCTAATAATATTTATAAGCCATACTATGTAGTAACCTTACCTGAACCCTACCATATCAAAGATACTGCAACCGTATAATTATGGCCTAATGCTCCGATATGCTAAATTTCCTTTAACATGTAGTTTTTGCTGTGATGGGTTTCTTTAAGTGTGGAATGAGATATTTGCAACCGCGAGTGTCAGATTTTCAAGAGATAATTTCATCATGAAAACTGTTGGTCAAACCTGGACAAACTATAACGGTCCGTGATGCTGGATTCACATGACAAATCCGTACTGCATGCAAGAATGAGTCTTCCTAACTTGCAGAGAATACAGCTATGCTTATAAACTACAGCTATAGCTATAGCTATGCCTTCAAGTAGCACAGTACAACAACAGGAACAATTCACTAACTTTGGTCTGCCTGAGGAATGCCTTCTATACAAATGACAGTCATGACATCAAATAATACGGTGCTTGATTCATTCTTATGGCCTACATCCAACTACAGATCTGAGTTGAGTGTTTGTCAAACTAGATTTTCAATTATACCGAAGTTGAGCCCAAAGTACACTTAAATTTATTTTATTTTATCTGCTATTTTATTAAACTGTAAGTTACTTTTTGCATATCTGTATACTTTTGAATGATAGTATGTAGTAGTTCTGTTTTATTGTTGTATTGCAAGTAAATGGAGGGAGGGCCCCTTGAAAACCAGCATTCGCTGAAGGGCCACCCTCCTTAAATCATATGAAAATGAAATGATAAATGAAATGAAATTGAGATCTTGATTGTGATACAGGGAATTTGTATGAAGCACAGACAACCAGAAGCCATACCCAATGAAAGCTTTTATGTCCAAATTTGCTCAATAGGTGGTAATAGCCACTGGTTTTTATTAAACTCTGAGCAGTTTGGTTGTGCCTACTGCCTATCACGTTTTCTTATTAACTAGGACAGAGCCAAATGGATAAATAATAGATTATTCCATGAATTTTTGAGCTGTGACGTTGTAATTTTCCCTGAAGCTTTGAAGGACAAAATAGCAGACTGCTTGAAAATGAACTGATATGATGCAATCAACTATAGAGGCAGTGCTTTATAAAGAGTGCAGCATTAACCCACACTTTAAATCTAGTGGAGACAAAATGACTGTAAATTGCCAATGGGCTAATGTATAGTAAGTGTGTGGCTTAGCTAGATAACAAACTTGCCTTGTCAACTTGTGCATTGCATGATTATAATCTAACAAAGCCATACAGGCTATACCTTAGTCCACTAGCAATTTACACTTACTGTGTCTTTCATAGATTTAGCATCAGGGATGCTGCTGCTTCCCAGATCAATGTGTTGAAACCATGATCACCAGTGAAGGAAATTGGAAACTTGATAGCAAAACTGTGATGTACAGGTGGTATATAATAGTTTATCTTCACAGATAGACTATGTTCAAACAGGTACCTAGTTGCTGTTTCCATTCAAGTAAAATTTCAAAACATTGGTAGTTTCAAATGTATGGCTCAAGCTTGTATGGTAGGACAACATAGTCTTATCTAAACTAGTTTACCAGATATCAATTGCATCATCAATTTAGGCTTTTTCCTGTAGTCTAATGTTAATGACATATTGTCTGAAATAAACCTTATCTCAATCATCCTAGGAATGCTATTTTATCTCAAAAATGTGCAGTTGTCTTTAATGGCTAAGGTAAAGTGTACATGCAAAATATTATAGGGGAAAAATACTCTAGGAGTAAATTGTAGGTGTGATCATATGGGCAAAATGCAGGAGCAGTCACTTGGGCATGGTTTCTTCTAGTAATGTAGATTTTATAAAAGTCAGAATCTACTTCAGGATTCACACCTGGATTTCCTGAACTGCTACTGATCCACATATGGAAAAAAGTGAAAGAGTGAAAGAAAAAAGGTTATAGAGGAATAACCAAAAAACCTACATGTATCACATTTGGCTTTCCTTCCTTGACTTGGCTTTGAAGTTCCTTCTGAGATGCAACAGGTTGCATCTTAACATCCTCTGGTATATTTGTAGGTTGAAAAGGAGACTGTTGCATTTTATTAGCTTGGCTGAACTGTGGAGGAGTAGGACCATTTCTTGGTGGAGATGGCTTCACATCCATGTCTTTAGTTTCAGGAGTGCGACTGACACTTGGAACTTTGCTTGGTGATTGTCTTCCCATTGGTGATCCTACCTGCAATTGATTTGCCATCGAATTGGCAGCTTGATTCATTTGAGCCTGACTTAGCTTGGTCTGATTGAGCTGATTCATCTGCGGCTGACTGCTCTGCTGTTCAAGTGATCTAGTCTGATCTACTTGATTTTGAATATGATTCTGCAATTGCATTGGTGACCCTGAGGTTTTTGCATTCATAGTGGAAATAGATTCTTGAAATGCATTGCCTCTCTCTAGGTCTGCTTTGTTCATTTGCAACTGATGGGTCTGACCAAATTGAATCTGCTGTTGTTGATGTTGTTGCTGCTGCTGTTGTTGTTGTTGTGAGCTTAATGACATAAGTTGTGTCTGTTGCTGAGTTTGTTGTTGTTGCTGTTGCTGTTGTTGTTGTTGTGGTTGAGGGAGCTGTTGCATTTTTAAGGGTGATGGTGTTTGCCTTGGTATGATTTGACTAGCAGCATTGTTAAGTGTTGGTCTTGTCATGTTCCCCATTGGCTGATCTGGAAAGGGAGGATATATTCTCAATACCTATATCAAATGTAGTCCTAAAGGGTCATTCCATGTCAAAGGGGGACACCTATGTAACCCACCAACTCAGAATTGGCTAATTTTTGGTGAGGATGTAATTTTTCATGAAACAAATATAACCTGAAAATTTCAGCTCAATATATCAACCTGTTCCAAAATTAGATCCAATTGAAATCTGTGCCATTTTGGGCCAATTTTCGCCCGCTCGTTTATGCGCAGTTTTTGGACATTTTGTTGTGTTAATATTTGATGAAGTAAACAGAATTGTACCATGCAAGTTTCATATATGGGCAAATCAATGCTCAGGAACTCAAAAATGACATCAGAAATATGCTAAAACAACTAGAAGAGCACTTAAATGGGTGGTATCCAAGGACCACTAGTTTCCTTAGCAACAGAAGTGCCTCAAAACTTGGCACATTTTAATGATGTAGCGAAAATGTGATATCCTCCAATTTTGTCATAAAGGTTTCTGAAGGTCTAAAGCTATTCTGTACAAAAACTCACAATAGGTATATCTCCATATCTGGAGATATCTTGATTCAAAAATTCACATTTTGAGGAAGAGTTTGACATAATTTTTGTTGGCTCATCAAGAGTTTTAGCAGTCAAAGCACCTGTGTTTTTAAGTTTGGAAACAAGCATATTCTATGTGGATGTCAAAATGCTTTAAAATAGTGAAGTAAGTTGTTATATATAAATAAATAAATAAATAAGTATATATAGTATATATATATATATATATATATATATATATATATATATATATATATATATATATATATATATATATATATATATATATATATATATATATATACTTCTGCTTAGTTGAAACTTGAAACTCACTTCAAGAGCTTTTAGAATTTCCTTTCCGAATATCCGCTTGGAGTGCTCTATATTGTGCATTCACCTTTTCTAAGGTAGTGATATGTGCCTACAAAGTTACATATCATATATTGAATATATCATATTGAACATACATATCATAACATGTCATATATTGAACAAGCTCAAAGTTTCATTGTGCCAATTGATGTATGTACAGCAACAAAGCAATGTGACATTGATAAGTTACGTCCATTGTGTCCAATGAAGACTTTCCTCGATTCTTGACATATCACTGGTGTTGAGATGGTATTGTCTTCCACTTCTGGTTGATGGCACTGGCATATCAACTACTACCAAAACATTAATATCAGGCACCCAGCATACGTCTTCTCTGGATGGCCACTCAAATGAATGCGTAGGGAAATGTGGGTGCATGAATTTTATTTGCACATCTTCATTGTCTTTGTCAATCTGAGAAACAACTCCTAACCAATGATGACTGTCATACATTGAAACAACAAAGCTTCCTGGTGTCAAGTTATGTGCCAAAATCTTGTCAGCTGGTGAAGTAGTAAAACTAGAAATCAAATCAAATTGCTTGTCTTCTGAAGCTCTCTTGGCACCAATTCTATTCTGTGTTAAAGAAAATCCCCAAGTGATGGTATCAGGGGAACAGTTAAGAGAGTGACTGCAAAGGCAAGTCTACAACGATCCATAGAAGATCAAATTCTAAACGCAAAGCTGATGCTTGCATATTGTGATCAGGAAATATTGGGAATCGAATTTTTCTATTTAGAGAAATCAAGGGTAGACCAAACAAGAAAAAATCTTGAGGAACGTATGGGGCTGGCAAAAACAATTCCTGGAACAAGAAGCTTCCACCAGTTCATACCTTTAACATAGAATAGAATTGGTGCTAAGAGAGTTTCAGAAGACAAGCAATTTGATTTGATTTCTAGTTTTACTACTTCACCAGCTGACAAAATTTTGGCACATAACTTGACACCAGGAAGCTTTGTTGTTTCAATGTATGACAGTCATCATTGGTTAGGAGTTGTATCTCAGATTGACAAAGACAATGAAGATGTGCAAATAAAATTCATGCACCCACATTTCCCTACGCATTCATTTGAGTGGCCATCCAGAGAAGACGTATGCTGGGTGCCTGATATTAATGTTTTGGTAGTAGTTGATATGCCAGTGCCATCAACCAGAAGTGGAAGACAATACCATCTCAACACCAGTGATATGTCAAGAATCGAGGAAAGTCTTCATTGGACACAATGGACGTAACTTATCAATGTCACATTGCTTTGTTGCTGTACATACATCAATTGGCACAATGAAACTTTGAGCTTGTTCAATATATGACATGTTATGATATGTATGTTCAATATGATATATTCAATATATGATATGTAACTTTGTAGGCACATATCACTACCTTAGAAAAGGTGAATGCACAATATAGAGCACTCCAAGCGGATATTCGGAAAGGAAATTCTAAAAGCTCTTGAAGTGAGTTTCAAGTTTCAACTAAGCAGAAGTATATATATATATATATATATATATATATATATATATATATATATATATATATATATATATATATATATATATATATATATATATATATATATATATATATATATATATATATATATATATATATATATATATATATATATATATATATATATATATATATATATATATATATATATATATACTATATATACTTATTTATTTATTTATTTATATATAACAACTTACTTCACTATTTTAAAGCATTTTGACATCCACATAGAATATGCTTGTTTCCAAACTTAAAAACACAGGTGCTTTGACTGCTAAAACTCTTGATGAGCCAACAAAAATTATGTCAAACTCTTCCTCAAAATGTGAATTTTTGAATCAAGATATCTCCAGATATGGAGATATACCTATTGTGAGTTTTTGTACAGAATAGCTTTAGACCTTCAGAAACCTTTATGACAAAATTGGAGGATATCACATTTTCGCTACATCATTAAAATGTGCCAAGTTTTGAGGCACTTCTGTTGCTAAGGAAACTAGTGGTCCTTGGATACCACCCATTTAAGTGCTCTTCTAGTTGTTTTAGCATATTTCTGATGTCATTTTTGAGTTCCTGAGCATTGATTTGCCCATATATGAAACTTGCATGGTACAATTCTGTTTACTTCATCAAATATTAACACAACAAAATGTCCAAAAACTGCGCATAAACGAGCGGGCGAAAATTGGCCCAAAATGGCACAGATTTCAATTGGATCTAATTTTGGAACAGGTTGATATATTGAGCTGAAATTTTCAGGTTATATTTGTTTCATGAAAAATTACATCCTCACCAAAAATTAGCCAATTCTGAGCTGGTGGGTTACATTTTCAAAAATTCTGTCCCCTTTTAATGTGGAATGACCCTAAAGCAGACCTGGACATATCATGGCCCACGGGCCAGAGACAGCCCTTTGGCTGACTCTGACTTACCTTTGAAAGGCCAATTTAAACTTACAAAATAAACATATTTTGTAAATCTAACCAGACCTGCAAAAAGTATCGGAGCATGGGAACAAAGTTCCCAAAAATTTTTGTGGCTAGCAATAAGTATGAAACTCTAATGACATAAATAAAATACTAACTTTAAAGAAAAAATTCCTCCACTATTTTAACTTGAAATTGTATACTCTAATAAGTAATAATTTCTTGATAGCAAAACAAAAGATTAACACATACAAACAGAGAGTATTTAGGCCTGCCAGCCTAGATGTATTGCAGAAACATTTTTGCCAGATATTCAGGTTCCAAGAGAGGAAAAATTGTATTCCACCTCTGGTTTCATTTCATGAGTGGATAAAAAATGTTTTTCATTGAAGTTGTTTGTATTCATGTACTGAGAACTGTACCATATTTACTATGTACTGTATTTGCAAAATGTGACTATTAATGTGTACAACTGAGATAAGCTTTTTGGCTATGCACTCCACAAAATTTTCAGCTTCTTGTGTAGCCACAAGGAGAAAATAACTGTCCATCCCTGACTTAAAGGAGAAACATATCAAAGGGAGTTCAGATTTGAATTTAAGGTGAAAATCTCACAAGAAAGAAAAACATATGAAGCAAAACAAAATCAAACATCTGCAATGACCAACTATTTCTATTATCCAGCAGGCCACAAATTGCATTTATAGAATAACAGGACTACCACTTGCCAACTTCTATAAAGGATTAGTTTCAAGAACTAGAAGAGAGTATTTTTGGGTTGATTATTAACATGATACATCAGACACTGATAAAATCAAACTCACTTGTAACTCTCTGCTCCATCAAACGCTGTTGTCGCTTCTCTTCTAATTCTTTTTGGATTTTGTATATCTTTTCTGCCAACAGGTGATAATACTCTTCCTAAAATCAACAAAATGATGCAATTACAGCCACATGACTGACACCATCTTTAACAAATCTACTAAGAAGTGCTAGAGCATATTACTCTTCTTGGTACCAGAAACAAATTAAAAATACTTTGACAAAAGAATGAAGGAAATCAAGAACAATGATAGAAATGACAACGAACCCTGCTGCTGGCAGTTCTATACATCTCATCCTCAACTTTCTTTGCATAGCTGACAAGGCTGTTCATCCTCTTGTCTCTCAATGCAGTTGGATCATGGATTGGTTGGGGGAATATAGCATGTACCCTACAAGCAAATCAATGGGTTTACATAAATGAAGTTCTCTATAGCAGGATTGTCCAACACATGGCCAACCAACCAAGTTATCTGTATCTATCAAGGTATGTAAACAGTGGTCCTTCATCTATGAGCTTAAGTGGCAAACTGGTATGATCATATAAAAAACCATAGGTAAAGCATGTACGCATACTTTAATTTGAAAAGCTCTATCAAATAGTCATCAATCTTCAGCCCATTCTGAAAAATCATCTTTAGTTTCTGACTCCCATGAAAATGACAAATGGGTGGTACAGTCCTTGGTTCTAAGACAGTCATCTACCTCATTTTTCATCTAATGCCAGTAAACATAGCAGACATAAATTACTACATACAAACTACTAGGCTCATATCTAACTGTTAGTGGTATTAAACTTTCCAGTTGCTCTATGAAGCTTGGGTGAGGCTAATTGAAATGAAGAAGGAAGGACCGGACTGCAAAACAACTTCCTACATAGCCACATATGTGCACAACAAACTCCAATAATAATTATAATTAACTGCAACTATGCTGCAACTTACAGCTTCTGTACGAGGTGATTCCTCAAATCCTGTGTAACTGATTTGTGCCAGATGTCTCTTTCCTCCTGTTGATTACCTTCATGTGAAGCACTAAAATAGGAATTAAAGTCAAAATGGAGATACATCCAATAACTATAAATGAAATAATTATATACATAGAAAAATAATGAATGTACTATCAAGACATATTTCTCAATGACTTGATCATAAGTCATGTCCACTTGATGATAAAAAATAGAAAAATAGAAGAACTGCTGAAGTTGACACAATATCTCACAATAAGCAAGTTGGTTAATGAGAAGAGACTAACTGATGGAGTGGCAAATACAAAAAAAAACTAAAACACTGAATTTAATCTATGGATACAGACTAACAATTGACTGCTCTGTAAATATTCCAAAATTCATGAAATACTGGCACACCTGATTTCATTAGAGTTCACTCCAACTACCAAGTTTTACATAGCCCCTTACTATCCACATGAATTAAGGAACAAAAAATATGAAATACATACGCTCCATTCTTGCCTTGTTGTGGTCCTTCTTGCAGGCCTAAAATTAGAGTATATATAAATGAATTAAACCAATTTGAATTAAACTGGCCTCTTCATGCACTGTTCTTTTAAAAACCCTGACGTCCAGGTTTGATGTCTTAATTCTTATAAGTACATGCAGATATAAAATTTTAAGATGTTCAGCTAGGCTACTTTGGAAATAAAGCAATGAATGCTGATGTTCATCAACAACATCATCAGGATTTGCTTGCAAGGAGAATGTGGGTAGCTGAGTGTGCATGAAAATTCTCATCTGAAGCTGAGTACATTCTAGCAATTTTCTTACTCAGAACCAGCATTAAATCATAACCAACAAAATAGGGGTAAGTTAAAGCAGAAAAAAGCAAAATAGAAGACCAAATAAAACATAAATCATGGGGATACATTCAGGGACAGAAAACTATAGTGACTTCTGTCACTTTTTTCTCTGATGAAAAGTACATCTAAGATGCAGTCATATTGTATGTACTAACATATAAACATACAAATATATTTGTATATACATATATTATGTACACAATGCAACATTGACTATGTCTTACTCTGTTGCAAGTCAAAAACACTAACCTGGAATGTTCTGTTGTGTTATACCTTGCCCACTATTCACATATGGTATACCTAATGCATTGTAAGCCTGCTGTATACCATTTTGATCACTGACCATGGGAGAAGGCTGAGGTCTTCTTTCTGAAGCACCAGATGCTGCTTTCAAAGGCAGGCAAACAGGGCAGTCATTTCTGGAGCAATTTTTCCAGTGGGAAATTATCTGCCTTGACGATGCACAGTGTGCAAACTGGCAAACCTTCCCAGCTTTGCAAGTAGTCATGTGATTCAAAACTCCCTTCATAGTTGGACAATGAGCTAAAGTACATGGTTTCACCTCTCCATTAGCAGCATTCTGTTCTCGCCTTTGGCATTTGTGAGCATGCAAGAGCAAAACAAGCTGTTGCTGGATTAAACGCTTTTTCTCTGGGTCTGCAGTTGGGGGCTGCATACCTGGACCTTGGTTTTGCTGAAATTTATGACATCAAAAAATCAAGATAAGCAGCAAGTAATTAAATAAAATAGCTGAATTCTGTACTTAGGACATTGAAATGCCCAGTCAAATGCTACTGAATTTCCTTATGTAGTAATGCAAATGGGTCTTGCAAAATATTAGCTGAGATATAAGGAAATACAATGGAGCCTGATTACAATAAAGTAAATTAAACTATTAAACATCAGGTTATCTAATGATTTAGTAGTCTCAAATGAAGCCAAAACTGCAAGTTACCTCAAATCCTGTGAGCTTATACCAGTCAAGATAAATACAATAACATAGAAGGAAAACAGACAAGTTCACTACTGTGTCAAGCATATCATAGCCAATGAAACGCTTTGTGATGTATTTTATCACAAAAAAGCTTTATAATGACATCCAGTGCATCAATGTAAAGTGGCACTTATTATACTTCAATTCACACCACAAAGAAATGCACAAAAGGTAGTTCCCTTACCACTTGCATTGATGAATCAGATACTGCAGTATTCATGATTCCTTGGCCAGGCATATTCTGTGGCATTTGCCTCTGATTCGGCATTGATGTTGTTGGATTTTGAACCTGGGACTGAGTGAAACCCATAGGTCCATTCATGTTCATAGGCTGGCTAAGTGAAGCTGATTGGTTCATTCCATCAGGAGGAAACATTTGCTGACGAAGAGCATGCTGTGACTGCTAGAAAATCAGTCAATGTTTGGATTGAGTAAATGATATTCTTCATGCTTCTTCACAGAAGAAGGGGTTCTAACCAATACACAGTTTGTTGGAGATAAATATATGTGAGGAGAATCTCCCCACTTAAATATTAAACTTCTAGCATGAACTTCATAAACTTAAAACATCCTTCATAAAACCAAAAATCCAAGAATGTGCAAATCTATCTGAGCAAATTCCATGTGATGGTAAATGAGATTTTATCTCCCTTAACAGCCTAAATACTACGAAAATACTACTTGGGGAATAAGAATCTGACAAATGCCACAGCTTATTATTAGAAATAGCAATATTACATAGGCAGTTACAAGTTTCATGAAATCCAATTGCTTGCTACACAAAAAGAAACGCAAAATGCAAGAAGTAAGCAAGAAGCAACAACAAGAATAAAGTAACAATAAGCAAAAGCAAAATTGAGCAAATCTTCTCCTCACCTGTGCCATCATTTGGGTGTTACTCATTTGAAAATTTTTCATAATATTATTCTGTATGCCCACAGGGCCATTCATTCCCATGTGTCTAATATCAGTTTGGAATGGTTGCATTTTTAACAATGCAGGATTGACACTCATTTGATTTGGGCCAGATGGCATTCGCATTGTCCCAGGCCCAAACATCTGCATGGTATTGGCATTGGCAAAACGAGAATTTTGTCCAGGAGGAAAGTTCATATTTTGCATTTGAATCTTGTTCATCATATTCATGTGCTGCATATTTGAGCCAACAATTCCGGTATTTGGGTTGTTCCTGTGTAACAAAGGATTTGCCATAGTGCTTTGCACTGAGTAACCAAATGAAGCAGGCATTGAGTTGGCTAGAGATGACAGCATTCCACCATTTTGAGGAGTTTGCTCCGATGATCTTTTTAAGTTCTGCTCAGCACTTAAATGAGGTGTGGCAGGTGTGGGCATCCCCATAGTACTAACAGGCATGTGTTGCTGTACCATAGTGTTGCTTGGGGCAGTGATGCTATTTGAATACGTTTTGGTTGTCATTCCTACTGTTGAACCAATGGGACTCATCACATCTCTAGGGTTAACACCCCCTACTGCCATTGTAAATGAATTTGAGCCAGCTGATACCATGCCACTAATACCATGGCTACTGTTAACCGATGATGAAACAACATCTGCAACTTGCACATGATTCTCAATAGTTTCATTATGAGAGGGGAGACCCAAATCACCATTTGATAAGCCACCATTGCCATTTGAGTCATGTTCAAAATCAAAGTTGTCCAATATTGATAAGTCAATTGGTTTATTGAAGAAATCTGCATTGGAAACAGCAAATTAATAGATGCTCTATGACAGGTGATCAATAAATACATCAAATAAAAAAATGCCACAAATTGGAAGATGCATGATACAAATAGAAAAACTTCTAGTTGGTCACTTTCATTAAGCTCAAAACTAAAAGGTAAGGCTAATTGACAGCAGACAACAAGATACATAGTTAGCTATCAAAAGGAACTTCTAAAATTGTGCACATTTCAGTAGTATGAATATGGAGTAATTATCAAAGACAAGAAAAACACAGATGTCTTCAGAGATGTGAAGTAGGAAACCATGATTACTAAACAGGAACTACTTGCTGAAAAATAGTAAGCTCTGTTTCAATGCCTCTAGCAGGTTCCCAAAGCAAGAAGAATAAAATGCAAGACATGTACAAATAACTAGACCTTCCACTACTTCCACATTTTTGCCAAATATCCAGTTATATCAGGGTATAATTTTCCACATGATCCATAACTGTCTCATTATAAACAATTCAATTTTCATAATTTTAACTTGGGAGGTGAAATATGGCCAAGAAAGCAACTAGTTCACCATGTCTGACAGTTCTGCAATGCTTAACAAATGATTTTGCAATGAAGACATCAAAAAGCTGCTAGGGGAACAATTAAAATTTGCTAGTGAAATAACAACATTGATTGAAATCTTAACATAGTTAGCTGGAAAAAGTAAAAGGAGAAAGAAATGTCTATATAAGATAAAAACTAATGCAACCATTGATGCTTTACCCAAACCCTGCACAGGTCAATAAGAGAATCATATTCCTTCTCCATCTAACTGCATTTATGTATACACTTCAGAAAATATGGGAGTTTTATGATTCACTATATTAAACTCCTGTAGAAAATTGACAAAGTTTTGAAAGCTTTCCACAGGTCTGCAGGGTATGAAAATTCAAATGGCCTTTTTATCAGAATCTGCTCAATTTTTAGTAAGAGTATTTACTGCACTCTAGAGACTTTCAATGAAGGCAAACTTAGAACATTACAATTTACCATCTAAATAAGTATCTAAAACCTGTCTCAAGGGTTTATACAATCATTCTCACCAATGGAAATATCTTGCAACAAAGATATGAAGCAATACCTAGCTATGAGCATAACCATGAAGGAAAATAGCTCTGACATGACATTATTCTTCCATCTTGAGCTAGTTGTATTTGTTAAAGCTTGTGTTACTCTATTAGCTTCTATTTTCATTTAGAAACATGAGAAATATATATATATATATATATATATATATATATATATATATATATATATATATATATATATATATATATATATATATATATATATATATATATATATATATATATATATATAATTTTCATGCTATAATGATTAGAAAACTTTAAAGTTGAAGTGTCATATGCTCAAATCTAGCATAAATGACAAAACTATGATGATACAAGATATATTCACTCTACACTACATTAACATCTTGAACTTCTTTGGGATGCAGAGCATAACTGATGGACTTTCAAGTAAACTAGAGGTAAATTACTTATACCCACAAAAATGTAACAGACACTTTTGTAAATGTAAGAAATGGACATGCAGATGAAGTTCTACTTGAAAAATAAAAGTAGATTCCTTATTACATAAAATACAAGTAAATTATTTGCAATGTATTTTATGACATGCAACTCAAAATCTAAAAGCACATGAGATCAACAAACATGGGAAAAATGCTGTCTCTAGTAGCTCTTCAGGAGCAATATGTGCAGCACTGAAAAATTCAAGCTTCAAATGCATATTTTTCTTTTGAGAAAATAGAACTAAGAAGAAAGACTGAAAGTGTAGTATGAAAGTTAATAGACAGAGGAGCAGCCTAACTTTGAGATGCAATTGATGTAAAATATAAAATACAGCTGTTGATGAATACAAAGTAGTTTATCAGGAAAATATCATGGTGCAAGGATTTATACCCCAAGTCCACTACTACGCTAAATTCCAACCCAACAACATCACAACATTAGGCCGGCCACTTATTATCTCCGAAGGGGTCACTCACAGGCTACAAGGCTACTAATAACTTGAGCGGGTCACCATCACAGGTTACATTAAACTTCGAATTCAAAAAATGAGTAAGCATGCTAAAATTTTACTATTTTAGGAATACAAATAAGTACTATCCAAAGAACGATCAACTGAGATTCCGTGCGTGCAGATATATAAACCCGCTAAAGAACAACAGTTTCGTTTCAACTCATAACAGCCCTTGTACCCGCCAAATTGCAAAACAAAAAGCATTACAACAAAATTAGATTTTGCCAGTGAGAATCACTGCAACAAAAATAAATGGATCTACCTTTCTCATGTATCATTAGTCTACACACTAACTGCTTCCTTACTGAAAAATATACAAATTCCCTGTCAGCAATTGTTTTGGTAGCCCTTCTTGTAAAATTTTGTGCGCATCATAAATGTCTTGACAATGATTCGCACTGACTGTCTTCCATCAAGTTTATGTATACTAATATGCCCTTACCTGCAGATTCTGAAACTGGAGTTTCCAGTGGCGATGGGTCATCAGGCTTCCTTCTTTTATTGGGAGGTGCGCTCAAATCAGATTCGGCCATTATTCTTAGGCTTACACACTTCGGGCCCGTGCTCAAATTGGAGCGGACACAATCATATATGCTCAAAACCTTCCAACCATCAAAGCTTAAGCATTATTCCGATCGATAACTAGTCACAAAATGAATAAGTATACAGTCTGGTATACTACAGTGAGTAATGGCTGCTGCGATTTTGTCGTCAATACGGCCACTGCGTTTGTTGCGAAAACACATCGTCTAATGAAAATGGCTGACGCTTCCCCTCTTCCATATTAAAATGTATGCCAGTCAAAAACTAGCCAAATGCCAGTTTGTAGACGTAGAGAGCAATATCTGATATAATCTTCTGACCAGCTTCACTCATTTATACGAACATATAATCGATAAAATACTAATAAATTGATAAAATTGTATAAAATTGAAATCCTTCTTTCTGTCGCTACTTTGCTCAAAGGCCCATGAACAAGCGAAACATCAATCTTCGCTGGGGGTATCCATCCAAGTTCTTGCATAAATTAACATACTTAAATCGGACCTAGATCCCTGCCGTATTGTCACCATGCCGTTGCAGAACGAAATTTCGAGAATTAAGAAGGTGCATAACTTGTGAAAGAAATGAACAGTATAACAACCCTAAGCACAACAAACCAAACAATAGTAAAGAATATAATAGAAAAAGATAGAGTGCAATATAGTATATTATTTACTCCTCACAGGCCAAAGGCGGACTGCAAAATTATAGTTCCTTGTATACGTAGTTGTTCGGAATATTCCACGGAACATTTGCTGAAAATAGGGGAATTAGGCAGACGCATTAAGAACTGCTTTCTGATCACCATCACTATTACTATATGTGACACCAGTTTTCTGCAAAATTAACTGAATGAACATTGATTAGTGATTGTTATTGATTGAAGATTGATTGGCACTTGCTAGTGATATCACAATTGATATTTCAATCAAAACATCTTTTATTGCAAAGGTCATCTGAATGCACTTGCAAGGAGTTAATTCGTTTTATCCCTACACAATTTAATTGTTTATCACTGCAAAAAACATATCATCACGGCGCACTAGAATTAGGCATAGTTCGAGCCTGTACCAAAACAATTGACGGAGATACCAATGATTGGTATAATACACTGGGCTTAATACCTGGGTAGCAAAAACGTGGATGGAATCAAGCCAAATACAAACAAGATGAATTGCAAAGATTGATGTGTGGTCATATATATGTTCATGTATGTAACGAGGAATGTGAAATGCAAAAAAGGCAAGCGCGCAGTATAAAGAGGAGCAAAATTCCAGATGCAGGAGAACGCAATAAATAGGAAAGGACGGAATATAAAGAGGTCAATAGCAACCATGAAAACACATTCAATCTAGAAATAAGCAAAAATAGTGACTAAAGATGACTGAAAACGAAGACGATGAACTTTTTAGATGAGGTTGGCTTCGCTCTATCACAACAATAGATCAAGAAAATAGGCAAGGTTAAGTTTAGCTCTAGTACTTTTCCGGACCTCACAATAAAAATACAAAAGTTTAGAACAGAAACAGTAAAATATATTAATTTACTCAAAAAACACCAATTCAAGATGGCAATTTAGGGGGCAAGAATTTCGCAAAGTAAGCATAGGCAAGGAGCATGGGGGGGGACAAAGCTTTAATTTAGGATTGGCTTAAATCAATTTTTGAAAATACTACTCTTTGCAAGTTCAATCCTGCTTATATTTCCGTCGTAATGCTGAAAATACTATCTTGTAATCTAACTAACTATATATTGAGTAACGTTTATTTGTATATATGATTAATGTATAGTTTAACTATAGCACGAAAAAGCGGGAACATTGCTTTAGCATACTGAAAGCTTTTTTCGTCCGACACTCGTCAGAGTATGAAACGTCGGATAGCGACCGAAAGGTGAAACGAAATATATAGCCAGATGCGGGTACACGTGATATGATGAATAATGCGAATAAGCAATGTTCCCGCTTTTTCGTGCTATAGTTAAGTTCTGTAGTACCAACAGACTTTTAATGTATAGTTGTTATTGTTAAGAATTAGTACATTTGCATGAAAATCAGAAAGGTGGGGATCATTTCAAGTGAAAACCCAATTGTCCCTAAGTCCCCTTTGGTTAATGGTACATCAACGCTTATAATAGCAAGGCATAACCAAATATTGAGATGGAGCAGGACACCAAATACAGTAATCTAACCAGCGTCAGAATTAGAGCTCAGTGAATACAAGTTCAATGCAGTCTCGCATAGGGTGTGATGATAAAGGAAAGTCGGCCTTAAGAGATGATGTGAAGAGCGTATGCAAAAATGATTTATAAAATTAGAGGAATAATAACTTACCAGAAGATAGGAAAGTGGGAACAGAAAATAATAAAAAATAATACTATAAAATGAGATAAAATCTGGAGCTCTGTACCAAGGATCTTGTCATTAATTGTTCAATAAAAACTGTTTCAAACTTAGACAGTATCATATACTGTAAAGTATTACTAGTTTAGTAATAATTATTATACCATAAATATAGTAATAAATGATAAATGGTTATATTCTTAGAAGAGAATAATGCAGTATTTTGCTTTTTTATTTTAGATGAAATACTTTACGGTATATTATACTACTCAACGAAAAACAAAACACGTGGAAGAAATGATCTGATTCAGTTAAATGTGAGCAACATCTCCGTGAACAACTCAACCTCAACTTTTAATATCCAGTTTGGTCTGGCAATCTTTAACATTAAGCTACATTTTTTCATTACTAATTCCTGTAACTTGACAATTCAAGAATGTCACTATCTTGGAAGAGCCACTAGATGCTGCGCTTAAGTTGGCGTATTCGAAGCAGCCAACATTGGGCAATATTTACTAGATTACTATTTTCATGAAGACGGAGTAACTTCTAGGAACAAAATTAACATAAAAATAAACATGAGAAAAAAGGCTATTAGTGTATATAAATTGCTAGGTGATATATAGGTCAAACCAAAATTTTGATGTATTTTTATGCAGAGTTAGAGAATGTGAGATGCATGGAACGTTACATTTAAAAGTGGCTTTTGTGCCAATCAACCTGTCCATCTAAAGGTAGTAAACGAGTGTTCTGTTGCTCCCAGGGCCAAACATAGGAAACCAGCTCAAAAATACCAGGATAGCTACCAGAAGAGCTTAGATTTTGTAAATAACTAATGACTCGAAGACAATTCTCGGGCCATGGTTGGGTGCTCACTCAATGTCCACTTGGCAGCAAATAGGTACCGGCAACACTGAGGAGTTAAAGACGGTGAGGAAACGAACCATCTAGCCTACCTCACAATGCTGACAGGCCATAATAAGTGTCTTCTCTTAACAGGTGTTCTCCAACGCACGGAATTGTACACGGGACTAACCACTACTTTTGTATTGGTGAGTGAAAACTGTCCCTGGATGGTTATAGTACTCACTCACTTTAGGGATTCAGAAAAATTGGCATTAGCTAGACTGTGTATTTCTACAACCTTTTCAGTTTGAATTTTACTCGAATGATACCTGATAAGCATGAAAAATAATCCAAGAAAAATCTACCTCATTGCTTACTTGTCATGTTCTAATCGTCTAGCTTTGTCACACACTACAGTCACTTCTACGTTTCAAAGAATTTCCATTTGATACAGGAATGGGCAACTGCTTTTTCCATTAGGCCACATGAGGAGCAGAAAATACTACGAAATGCCAGGCCAACAGGCTGAACTTGATGGTGCATAATGTTAATTGTATCTTCAGTCCGCGTGAATAAAAAACAGCTTCAAATGACAGTAATGCAGCGTTAGCCCGTACATGTGAATAACTCAAAAATATGTTTAACTTGCAGCTTCCAATTAAACTTACACGGACCAGTCACTAATCAAACGAAGGGCCGTATAATTGCAAGATGACAAGTAAGGAAATTGGGACTGTTTCAGGGATAGGCAGAGAAAAAGACTAACCATACCCAGTGATGGAAGCACTTAAAAAATGCATGAAATTTAAGTTATCAATAAACCAGAATACTGATGAGTCGAAATCGTTGCTATTCGAGAATCTTTTTCAATGTCTATTCTCAAAGCACCTAGCGTAGCATTGTGTAGGTCCTAATTTCAATTAATTTGCTGTATATCTGCGCGTTGCATTCATCTTCAGATACTTCCTCGTTGTTTCTCTACCGTGTGCACTGCACTTCTCGCCCAGGGGGGCACTCCTTATTTCTCTATACGGGGGTCCATGTCAGCAATTTGCTGCTAATCCCAAATATTTAGTCACAGTTTTGAGGAACCCCAAATATTAAGTGTCAAAATGTTGAGACCTTAGATATAGTAACATATTTTGGACTACCACCTTCATAAAATTTCGTTGAATATCACAACTTCATATCTTCAATCCTCTTTGAGCCGTCTTTTGCAACTTCGTTGTCAATTCTCAGGGCTCCAAATATTGAATTTTTCTTATGTTGTAATTTTCAAACTCCAAATATTGACCTTTTTAAAGTTGTAATTCACAGACCCCAAACATTATTTTGCTGTGAAATCCCAGACCCCAAATATTGACACAGACCTCCCTGTATACAGAAGTAGGGAGTATCCCCCCTGGGAATTCTTGAGCAACATCAATCCTTCACAGAATGAAGTCTACTGCAAACTGAGTAGCTTTTTGGCGAACACCACAGAATTGGTCTCGAATAGGAATTAGTTTCAATGAGATTCCCTGCCTAAGTTTAATCTGTCGTGACACCAAGGTCACTATATTAGAGGTATACATATCTAGAGACTGGGGTGGAATATTGGAAAACCTTTCGGAAGTCAAACACACTGTGGAAGGTTTAAAAATCCCCCTAGCCCTTTGAAATGCTGATGCATTAGAGGCAGCTTTCTTGATCACATGTTCTTGATGATTTAGAAGATTTTAATACCTTCAATAGAGTTGCCAATCTTTCCGGATTTGGACATTAGTATGATCCAAAATCACTCTTTAATCGACCACCACGATTCTCCTCAATTTTCTGCACTTTTCCAAATCGTGCCTTCGGTTTCCTCCTTGAAAGCAACCATTCTGCTATTATGCAAATGGATTGTAAAAGCGGCAGTTGAAGCCAACAATTCGAACGATTTCCGTGGCTCCTCATAGTCAGATATACACTGTAGCATGGACTCGGGGAGACTTTGGGAATATCTGCTTGTAAACCTGAAAGCTCTTCTGACATGTAAAAAGGACCTTGATTTATCTCCAATAAAGCCTCGTTCCCATAAGATCACAAGGGTGTAGGCGACAGTGTGTTGATCTGCCAATTTTAATGGGAACATCTTGCAATCCTTGCGACTTCGCTAACTATAAATCGCAAGGGGTAGGAGAGTTGGTATGAGTTCAAGTTTTCCAACTCTTGTGACTCTTCCCGTTAAAGAAAATTTTACTTGGAACATGGGCTGCTGACGTCGCATACCCAGTGTTGTCAAAAAAAGTGATCGCATGACAATAGTAAACCAATCACAGTTAGGTCATTTCGCGCGGTTTTATTCACTAGTTTTTGGCATTGCTGTCAGAATATATTTGTGAAAGTTTCAATGTGCCCACAAGCTGCACTATATGGAGAAAAATTATAAAATTTGCTTACAAAAGGCAAGCTTTGGCCATAAAATTTTTTTCCAGGGGATGCGATGCCCCAACTCCCCACGCCATGGGCTTGGATTTCTTCCCAACAATCCTTCTAGTTTATCCAATTTCGCCATTTTCTCATGTAAACTGTAGGCATAGTGAGAACTGCAAAGCAACCATTTTCCTGAAGGGCTATTATCCACCACTTCAGCAACTCTCTTTTGTGAGAAAGAATCCAGAAATGGCAACTGCATCCACCTGAAGTTTTTTTTATCAAACTTTCCCCAAACGTCTTGATATCGCTAGCAATTAAATGTGCCCTAGACCTCGATGATATACAGATAAACCCCATCAGCCGAAAGTATACCAATACAAACTTATTCATACAAATAAAAGAACGATTGGCAACTTGAATCAGAGAAAGAAAACAATTAAGACTTGCAGAGCAAAGAAATAAACAGCACTATATTCAAAGTTATTTCAATCTCTCTTGCACAAAATGTAATGATAAAAACTTCTGATATAAAGCCTACACACCAAATCCAATTGTTTCACTACTAACTACATCCAATTAGGTGATTCCTGGAAATTTCTCCGCTATAAAGACTGAAAAAGGATATACATAAAGTCATAAATTACATGGTAGCTCTAAATAATCTAGATCTTCTTTATTAGCAAATAAGCATGAACATAGTCCATACCATGGTCATCAGGATTTTCACTGACTGTCTTAGCATAACGTGAAAATAATTCATCTACTATGCCGTTTCTTTCCTTTTCACTTCTCGATTGTGACAAAGCTGTTGAGAGCAACAATAAGAAAAATATTATATCATACATAGGCAGGCCTGTACATAGGTACAATGCAACAAATGCAAAGAAATGAAGTACGCAAACTTATGGCAGAATTAGCCAGTGGCGTCACAATGGGGTGAACTGGGGTGGATGTGTCCATGACAGTTTTCCCAGAGATAGATTTTCTCTAATTCCTTGAAATCCGTTGCAATACGGACTTATTTCCATGCCTGAAGGTCGTTTGGAATGTTAAATAAATATCGGCATTTAAAGCAATCTTACTGCCAAAATTGAACTGAATTTTTTAGTGGATATTCTAGGACTAGTGCTAACAGGAAACTTCCATTGTAGCATGGAAATAAGCGGGGACGTATATGAGAGTTCTGGATTAATTCAAAAGGCTTCTTCGTAAAAATGACGCCGCCAATGCTCTCCAAGATTCGAGAGGGCGTAGTCGGTAAAGATTTCTGAGGTAGGATCAACCCCAGTATATTCTGTCAGGCAACACCACAGTAAGTAATCTCTCTCTTTCTTAATCCAAAATTTGATTATATGAGCATTGACTATAGCTTGAACTAAATGGCATCAAGTCCAATAAGTTAATAAAGAACTACGGAAGTTTTGGTCTTCCTTCTATCAAAATAACTACAAGCCGACCGTGAAATTCTTCACATTGGCAACGTCATATCGAATCTGATTAATATCAATAGCAAGTAGGGACAAAATGCCTCCCCAATCTTTTACAAGATCCACCATTTGCGACTGCACTTAAGAATGAATTGCACCGGCTACAAAAAGCATAAGATTTACAAAAAGCATTAGAAATCAACACTTTGATGGGGAATCTTGAGAAAGGACGATAATAGGGAAACAAATACTGATAAATGATGAGAAGCAGTAAAAATTTTCAATTGAATTCGACAACATTGAAAATTCTGCGCTTGATAATAACGCTCTCTATTTAGTCTCCCTTAAGAAGATATAAAAAGTTAAAAAGCTCTCCCAGGACTCATTAGAGTTTCAGGGTATAAGCATATTCATGATAAATATATCGATTAAAACAATAGTCTCGAGCCTAACAATTTCTGCTATGTAACAAGAACCTTTTCTGAAAGTCATACTGACGTTTTCCTAAGGCTATGGCTCGCCAGGGGCAAATAGTTGTCTTTCACGTCCTCATTTCTATCTCATGACTTAACGGTTCAAATTGTTAGATTACTTATACGCAAAAATTCTGAAAGTCAAAGGCCACCAAAAGGTTAATTGTAGGCCGGAGGCTGTCTTCTACATCGTAATATTCTCGTGGCAGAGAGAACCCTGCAGTGTTTCAAAACAGGCACTTCACTGGGGATCTTAGGAGATGCAGCCTCAAAATGCTCTTTTCACTACAAGATGTAAACTTGCACATCAATATTGACAAATAAAAGCCCACTCTTACTAATTTTAAGAAAAACTTCATTTCGATTTTCAATCATAGCTAAATTAGAACAACTTTTAGGCAATGCAGGTAATGGCCTCATTTTATACAGTCATCACATTGCGATATTGATACAATCTGGTATTGGCTGTCTACATAGGGACACTAGTATTTGATGTATCATTGTCAAAAATGAGGGAGACGAAGGACAAAGAAATGAACGTTGAGGTACGCCAATTTTTAATGACCCCTTTATCTGATTCTTCACCATAGAATCTACCAAATTGTTCGCAATTGGTAGCACATTACTAAACTGGCAGCACAATACCAAGAAAATTCATGTTGCTATTTACTATCAAGGGTGGGAAGCTCGAGATCAGCAGCGTTAAATGTCTTTAAGATGACTTGCCGCAACGATGCAGGTTGAAAATTAAATTCTCCGGATCTCTAAAAATTGGCATATTCTGCCAATATCTTACTTGTCTAAAGGCTGGTCTGTTCAAGTGGATGTATTATACAAATACCCTCCTGATCTCCTGGGCCTCAATAGATATGCAATGAAATCACTTCTGATGTGTATCAGTTTTGTATTCAACGGACAAACAGAATAAGTGCAAGGCCAATTTTGTCAGCAAAATTCTTGCCATCCAAATAAAAGAGATTTAATTCTTGTCCTCAAAGTCAGAACCAGATTGTCAAAACTGGCTAGTTATCTTCTCTTAAAGTTAACTTAATTGATTGTCTTAAATTTCTATTAATCCAAGGACAAACATTTTGGATAAAGATTACACTTTCTCAATGATCAGGGGATTAAAGTTCGAAAAATTATTGAAAAGAGCATAAATATAATGAGTTGTAGTTAGCAGTTGCTCCCAACAGAGTAAAACAACCTCTTACTGAGATGCTTCCAACTGAAGTATTTGCTTTTACTAACTTTACCACTTAACGGCATTCTTCGATTACAACAATACATTTGAAGATATAATAAGGAAACATTGCTAGCATGAAGAGAAGCTTGCACTCCTAAAAGTAAAAACTATTCCACATGTCTCAGCACGTTTCAAGTTCTGAAATTAATGGCAGTTCGTCTCCTCAGCTAGGTACTTACAGCTGAAGAAATCAAAGTGACTACACACAAGTTTCTGTATCATAATTTATAGGTTGATCGTCTTTCCTGCTTGTCAGTATCAAATTTATGCACCCCCCAAAAATAAGTTCTTTTCCCTCATTATTTCACATCTCTTGCATCTATTAAAAGTTTTCACAGAGGAGCTAGTGGTCAACACCAGGCATTGATAAGGGAAGTCTTCCATTGGGCGTGGCTTAACCTTGATAAAAAGTAGCTCAAGTTCATCCAACGGGATGTAATATCATAGCTCGAGTGTTATGAAACTCACATTAATTAAAAACACAGGCTGCTGCAAGCTTGATCATGTACAAGATTATTGGGAACCTTATGTACTAGTAAGGTCAATAGATATTTCAAGTACTGTCATGTAGGACAAGAACATGGATCCATAGTGTTTTGAATCAATCAGCCAATCAACCAACCAACCAATCAATTCTCGAGTCACAAAACTAATCAGCCAATCAATCTTTGAATCAATCAATCAATCAACCAACCAACCAACCAACCAATCAACCAACCAACCAACCAACCAATCAACCAACCAACCAACCAACAAACCAACTAACCAACTAACCAACCAACCAACCAATCAATTCTTGAGTCAATAAGCCAATGAACCAATCAATCTTTGAATCAATGAACCAATCAACCAGTCAATTTTTGAATCAATCCATGGATCAGTTGAGGGAGCGTAAAGCATGAAGAAAACTACTTTCTAACTAGAGGTTTATAGCTAATGCAATTAAACCACATAAATGTAACTAAAGAACAAAATACCATCAAAAAATTCAATTTCTATTAATCAACTCCAGAATATAGATGACAGAAGACTGGTGCAGGAAACGTAGCTTTGTAATATGAGCTACCGATGTACAGTGGGGCAGTGGCTGGGGGCAGAGGAATACAGCACGTTTGTCGAAACTTGAGACCTATTCTACCTTGTCGAGACTTTCTATACCACAATTACAAATTTTAAGAGGATGTAACTAAGGAAAATTGCCGAAAGAATCCTTGCCTTAAGCCTCCCAAAATAAATACTTCCCATTGTGTCCCTGTCAATACACTTACTCAAAGTAGCCCTCCTAAATATCTACGAACCAGAATTAATACCAGGGATATGGTTTCTCCTGAAATTCCTTGTCTTTATTGCCATTTGAGTACCATTCAATATAAAACAAGTGCACGAAACACAATACAGTTAGTCATACATGAACTATGGAATACGCATCATACTCCTTGCAATATATTGATGCAGAGCTTTGCCAGTAAAATAACCTTGGCATCTAAAATGTATTCTTTTTTGCAAGAAAATCGAGAAAACTCCAGAACGGACGTTCTTCGCTCTTTACTCATTGCAAGAACTCCTATCATTGTGAATGGCTACTTCATCTACACAACGATACTCTTGGTATCACAGCATAGCCGCCAAATGTTTGAGCGCTCTGAGCAGGCCCATTTTCTCCCAAACTAATTGACCAATCGTCATGCAGGATTCTGGCCACACATGCGTTCTACTATTAAATCTAGGCCTATTTTGCATGATAATTGGTCAAGTAGGTTGGGAGAAAATAGACATGATCAGAGCTCTCAAACATTTTGCGACTATGCACGTTATCACTTGTTTATGAGCACTGGGTAGTTTATCTGGGTGTAGCCAGAGTGCATGCAAATCATCTAAGCGCTCCTTGCTAATTGTAGATTCCAGTCGCACTCTATTCCCTCACTCTCAAAAAGAACACAAAGGGTTTTTTATCAACCGTCTTGTTTTCTAATACTCACAGTCCAGGAAAATTCACGGTTCCACCAGTGGCTGTAAACCAAAGGAAGATTTTGCCTTCTACGTATATCACATTTGAGGAAGGTTTAGTAATGCTTATTCACAATTCAGTACAAGTAAGATTTTCAGTTAGTAGAACACTTACGGAGAACGGCACAGCCTTTCTAAGCTACTGTTCTAAAGCAAAGTTCCAGGCTCACGGCCTGGCACTTTCCTTTGCAATAGTTATTTAGCATGAATTCACTTCATTTAAGTATATTCAGTTTAGCTATCGCGTGCGACTTTCATTTATGGTTTTCCCTCATACATGAAATAATATGTATAGGATGCTTACAGAACTAGGTTTTTATCGTTAGAGATGTAAACAATGCATAGGGTGAAGAACTTCGGTGAAGAACCTCGGCAGAGTTTGATTTCTTATATGAGGAAAGTCTATTGTTAAGAATTGGCGGCCGAAGGAAGGTTGGACATTTTTCTGGACTGTGTTAATACTGCTGTTGAATTAATAATAGCTATGATGCCTCCTCGCCTTTGTTTTTCTGCTAGTATTGCTGGACCCTTCTATCGACGGTAGAGTGGGAGGAGAGCTTCTGATATCGCATATTCAAATCTTGGCTATGGAGTCTGAGACATCAAGTGCTAAGTTCAAGACGTTCAAGACAAAACAGAAAATAAATATATGAAAATACAAAGCTCCAACATGACATCCTAAAAGATATCATAGTTTCTCAAGACAAAATTATGCGTCTCCTTTATTGCTATTGTCATGGTTGCAAATCCTCATTTATTTCGCGTAAGATTCTGTCTCATACTGCAGCATCGTAGCGGTCTCACGCCTGACTTACTTTCTCACCTCCCAACAAAAGTCTAGGTAAAATATTAAGCTTAGCCTGTCAATAATGAAGAACAAGGAGAAAACTGTGATGTTTGATTTTCGATTAAATGTAGATGCTTGACACAAGTTCTTCACCGACGTTCTCGGCGCTAAATTTGAAACTTATGATGGAAGTTAGCCCGTCAAGGTTCAAATTTAGCTTCATTTTTTTTAACAAGCCCAATAAAAAGTACCCGAAAATGACGCTTTCCAGCCATGTGGGAAAATTGAAGCTTCACCGTCGGGTCCAAGCATAGCTAGTCATCGAGTAGAGTCTGGATATAAGTGAATTTCCCATTGACTTCTCGTTAAATCCTCTAGTGTAATGAATTGTTCTTTTATGTGTTTTATCATATGTAGTTATTCAAATTGTTGTAAGTTATCTAATATTGGAGTATTTGTATGCAGTAGAATTCAAAATGAGTAAATGAACTGAACTGAACTGATTGAAATATTTGAAAAGTTGGCTACTATTCCATTGTGGTCTACAGACAACAGGCAGGGTCACCTAGATATCAAGATACTTGGTCTGTTTAAAAACTACACATACCGGAATAAAACGTGTGATTGCTCCATGTCCTTGTTGTTGGTATAAACCATTCCGCATGTTTCTGAGGATCACCGCGCTGTTCCATCCACTTCTGCTTGTAGGGACACTTGACCACCTTAGTTTCAATGTGGCACAGTTTCAACCCAGCTCTTGCTACATCAGAATCAGGTTCATCAAAAGGCTTTGACAGCTCTTCAACCGTACGATAGTAGTTAAGGAATGTTGTGTTGGTAAATTCCTCCTATACAGAAGAGACCATTACAAGAATGCAACGATTCAAATATCGGTCAAATGGCCAAAATAATCGTTGAGACATCAGTTCCACTGAACCCAGGTGAGAAATGCCCACAAATTCGATCCTCTCCACTTCAAAAATTTATCTTTGTCGCCAACTGAGTTTGTGACAACGTGAAATTTTAGATGGCAAAATGAGGAAAATACTCACACAATGGTCACAAAAATCAGAGTGAAAAAACTAAAAAACACACAAATCCCTAATAGTCAAATAACAATAAGCATTCAGTGCTGGCTAGCTACAACCTAACAGTTTGGCAATTTATCTTGATACAAATGGGCAGATCTTTTAACTACCAGATTTGGCAATAATTGGTTTAGAAATAAACTCTATTTCAGGGGTGTGTCAAGGAAGGGGGTGTGGGTGTGCAATACCCCCATCTTTTACAAAACTATCAGAATCTATTTGCTGACCAGTAAAAGTTGCAATAGCAATCATAACTCATCAGAAGCTATGGTGTCTTGTTGGCAGCTAGGGTGCTTTTCAAACCTGCCTGTAAATTCCTTGTGTTACACTCCTGCTCAGGAGTCCTTTAACACTCCACTGCCCCATTTGACTCCTGAATAGCAATATCTTTTCGCAAAAAACAGGCTTCATTATCAAAATCTTTACTAATGAAAAGAAAGGTTCTCCTATAAGGTAAGGTAGCAAATACTATGTTTGAAACAATCATAAAACACCATTTGCATTTGTTAATTAAATGAATCTTAGACTATATGGGATATTGTGAAGGTAAACAAAATACCATTGTAAGAAGATCTTCATTCATCATTTGTCTCCATAATTCAGTCATTACTGTAAACATACAATTCTTTGTCAATTTTGTGTGCCCCAGATATTGCCCTTCTTTGTCAATAGTAAACTGAACAATGACCATGTACCCACCTAATGAAAGAACAAAATTTGGTAATGTCAAATCAGTAAATGCTACATTCGCATGAAAGAAAAATGGTGAAGCATAATTACACAAGATCATTGCACCCATAACTTGATTATTCAGAAAACATATGAGAGAACAACCAAGGAGATGGTCTGGGATCCCCTAGTATTGTTTTTAAATAATTCAGTTGGAGAGGTACTAGGATCATTAGAGATTTATATAGGGAATTAAAAAGAGAAAACCTACAAATGAGAAATAAATTCTGGAGCTGTTGCAAAGGTCAAGCAGATGCATTAGGCAAAAGATTTTACAAAGGTTTCCTTTGCATTTTGTGCAATGGATAAGCAATTTAAGATACTGGAAATAAAGTTGAGGACAGTATAAAATATTATATATGGCAATGGGATAAAAAAATTTTAATGTCAGAAAATAAACTCTTTGTGTCTGCAGGTGTGGAGAGAGATCTTTATAGTGTGCATGGTGATATAATCTAATAAACATGAAAATAAAATAAAGCTGATATGGCTCATGCTCTTCAGAGCACAAAACACCAGCAAAACAAATAAAATAATCAATAAAATATACTTATTGTATATTAGAATGAACCAGTCACAAAGCTAACATAAAGAGAATCATTGTTGGGTAACTGCTAAATGTCACAAATACAGTGAATGGTAGGAAAAATCCTACTAGTTCAAGTAGTACAGATAGTACATCAGCATCCAAGATGAGCTACAACCAGCAATCTGCTTATCAAAGGCTTAAAGCAAGTCTCTTCTTGGCCCCCTATTGTTTATCACAGCTTTTAGCATTGTCTCTTAAAAGTTACAGATGGATTTTATAGATGAAAAATTTATGCAGATCATTTACTTTTGATGAGTATTACATTCATATAATTGATGAATAAGATCTTGAATTAGAGGAAAGTGTAAATTGTAGCTATTTCAGGCAGCTATTTTGATGATAGTAATGACTGTAAAACAAAACATATTCTTCAATTCACATTATCTACAAAAGTCTTTGAAACATGTACACTGAATGTTCTTACATAAATTGCTAAGTTTACAAGCAGAAATGACTTGAATACTGGTTTGCACAAATTTCAGGGAGGAACCTAGACTTTCCCTTAGAAAAATATGGATTTCTACCCTTTAGTGCTAACTTTTAATATTGAAACTTGACATGTTTGTGCAATGATGATGGTGATGAAGAAAGTATAGCTCTAAAATGGATTAAAATTGATTGACAAGGTTAAAAGAAAGAGGTATTAAGTGTTGTTATAAACCTGCCTGTTTTCATCTCCTCGGCTCTATTGGCAAGGATTGTTTGCCAGTCCTTTGCTGCTTGCTTTTTAAAAAGCTCTTTCTCCTTTTCATCTTGAATCATTGTGTGGTGTAGCCCATCTGCTATGTTGCAAGGTTTTGCACTAAGCCAATGCATAGCAGTAGATGAAAAACCAAGATCAACATAATTTGGTGGCAGGCATTGGGAATAAAAGCTAGTTCCACATGCTGTCACAAACAAGTTCTGAAAGGCCTCTAAGAGCCCTTTTGATCCGGGGATCAGACCTAGAATCATACAAAACAACAATAGTATGAAAATGGACTTTTGGTACATGCTTCAAGGGCAGTATGACAACTGTTGGTTAATTATCATCTTTGATTTATAATTTCATATATATGCATACTTCTTCACATTTTCAACAACCAGACCAATAGTAGTGGGTGACAGATCAGTCTTCTTGGAAAAACACTTAATCTCCAAAACTTATAATATTGCAACATGTCTAGCATGTTGTTGGCAAAACTAGAATTGCATTGAAAAGTGCCAGCCCTACTATCAGAAACCACACCCAGTCCTTAGATACCACACTAATATTGTCAGCAAATTTTTATTTTATACACCCCAGGGCATCCTTTAGACATCAGCCCTGGCATCATTATTGAGAAGTACCAATAATAGTTTTGCCTCCTAATTCATATAAATTAAGTTTATTTTTTGTGACTCAAACAAACCAAAAACCAATGAAAGTTTTTTAATTTTCAAAAATTTCAAAGGCTTTGGTAAAGTTTCTATTAAATAAATCACAAATCACAATGATTGAAGATAAAATACCATTAACTCTTAAAAAAATAGACTTGAAATCATTGGTTGGCTGGTCTTCATAGACAACATTGATGGGGAGATCATTTCCATATTTTGCTCGTAGTTTCTCAATGCAGTTAATAATAACTGGTGACGAAGTCCCTCCATCAGCAGTCCCGTAATCTGCAATACAAAATGTTTCATTTGGATTGGCAACTCCAATCTCATCCAAAGCAGTTGCAATTAACGGCAGTGCTTCTTGAATGACAAGGTAGCAGCCTTTTGTGTTGTCTGAATAAAACCCAGATCCATCAGGACCAAAGGGTATATGACTGTGTGGAACCTGGGATATTAAACAAACAATTTTTATGTACAACTATTGTTTATCGAACTTTGCAAGCCTAATGCTCAACTAGCATGTGCCAAATAGGATAATTACGATGAAGATCATAAACCAGAAGCTGCTGAAGTTGAAATATCACTTTCACAAGCTTTGTATGAAATGCTCAGCAAATCTAGGGATATTTATACACAAGAAACCTTTAGATACTTCACTCATCTATACATACCTGTAGCTACCCACCTTCTAAAAAGAAGACTCAGGCAGGGAGGTTTTGGTTGCTCACACATTTATTTCGAAGAATCTGAGTAAACTAAATGGCTAAATTTATGGCCTTCAAACTAAATCACACAATTATGAGAATGGAGATGAGAAACTTACCATCGGCTTATCTGCCATAATAAAGGATGCAAGTAACACGGGTTCACCTGCAATCTCGTTGTTGGCGTGAGCGTGCTTGAGGGTACGGAAGGGGAATGACCATGCAAGTAGGAATGATCCTTGATATATTGATCCCACGTGATCACGTGTGTAACATCCAGCAGTCTCTAATGTTCAACGCCAAATACTATTATTCGCTTAATATTTTGTACGCTTTTAAACCATGATATCTTTAATTTATTTTGAGGGAAATTCTGTGAAACTTACGATTTCAGATCGTATCTCAAGGTCTCACGGTTAGTTCCAAAATCTCAAGAGTTTCTTAAATTAATCAAACCAGTAAAAAAATATAGACCAAAGTCAATCCCTTATTCGATTGTCGTTTCGTTCTCAATTTGAGCATAAGTTCTGAAAGACTGACAAAATGTTACCCTTAGTTTCGCAGTTCTTTTATTCCCAAGCATCAAAGAGTACAATTATTAGAGTAGATGCTATAATGACTAATTTGTTGTTTCAGCATAACTTACCTGTTGCAACTGGGGGTCTCCACCTTAGCCCAATACTGAGATTTGCATTTCCATATAGTAATACAATATTGCGATGCAATATTCAAGTAGCAAAAGTACTCTATAAGCTAATATCACTGTTTTTAGGCACACATCATCACATGGTGGCATTTAAGTGGGAGATTTATGTAGAATTCTCTGTTTTTAACACTTTGTAACAACTCTCAAGGTATGCACTGCAAATTGCAGCCTAATCTCAAGGTTCTTCAACTTTACTTTTTTGAAGCCTCAAGCTTTTGAGGCTCCAGGGATAAGAAAGTCTGCTAGTGGGATATGAAAAAGCAATATAATACAAATAGGCGAGGTTAAATAGGAGTGGCATCGCTTTTACAAATGCGGAATGTCAAGAGTAGTCTTGGATCCGCTCCTGAACTCAGCAATCACCATAATTTTGACATCACACTACCACTAGTTAGGCCATCATATTCCCCAAGATACTTATTATCAGGTTCTCATTTCTTGACAGAAGCAGGAATGTCTCTGGACTCTGTTCAACTCAATCCTTGAAGATCTCACCATGAATTTTATGTTACAACTACTCATCACCTCATTTTTCACACAAATAAAAGATAATAAAAACTATAACGAGGAAATGTAGATGTCTAAAAGTTTTCCTGCCGTCAGTAGGTCAACTATTGAGCATCCTTTACAGATTTCCAATAAAGCCAGTTATTATTGCTGAAGAATCAAGGTATCACCTTGCAACGAAAGGCAAGAAATATAAAAAAATCCAAGAAAGTAAAAAGAGAAGTAAGTAGAAATTCGCAAAGCATAGCCGACAATGATTTTTAACTGAGTAATAATCAAAGCCTCAAACGACATTATAGCACCATCTCTGATAGCACTAGTCACCTAAAATCAGCAAGTTGGTTCCTAGCACCTTTTAGATTATTTCAAATCTTCATTTTACTGCTAATCGCTGATATCCTCTTTCCATTTCTTGCCAAAAGCCGCACATTTTCTTACTTACATGCTTGAGTTGTGTAGGCCTGTTATCCTTCGGTTATATCTCTTCGTCCATTTTTCCTTTTGCGTCAATGCATTATTAGGTCACTTTTTGCCAACACTCCTGTACAGCTCCGGGCACTTCTTTTCTTTCTCCTTACAACTAATAACTTTAAAGCCTCTTCAGGCATCCATGTTTGTCTATCTTATCTCTTCTCATTCGACTGCAAACAGTACTACCCTATAGGAGTAAAGGCACAACAGTGCCACCCTGTTTGAAAAATAAGAAAGTTGTTTCTAATGCTGATGATGTAAAGATCCTGAACGAACATTTCGTAAATAAAACTAAGACACTGAGATCAATGATTCAATGGTAAATTGCAAATCTGTAGAGCAAAGGTAATCAAACTTTTCTTACAGCGGGCTAGACAACAGAAAGAATGATCAGCGCAGACCGCTTAATTGTTCTGCTCAATACTTGCAACTCAGAATAAAAGCTCTGAGAAAAAGATGTAGAGCCAAGAAGAAAAAGAAAAAATGCAATAACTTCATATGTAGATGACTACAGATAAACAATATTTTGCACACCCGCCATTACTTAGCCATGAAACGAACGATAGCGAATGAAATAAAGTTAAAGAAGAGGAAATGCATTACTATTTGGCAACCTGAGACTTCGTGCACACGAGAGCGGATCCGCGTGGATCTTTTCACATTTGCATCCGATCAATATAGCTCCCGTGTGAACACATGGATCCGTTCCCAAAGTGTACCGATACGACACGTGTACTTAACTCGAAACTGTATAGATGTTTTCTCATAAAATGTTCAACATTGAAGACAAGCTTGATAATGTGGCTCTTATAAAAGAACAAGCCTTGCTTCATATCCGTACTACTTTGGATCGGAACCATGTGTTCACACGAGAGATGTATGGCTCAGATCCAGACTAGCACACCTTTGCTATACGATCCAAAGCTAATGCGGATAGCAGAGCCAAACTGGATCGGAGAAAAGCATTCTCATGTGCATGAAAGGCCTATCTGTGCCAGTTTGAGAACTGACCATCATTAGGAACAAAGATTTTCAGTAATTGTATAGAAAGTAAGCACCTCTAAAATGAACGAAGCTCACAGGTTCTTAAGCCATCTTGAGGAAAGATGACACATAAAACAAACTATAACTATAGCAGAGCCAAACTGGATCGGAGAAAAGCATTCTCATGTGCATGAAAGGCCTATCTGTACCAGTTTGAGAACTGACCCATATTATTACGCTCTCGTGTGCACGGGGTCTAAATTACAAATAATCATAAGCTTACTGCCAAAGATTCTTAAAGGAAAACGCTGCATAGTACATCATTAGGAACAAAGATTTTCAGTAATTGTATAGAAAGTAAGCACCTCTAAAATGAACGAAGCTCACAGGTTCTTAAGCCATCTTGAGGAAAGATGACACATAAAACAAACTTAGCAACAGGCCAATCAGCATACTATCAGGGAATTTTAAATATATTTCAGAAATTAATATATAAACAATATGCTGATGACTATAAATCCATCTCTTTACTACCCCTTACTCTCCAGTCCGGAATAGAAGGGGGGGTGGCAATAAGCGGGGGGGTTGGAAAAAAGTCTCAAAGTAAATAAGCGGGGGGGTTGCAATAAGCGCGGGGGGGTGGAATAAGCTCCAAGGTGAATGCCTATGGATGGGCTGTTATAAATGGATGTGGAGAGAAGACCAACATATGCATTAGATAAAAATTCTAACTTTTTGAAAAAAATTATTACGTTTATTACATATTTCTAGCATACTAGAAATGTGTCTATCTTCGTCGTTCATAATGTCATCATCATTGGCACAACTGTCGGCTACGTTTTCAGTGCTTCTTGCAGCAATTACGCATTTCACGCTGGCATTTTTTCAGCGCAACAAACATTCACAACGAGTTACTTTCGCCGGACAATTCTTGGTCTGGTTGGGAAAATTTCCTCTTGGCTCAAAATTAATAAGCGGGGGGGGGCTGCATTAAGAATGTCCTGGTGTGCATTTTTCGAAAAAATAAATAGTCGGGGGGGACGTCTATTCCGGACTGGAGAGTACGCGGTTTTAGAGGGTGATATAACACACAACAAACACTGCTGTCTTCATGGGCCTTTTGAAATTGAAAATAACACTAGGTGTACCATAGGGATCCATTCTCGAATTTCCGCTATGTAATTTTCATTTAAGGATGTATGCGGTGGCAGATTCTAGGGGAAGCCGTGGTGTTGGCGTAGTGTGGGGAGGCAATTAGTCGGTGATCTCGAATATAGTGAGAAGGCTCTATTAAATATGAATATTCGGCAAGTCTATATTGCAAAGTCGGCAAACTTACCGTTGATGCCCTTTCTAAGATATTTTGAGGAATCCGCCAGCTGCATAAATGATGGCACCAAAAAGTGAACTACATTTGCCCCAAATCCCTCCATTCGACAACATCGTCTCAACGAGATTCCCTTTATGGTAAAGAATGGAGTACTTAAAATATTCCCCTCCACTACCAGATGATGTCATATATGTTATATCCCTTACGGCATATTCTCATTTATCAATTACTACAATATGTGTAACAATGCCAAATACGTCATCAAATATATTTGCATGTATGGTGTTGTATGATGGTGAACTTAGTACTGGCACTGCTGTGGTGCTGCCTTATACGTTGTGCCAATGTCGTGCCGTGCCAAACCTTTTTAGCGCGGCATTGGTTCGAAACTGGCACAGAGGCTCTTCGATTTGTACATTGAGCCAGCAGAATTGCGCCAAAAGATTTATGCAAACCCCGTTATGAAAATGGATCCGAGACAGAAACTCATGAAAGATAAGAAAAGAAGAGAAAAATTGCATAAACTGATCTTGCTTGAGAAACTTCGAAATGAACAGCAGTTGCTAAACATATGCTCTGCCATGCTATTGAGCCAGTAGCTAAGGCCTAATAGCAAGAGAAAACAACGTCAGTGTAGAAGACATATACGAAACTCTGGATGGTGGAGTAATTTATAGAATAATTATTCTGAGAAGAGATTCAAAAGGGCGATACGAGTTTCTAGAGATACTTTCCTATACATCATTGATCATATCAAAATGGACATTCAGTAGCAGACTCTAACAGAGGAGCCAATATCCCCAGAGATGCGACTTGACAATATTATGGCGCTCAATTATTGTCACTACAGCGCATGCTCAACGAAATATGATATTCACCCAGCTCGGCGCAGGCTCAACGTATAAATCACTGCCGTGCTACAGTCGTACCAGTGGCGTGCAGCACGGCAACAGCAGCAGTGCCAGAATTTTAACTCAAGCTAAATTATTGGTTTGAATTAGACTTGGCACCGTTGCTGTGATAAAGGGGATTTCTTTGGTACGGCGCGACATTGGCACGACGTACAAACCAAGCTTTAGTTCTGTGATAAATTGGCTGAAAGCTGGAAGCTAAAGGTTCACTGAGAATAAAATACTACTTAAACGCAGCCTAAAGTAAGACATTTCCCAATAGGTTTTTTGTCTGATGGGTATACTAATGAGTACTAATGCTTTTAAACTTAGCTGTCTGTTCTCACTTCTTGTTCAGTTTGAGTTATATAAACAGTTCAATAATATACATCGATGCGGACCATACCATTTATTACTTTGAATCAGATTATGGCGAAAACAGCAGAGCATTTTACATTCATGGGGCTTAGGAGAAGTGTGCAACACCAATATAAAAGATATTTGTGCCAATGGGTAAACACCCTTACACACCTACTGGTGGGCTCTGATTCTTGAGAGAAAATGTACAATGAATTTCTTGAATAATCTTCAGGTTCTATAATTCTGAGGACTGTATTTATCTGTCAACAATGTAACAAATAATTTCTTCGAATAGAATTAAGGTTAACTTACATGTACGTCAGGTTCGCTTCACAATAATCACAGCACCAAAAATTGATGAGTTTCGCATGGCCCCCTGTACATGGTCTTACCAAATATGGCAAAATGATGTCCATACATGTATATAAGATTCAATTTCTTACAACCAATATGTTTTATTGTAGATAACAATGAATTTGTACTTCTTTTTAGATATATTCTTTTTATAAGAACCAGTAAATTTGAGTTTCAGACTGGCTGTTCTTAATTTTCCCAAAATATTGAGGCTGCATTATTCATGATTTTTTCTCAAATTACTGTGTGATGAAAGTTGGGATAGAACCTTCCTAGATCACCTACTTAGGAAGTCATCAGCAATACTGTGACACCATGTGTGTAACAAAGCCCATTCCACTTTCTCTCTTTGATTTCAGAAATCATACTTTTGCAAAAACATTGAGTTCATAGAGAGATGCATTTATTGTCCGCATCGTCCATTTCGCTCACGTCGCTTCACAAAGCAAGACATTCTGCTACCCCATCCCCTTTTAATCTTACAATGCATTTGCAAAATTCTCGCGAACCATGTTTAAGAAAAGTGGGGGCCTACATTTCCCGTTTGGGTACGCCACTGCTTGGGCTGGCTCTATTTCGACCAAGAGCGATCTCACTCACTCTAGATAAAAGTTCTGCGTTAACATGCGCCAGGATAACTACGATGAGAAGAGATTCCATCCACGCCTTGGTGATCTCAGCTAGCCAGGGACAAAGACTCTCATATAAACACGACAGCCTAGGATGATTTTCACACTTCTCTCATACAAGCGTTTCATTCCAGGCTGGGTTTCAGAATACTAAACGATGATGGAACCAGCTCAGGTTCATGTAAACAGGTCCTAAATGACCTAAGCAAAGCCCAGTCTCATATATGATTCTGTACGCTGGGGAGTCCTACTAAAAAATCCTAGACCGTTGGCATGGTGAGGCAGGGTGGCCAGTCCCCTTCTTTACGGCCTTTATCTCCTTAGGGTTGCAAGCTGGTACCCATTCGCTGGTGGGTGGACACTGAACCATAACTATGGCCAGAGGACTGACCTTGAACCATCGACCTACTGCACAGCAACGAGCGCTCTTACTACTCAGCAACTCACCCATCCAAATGACCTAGTTTGGAGGTATTTCTTTTAATTGGCTATCAATATTTACTCATCTTGATTCAATGCAAACGGATCTAAAGTAGTGACTCTATTGAAGAAGGACTCCAAATTTTGCTTCATTGCAAGAAGGTTCAAATCTTCAAATGCTATTTAGTCTAACTATAACCCCATTATTTTGTGCTAGTTGCGGATTTTCAACGACACGTTCTCTGCATAATTTTCTTTCATCTGCGTAACTACGCGTTTTATTTGATAAATGATGATCAAAGGAAAACCTCTTCCACGCATCGTACCAATCATTAAATATTAAATATTAAATATTGAATATTAAATATTTTGTGTACATCCTCTACAACATACATCCTTCTTACGGACTATTTAGGGAACATAATTTCTCTGGCACCAAATATTTCTTTCATATTAAAGCATAGAAAGTTAAAATAGTAAGAAGTCCGTTACCTGTTAGGTAAACTATTTCTATCCATAGAAATCCTACACCGTGTGTAACATTTTCCCACAATGTGTAGGATTTCTGTACATAAAAGTATTTTACCCAACATTAATCATCGCAGTTATGCTTTCTTAGAGTATAATATTATTTCTTCATTCGTTTACAAGTAACTTTCTATTAATCTGTAGTAGAAGTTGTCTTCAATTAGCATTAGTACGCTATTTTTCATAAACGCCAACTAAAAAGAATTCATCATATCAGATCATAACAATTGAATCTTCTATCGATCTCATATAGTCCATCCTTGCGAGCTGCTCGGATAAGAGATAGATTTCAATAATTCAGCATGGTCTTTTCCCTCTGAAAACAAGCGACAAGTCTTAAAAAAGAGCTAAAAAATTATGTCACCAAACATCTTCATTAGTTGGTTGCACTTTTATTGATGGAGATCCAAGCAAGTGGCTTGCTGCACATGATCAAATGGAACCATTTTGGCTAGTGGTCAAATCTGGTGAACACCATTGAATTTAACCTGATGATTTAACATGATTTAACTTTAAATCATTTATATAATATATTACTGATAATAACACGGCTATCGGACAAACGACGTTCCGTTTTCGCAGGTTTGGATTGTACAGTAAACTACAGTGCATGTTTTCCTAATAAGAAACCGCTTTTTAAGGGGGCCTACATGTGGAAAGTCAAAGATAACTAAGGAAATTTTACAACTAAAGTTATAATCCGCAAAAAATTCTTCACTTTCGAATATTTTTATCACTGCAAACAATCAAGAATTAGGAAGCCAGATTCGCATAAATTGTGTGTAACTCATAACGACAGCATAGCCACCAAATGTTTAAGAGTCCAGTCAGGTCTATTTTCTCCCAACCTAATTGACCAATCATCATGCAAAATGGGCCTAGTCTTATCATGTGTGGTTAGAATCCTGCATGATGATTGGCCAATTAGGTCGGGAGAAAATAGACCTGACAGGGTTCTCCAACATTTGGTGGCTATGCTCATAACGAGTGGTTTACAGGCGGGTTTCCGTTGAAACTTGCAGTGTCCATGCCCTGCCTTAACAGTGAACACATACAACGTATATAGCACCAAATATGCAGTTGAAATTAAGGGAGTATTTCGGGTTTTTAAGTGGTAAACCGTGCCAAAAGAGGTAAAAACGTAGGAGCCTCTAGAACTAGACCTTGCACTGGGTCCCTTGTAAAGAAAAAAATGTGTACTAACAATAGTTAAGCTGGGTACATTTATCCAATTCTTATAACAAATATGAATCTGCAATGCTTCTGCTTTTGGAGGATGATATAGAGCTGTTTCCAGGCCCATGTCCAAAGTGCAATATAGGCAGGAAGCTCATTCGAAAAGACCAATCGCATGGAAGAAGCTTTGTTCTAGAGCAAACCATACTTGCTGTCTTGTCAACACTAGAGAATGGCACCAAAAGATTCTACTACAGGACATGTTTGATAGACGACATCGCAGCTTGTTGCCTATTCGCATGGAGTACATCAATTGTATGGAGAGCTTACTATCTTTCTATGTGCAAAGGGTATAAAGATATTCCACCAAATATAAATGAACTTATGTGGAAGAAGGATAGCGTTGGTATATTGCTTAAAGCTGTTCATTGCAAAATTGATATTTTTGGTTTGAATGAAACCCATTCGCACAAGGACACAATCAGTTCTGAGGTAAACATACAAGGCTACAATTTTGAAAGGGAGACCGACAAATCGGTATAGGTGTTGGTGTAGGGTGCTATGTGAGAGATGATATTAGTTACCGCACACGAGGGGACTTAAAAATGGAGGACCTTGACAATGTGTGGATTCAAGTGTTCCGAACGAAGTAACGCCCTATTCTTATTTGTTTTCTTTGCCAGCCACCGGGCACATCGAAGTACCTCGACGAGAAACTTGAAGAGAAATTTGATGGTATTATTTCAACTAGTGTAAATCAAAATAGAGAAACTATTTTTCTTGGAGATATCAATTGTGACTACTTGAAAAGAAATAGCTATCCAGAAATAAAAAGGTATTTGCAAGATATGGTGTCACTTAATTTGTTAAAAAGCCAACAAGAATAGCTAAGCAAAATCTACTCTTATTGATATCATAGCAGCGACTCATGAGCATAACGTTAGTAAACACATCACATGTCCTAGCTCACTCAGCGATCATACACTCACGGGAACCTCAGTTAAAAAGAACTGCCAAAGTACAAGCCAAGGAAAATCTTTATGTAAAATTTCACAAAAAATAATGAGAAAGCGTATGTGAAGGGCCTGGGAAATTTGCCTTGGGATTGCCTAATAAAGGAGGGAGATTTGAACAATGCTTGGGTCAAATTCAATGAAATGCTGCTATCTGTAATAAGCAAGCATGCACCGCTGATCGGAAAAACCGTTCTGGGTCGGGACTGCCCATGTCTTACTCCAGACATCAGAAAGACAATAATTGAAAGGGACTGTCATCCAAGAAAGGCTCACAATTCTGGTAGAGAAGTTGAATGGTCTACGTATAGGCGACTAAGAAACGATACAACAAGAAGAATTCGTTAGAACAAAACAACATATACGAGATCTACTTTTAGAGAAAAGATCTCACATCCGAAGTAGTCTTGGAATCAAATCAAACGATGTTACCCTATTAAAGATCATAAGGAAGTTCCAGCCAAACTTTTTAACGCTGATGATGGTGTAACATCTGACGAGAAACTCATAGCCAATGGTTTCTGTAAATTTTTTGCTGAAATCGGGAAAAAATACAATCTGCTCTCTCCTCTACTTCACGCTCAATTTGGAAATATCACGAAAATTCAAGAATAAAGCAAAGCGTGAGCCCAAAAAACTGCCAATTTCAATTTAGGAAAATCTATGCAAGGGGAATATATGTAAACCTGAGTTCTCTTAAGATGAAAAAGAGCTAAGATTATGATGAGATCCCCGCCTCCCTCATTATTGATGGTGATGATGTATTATGTGAACCATTGTCTCTCTTGATAAACAGTTGTCTACAACATCTTGTCTTCCCTACTGCTGAAAAATTGGCAAAAATCTCGCCTATCTATAAATCAGAAGAATGATCTATAATGGAAAGTTATCGATCAATTTCAGTCCTGCCCGTTCTTCCAAAGTCTTAGATCTCGTGATATACAGGCAAATCTATGAATATCTTTGCAAAAACCACCTTTTGTCAGATAATCAACTTGGATTAAGGCGTGGCTGATCAACTGAGCACGCTGTTACTTACTTTACTGATCAAATAAGAATATACATGGATAGAGGACTTATGAGTGTAGCGGTGTTTATAGACTTATGAAAGCGCTCGATACAGATGACCATGCCTGATTACTATCAAAGCTACCGGCATATGGCATAGGTGAATGAGAACTGCATTGGTTTGAAAGCTATCTCTTTAATTAGAAACATTTTGTTATACTCGACGGTGCAACGTCTGAAGTGGAATCAATTACGAGTGGTGCCCAGCAAGGCTCAATTTTAGGTCCTCTGCTATTTAGCTTATTTGTAAACGACATCGACCTGCATTTTGAAAAGGCTAATGTTATCATATATGCAGATGATGCTGTTCTATCTACATCCAACAAGACTAATAAGGAAATTGCTGAGGGGTTGAATGATGATCTGGAAGGCCTTGGTAGCTTTTTTGTTGAAAATAATCTCGTTGTGAACCTTAAAAAATCAAAAACAGACTTGTCCTCTTTGGAAGCCATCAGAAAATAGCTAGTACGGACAAGATAGAGATTAAAATAAGTGATAAAAAGATCACTGAAATAGATGGCTATAAAATATCTCGGAACAATACTTGATAGGAACCTAAATCTATTGAGCCATTTTGAGAAAACATACAAGAAAGTATCAGCAAGAATTAAATTACTAGCGAGAGTCAGAACAATATCAGCCCTGCTGCTGCTGAAATAATATATAAAGTAATGATTTTGCCTATAATGCTATACTGTTGCATCATAAGGATAGGAATTTCAGATTCACTCAATTCAAATCTGGAAAAACTTCAAGATCGTGCTATGAGGATCATTAACGGGGGGTAATGACACTACTACAATCTTCGCCAAAATAGCTGGGGCAGTTAGTAAATTCTCACATAATTTTTCTCCTCCTCCATCCCTTCCCCTGATACACTGTTGAAATATGAAGGCGTTGTACTGCTTTGATGGTTCTTTTTACTACTGACTAGTAGATGATCGTTTCCTATTTTCAAATCAACATTGTTCATAAGGGGAGCGGGGAGAGAAATAGAAGCAGGGGGTTATCCACTGGCAGCAGAACAGGAAGGAAGTTGGCATCCGGGATCAATTAACCGTTAGTGTTCCAACTAATTTTGGCGAGGATTGTAGCTTTCCTTCTATAAACTATAAACCATCTATAAACGGTGCGCTTTTTCGGGTATTTAATGTCTTAATGTTCTTGCTTCAAAGAAATTAGAAAATCATTTCGAAAGATTGGGTCATCAAAAATTCACTCGAGGCAACAGGATAAGTCTCATGGTGCCTCGCATACGACCAGAAATTGCCAAAAAAACATACAGCTAGCAAGGTGTATAGACCTATGACAAATTATCAAGTTGAATTTCTTCGCTAATTCTAAATGACTTATCTTTGCTACTAAATTATGTCTTTTCAAGTAGGATGTCGCCGCTAAGGTGGTGCATCCAGATATAATATGTGATATCGTTCTGGCATTGCATTACACATTCTACAGGTGTCACTATATGCAGTCTTATGGATGTGTTTCTTTATATATCTGGTTGTAATTGCCTGTTCTTGTATGACCACAATCGTTGGTTCTGTTCCACCTTTCAATCCTGCCCCTTTCATCCATTCAAAGATTGCTCTCGTATCTATATGATTGTGTGCTACCATTTGGTGGAATTGACCGTGAAGTGGCTTTGCTTTCAACATTTCCTTCAGTTTGCTAAGGCTCGCCTCCTTTATCGTATTTTTACATTGCCATTTAGTTTTTGATGTAAGGTCTTGCAAATCTAGGTTCATTTCCTCTAAATATTTGTGCCCCTTTTTCGTGGTCGAATCATATTCATTTGCATCCCATTCTTTGACTATTCTAAAGTACTAGTCCTAGCTATTTTCAATGTGGTGTGCAAGATTGATTATCGCTTTTTTGTATTCCTGAATTGCACTAAGGAGTCCCCTTCCACCTTCAGATCTTTTAATAAACAGCCTGGCAATACCAGACCTTTTGTGAAACATTGAGTTCATCGTTAGTAGTTTCCTTGTTCTCATATCAATTTTTTCTAAGTCAGTCAAAGACTATTTTATCACACCATACCCATATGTAAGGTTTGGAATAGCCTACGTGTTGATTGCTATGAGGTTATTACTGCTGTTAAGATCTGATTTCAAGACTTTCTAAATTCTAGTCAGGTATTCTTTTTCAAGGTTCTCCTTCGCTGATATATGGGAAATGCCATCGCTTTCATGCAACCCTAAGTATTTGCATGTCGTCTCATTTTCAAGCTCTTTTTTATTAAGTCACCAGTTGAAAGCCGAAAATTCTCTGTTGGAGACTTTTTCCTCTGGTGTTTGTATTGATTTTGTGCACTTATTTAGGTAGCAACTGTTTCTTGGAGTGAGTTTAATTATTCTCATTGGTTGCAAATAATTCTAAATCATCTACAAAGAATTAGTGACTCGCCAAGTTACTTGGTTTTTGTCTTTTTCCAACGTAATAGCCAAGATTTGATCTATTCAATAGCCAGCTGAGGAGGACAGTGTCAAACAGAATAGTAGCAATGATAGACAGTCTCCTTAGAATATTCCACACTTCACATTTATTTCACTAGCATCCAGAGTTCCCTTTTCACGGTTTAGAATTAGGTTAGTCTTCAACATCTTTGACGTCAGTTCTATAAATCTTACTAGATTTTTATTTAATTCCATTGATTTGCAAGCTTTCAACAATCCAGCTATGGGAACTGAATCAAATACCTTCATTTTGTCGATCCTTGCTACACTTATATTTTTCTTGTTCCTGTTTGCATCAGATAATATAACTTTAGCAATTAGCAGTTGATCTGTACAGCCCTTGAGTTGGTCGTAATTCCTTTCTGTTCACTAGGGATTAGTTCGTTCAATATCACATGTTCTCTGATTTTCGTTGCTCATATTGATGTAAAACTTATATATATATATATATATATATATATATATATATATATATATATATATATATATATATATATATATATATATATATATATATATATATATATATATATATATATATATATATATATATATATATATATACATATGTATATATATAGTTATATAGTCGGCAAGCATGTAATAGGGTGGGGATTTGCTAGCATCTTTAGGCTTGTTAACTTTTGGCAGTAGCTGCGTCCTGCCAGTTACAAGCCGCAATGAAAGGTCTTCAGGGCTTTTTGTCATATTTTCATAAACTTCGGCAGGTTTTCCGTGTACTGATGTAAAACTCTTCTACCAGTTTGCCTGGATTTTATCTCTTCATGGGCTACTCCAATTCTTGAACGAATAGCATGCTTTACCATCATCTGAGGCCGTTACTGATATTTCTGCCTGCGTTTTTACTTTCTTCAAGCTCTCTACAATCTGCAAACAGTTGTGCAGTGTCGTCATGCTTTTTATTACTTTCATATAAATCTTCCCAAAAAGTGCTAATTTCTTCTCCTAGTAATAGTGATTTGATCTCTAATATATCCCCTCATAGTTGCCGATATGCTTTCTTGGAGAACTTCTCAAATTGGTAGTCTACATAAAATTGGTTTTCTCTAATTTGGAATCTCGTTAGGCGTCCTGCATAAGCTTGTAACTTATACTTCAAGATTTCAGATATTTCTTTTCATTTTGCTTCACTTTTGATCTTATACCTTTTCTCATTTGCTTAGAGCTGTTTTGAATTTTCTTGGTTGGCTTTTCTGAAGTCATTTGCTGTATGATAATAATATCTGCTCTAAGAGTGCTTATTTTTGAGACTATGATGCATTTCCATTTTCTATTCTTTTCATTTTTTGGTGGTTTTTCATTTGTGATACAATGAGATAATAATTGAGCTACTTCTTTAGCTAACAACGCCGAAGAGTACAATAAGCAATTTAGGTCCATAGTCCCGCCAATCCATTCTCATTCTTCTTCTTCAAAATTTTCCTCGCTTTCCTTTCTTCCTTTGTTTAACCTCCTTTAATGTCATTCTATCTATTTATATAACAAATCATGTGCACTTCTTGTTTTTCTCCTACACCCCTTCTGCTCTTCAGACAGCATTGAATTTGACTCTAGGTATTCTTACATTTCATTGGCAACTACCTCTGTCAGCAATTTCCATAGTAGTGTTATTGGTGAGTAGTTGTTGGCAGCGTTTCCTTGTTTCTTGTCTTTCTGGATTAGAATTGTCTTCCCTTTTAAGTGTATCTTTTTTTGGCACTGTTCTAGGTGTTCTCTAAGGGGTTTGTGCATGCTTCTGAAGTTCTTCACCGTTGTACCCTTGCATCCTTGTACCCCATCCGGGCCTGGTGCTTTCCTGTTGGCTATTTTTCTCAGTACATGCTTTATTTTGTCATCTGTGATATTCACAGGTCCTTGCTCTACTCTCTGTCTCCTCATTTCATTTTTAAAACTGCTCAAGCCACTCAGCTGAGTCATTGTGCACTTTCTCTACTCCCCAAATTCCTTCCCAAAATTTCTTCGCTGCTTCTAAATCTGGCACACCATTCTGCTCGTGCTTTCCACCCCTATTCAAGTCTTGGTAAAATGTACCTTGACTGTTCTGTATTGTCCTGTTCTGTCGATATTGGTTGATCCTACCGCTGTATCGCTTTATCTTTCCTATTATTGCTTTTTTTCTTTGAAATATTTCCTCATATGCAGTGGCAATTCCCTTCTGTTCTATTTTAAGCTTGTTCTGAAGGTAGGTTCAATGTCTTTGCTTAATTTTCTTTCCAACCACCAAAATGTTTACACGACTAGGATCTCTGCACAATTCCTTCACTCGTCCTTCAAGTCTCCTTTTCCATCGTGGCTCTCTTTTTGCATTCAGGTAGGTCTTCCTCAATCCTAGCAACTCTTGAGCTAGCACTGCACCTGCATATATCAAGTTATGTCTATCAGTGATATTAGTCTTCTTCATTTTACCAAGCACAGTACCAACCTTTTGAACTACAGATTGTTATCTTCCTTTTTCTACTCCTCTCAAAGATGGTTATTTTTTCTTTCATTGTTAGATAAGATGTCTTTCAGTCGCTTGATTAGTATATGTTCTTCTTCATTTACATTTTCATTGCTCTCATAACTATCATCGATTCCTTCATTTTCACTAGATCTATCAAGCGACTCTATGATTTCCCTTGGATCAACTTCAGCTTCTTCAAGCATGGTTCCTTCTTGTAATTCCTCTATATTTCTTCAAATCTCTTCACGTTCAAGATCAGTCAGCCATTTTCTCTTTATAATATTGCCTTTCTGGTCCAGTAGTCTCTGGTTAGTTACAAGAAACATTCCCTTTTCTACCCAACACTTATGCATTTTTTCCGATATCCATTCCGCTTTGGTTTACTCTGGTAGTAGCATTCCACAACGACCTTGTTATCATATTGACACCATTTTCTTCTTTGGACTGTTACCATATTGACATCACTCATAAAACATACTGTAGTGGACACTTCTAAATCCGTGGAACAGTATTTCTAAAGTGTCCAAACTCATTCTTTGTAGTTCCAAAAGTTTCTTAAATTTTAAGCTGTCTAGTACTAGGTTTCTTATCAATCAGTTTCTTAAAAAAGCACGTGTATTCGTATAGGCTATATTCTTACAATAAAATGTGGAACGGACACTCCCTGAAGAGTTGCTGACTCTCATAAAAGCACAATCACTCCCAGAACGGATGAACGCACTCACATTTGCTGTGTTTTCTAAAGAAACTCAAATAAACAAGAGGTCTAAACTTCATTAAGTATGAGCCTTGCATCATTCTTAAATTATTCTTGAATTTCAGCGATCTAAAGCCTTACTATTCTCATGGACTATATTCTTATAAAAAGTGTGATATGAGGATGGTCCTTCCTTGGAGTTACACGATAAGGGTGGCAGAAATTAACAATTAGTAAGATTTATCACATATAAATAATAAGTCTGTGTCATCTAAAAATCTAATGAATCTTAATCCCATTTTCTTTATAAGAAAGTGGTTTATAAGAAAGTAGGACTCAATTGATCAAACAGTGAGAAAATTCAATAATGGACTGTTGAGACCCAAGAAAGTCAATGAGTCACAAGTCTCTAAAATCCCGATGTTAACGCAAGATTGTCATCGGTTTTACTTAATTTATATAGATGTCTTGTTGCAACATTTTCATTAGAGTGTTATGTTCGTTTCGTACATGTCTTTCTGTGTAACACTGTTATTCTTGCTAAGAAAGTCCTAAGAAAGTTTCAGTACCGAAATCATGAAAAAACTAAGAAAGTTCAGTACTGGGCAAGAAAGCTTTTTTATGACAAATGTGTATAAATTATGAACACATATATCATTTTTGCTAGCTTTGATGACCAATTTTCAATAAACGGATAAACCTCTCTAACTATCTTCCAAAACACAGATCTACACTTCTATTTACAGCTCCAAAAAGTGAATCAGATTCTCACTTAATTGAGGCCCTGGGAGAGTTGTCTCCCCATAAAAATCCCGATTGACAGGGCTGAATGAAATTGTAATACAACAATTTAAAAGAAAGTCAAATAGTAGCACCAAAACACGGAACAGCAGTATGGACGTTCATCTTTCTTTTTTAAATCTAGAATGTTTCGCTGGAAAAAATAAGCAGGTTCATTGAGTACCACACAGAACACAACAGAAAGTGATTTAACTAGAAGGTTCTATTGTCCTCATAAGAAACAAGAGAGAGACATTGTAGTATAGGGCACAGGTGACTCTTATTGGCTGCATTCACCAATAGTGTGGCAATATTCCGCCGGGGGGGGGGGGAGTGTGCTCAACCGCACTATCTTTCACTGATTCTTGTGAATCAATAGCGTATCCAGTATGGAGCTATTACTCTGCTGGCCAGAGAAAGAACTCTTAACTGCAATATTACCCAATCTATATGAAGTTCCTACGCCCGGTTTTGAATTTTAAAGACCGACAACTGCGTACCTTTGTTTGGATGAAATGAACTCTCATTTTGCATGACCAATGTAATTTCTGGAGCCAACTATAAAACATAATTAAATGGTAATAATACGAATAAATAATGAACATAATATACATAATAGTAACTGCTGCAATAATAAACGTGCAATTGTAATTTCTAAAGCGCATATACAAATGTACAAATCGTTTTGAAAACTAGATCAATAATTTAAAAGTTCCAAGCGTCTCAACAGTCTTAAGATGGGCTACAGGTGATGTGTACTGTCTCCCATCTAAGAAATGATTTATGAAGTAAAAGCAATGGTAAAACGTGCATCCAAAGATTTTCTTCAAGTTATTCAAAGCAAGAGAAGTTGAGAATTATCTGGGGGCAGTAGATGCCAAAGCCATGGAGTGCAGAAAGAAAAAGTCTTGCATATCTTGGTGCAGCAAGTCCTTATGATTTAAACACTATTAAAAAGAATTGTGGCAGATGCTTTTCGTAGTCTTAGATTGAAAACCAGCTTAAATTCTTTGTAATACAGTTGTACAATCACGCCGTTTTCATAGGCGATCAAAAAGCAGGCTGGGAGACGGAAGCCTTTACTAGTCCTTAAGAGTTCCTGTATGTGATTAACAGGCAAAAAACTGCAGTTTTCAATTATATGCAGTATAATGTAGCATAACAATACATCAGTTCTGCAAAGATTGGTTAATTCAGTTTTGAGTGCATCAAGTGTGCATGTGTCTGTACAGGGAGTATGCAAACAAGGTTACACAACTAAACAAAGTCCTAATGTGGTCCTCACTGCAGTCGCTCGCTGTGGCTTGAAAATGAGGTTAAGCAAAGTCCTATTGTTCTCCATACATTCGAGCAGAAAAATTCGCGCTACCAAAGCATCAAAAGTGCCGACACGAGTTGCTCTTCTGTGGCAAATTTGCCTACTTCTGTAACATAAATCTATCAACTATACAAAAGTAAGTTTTGGCCAAGGTTTTCACATCAGGAAGGTTCCCCTTGTACAAAATTGAGCTCTACACCACTGTAAACAAATAACAATGGTGGCTTGTTAGGTATCTTCCGTTTTTGGCTTTGCGTTCACGTTAGTCCACCCTATAAACGGAGCTAAATGAAAACGGAGCTAAACAAACACGCAACTCTGTAGTGTGAACACCAAAAACGGAACAATTTGAAAACGCTACTAATAGAGCCAATATAAAAGAAGCCGTCAAACAGGTGCGTTTTTGAGGACAAATGTGAACACCAATCGATAGACGGAGTTTCTGTCTTAAAATGGAGTAGTGCGAACAGAGAAGAAGAACAGTGCTGTTTTTGGGAGCAAAAATGGATCAAAATGAAAACGAGGTAATTTGAATGTAGACCAAATCTAATACCTTTGGTAATTTCGTTACGAACATTTTGCACGTGAATAAAGTAGTAAAAACACGCTGGTCAGTGTACATTCAATTTACACAAGGAAACATTACTATTTTTATGAAAAAGATGTACGTATATATGTATGTATATATGATATATTAATAAGGAGATTTTCATTTGAGGATTACAAATTCAAGCATTTCAGCTTCTCGTATTCTTCTCTCTGTCGGCTACTTTTAACAAGTAAAAGCTTGTTGGCAGTACTGGAAGTCTGGCAGTTTAGTTGTTTAGTAGGAAGAAGAAGTAGGCCTACAACTTCAGGATAATGACTGTCTGCTGGGTACGAAAGAAATCTTAAATATAACTGCACTAGTGAAATTAGGATCTGTTAAAATCAATTCTCACAGGTCGACATCAAGGATATTGAAATAGCAGTTTGCGCAGTGTAAATGAAGAAAATTACCGAAACTTTATTCAAAATGGGGTCCAAATTGGATTGTACTTTCTTCAGATGCAGAAACGTATGACATACTAACTGCAGTATATTGCATTGGCTTCATTCAATTCCAGTTCATCATAAAAAGTATTGAAACAAGTGGATGAGCTTATCAGACTGCGTAATTCCAATATTTGACGAGTATAAACATCTTCTAGCACAGTCCAACTCCAAAGATTAATTTTTTGTTCACTGCTACATTTTCGGCCTTGCTTTCGAGAACCCATAAGAAACTTCATACAGCAAACACCCGCATAAAAGAACCACACCGTTTAAGAACCTGTAGCCTAAAAGTCTTCAGATTCCTATAAACAGGATACAGAATTTTGACCTTAACTGGTTCGGCAAGGAAACTGAGAGCTTTCGTTCGAGAGAAGAAGACCATTTTTCAATGCATACTAGGCAGGAAAAACTTTTAGTTATGAATTGCTACCCAAATTGATCTATTCCAATGACTCATATAAGAACCTTTTTAGCCTAGGCCCATAAAAAGGGAGGTTGTTTTATGCAGGATTTTACTGTGTGATAAGTGTCGGGTGAAAATATGCCTTGGATATGCAGCAAACTTTCCAACTATTTCTGTAGTATTGATGCATTGGCAAAATTCACTCCTAAACGTACGTCTAACAATTTTCCAAAGAAAAGGCGACCTCCGTGCATTCAGAAAGGTGGAAGAATGGGTTCAAAACCTCAAAAATTGCGTGTTTGATGCATAGCAACGGATAACACTTTCCAAACATTTCTGTATACCAGACTGGAAGATGGCTGGAGTAGGTAAGCAAATTAATTTGAATTTATTTCTGCAGATATATGATAACGCGATCTATTAATTGAGATCACAATTATATTTTCATCGAGATCACAATTACATTCAATAATTCATTAATTCAATGATTCGTTCCATCCTTCATCTTAGTAGCTGCATATTCCACTCTTAATTGCAGAAGTAAAAACTGTCTTTAATGTGGCATAACGTGTAAGGGACCACTTTATAGGGAACCTACAGGTAGAAGGCTAAAAAACTTACGAAAAAAATTGCACTAATGAAGAAAACATCCCTTAGGAAATTCTAATCCTCGAATATTTCTATCACTACCAACAGTCAAGAGATAGGAAGCTAGTTATATTCATTATATGTGTAACTCTTGTAGCCCATATAGAAAGTGTTTCTCGGAGGGGTTCTCATTGATGCCTACTTCTATAGTTAGAATCTTGTTACAACACAGGTACCAACCATACATTTACAGTGTTTTTCTTGCTCCTGTTATCTTTGGGGTACTAAATGTGCAATTGAAGTCAAGGAACTGTTAACGGACATTAAGAACAAGACTCGCAGCTAGTTTCCATCTAAAACAATTGTACTTGTAAGTATAGACGTAGTTTCGTCGTCTAGAAAGTCACAACAGCACAAATGGAACTGCCTGGAAAACGATCATATTGTTCAAGATTATTGCTGTTCAGGAAAGACGACCAGCACGTTAGAGCATTCTAACTGAGATTATATGCGGGTATATCTCCTTAGAACAGAAGGCCAATGAAAAGGAGCTTTGCAACATGATAATCTTCATTGCACTTTAAGGCTGCTAGAAACTGCCTTTTGAATTTTATAGCGAAACTCCCACAGCACTGCAAAGTTAACGAGCATTGTTAATAATTCAAAGGAAATTAGTAAATAAACTCACCTTGAGCCTTTCACATTTCCAATCTGTAAATAATTAGAAACTAAGCTTCAGATGCAGAAAATGTGTTTTCCCTTGACAACGATCGCTCAATTCGTAAATATTTGCAGAGTACATTGCCATAAGAATAAGATGTCTGAAATTTATATGCCCTCTCAAATATGTAACCATGGCACGAATCGATTTGAGTCATTGGCAATTCCCGTCGAAAAACGGTAACTGGATTTAGCAGGGATCTACCAAGGGGAATGAGATGCGAACAGTCTCCCACGCTCAGATTTTAGCGGCTTATTTATGCAAGGAAGGCAAAAGACTTCCATGTCTCTTTCTAGGAATTGCTTGCCTCACTGCCCATCTCCCACAAACCAATACGAGACTTGAAGTCCTTATTATGAAATTAGGTTCTCAAACAATAAAGATGAATTCTGTGTCATCTTATAACGCAATATGACTCATTTCTGGAAATAGTTAAGTATAACAGTGGGTGGATACTGTATTTTCTTGAATAGAGGCCGCGGCCTTTATTATTTTGAAGAATTGCGGCTTGTATTTTAGGATGGCTTATATTCAAGGGCGGCTTCTATTAAGTTTGATTGATAGAACTTTTGCTTTCATTCGTATGAAGCCATTTATAAGATACTTGAAGATCACTACAGCACGAAAAAGCGGTACCATGTTTTAGGCATACTGAAAAGCTTATTTTCGTCCGACACTCGTCAGAGTATGAAACGTCGGATAGCGACCGACAGGTCATCTTTTCAGTATGTTTAAAACATGGTACCGCTTTTTCGTGCTGTAGTGAAGTTCTGTAGTACCAACAGACTTTTCACGTATTTTCAGCGGAGATACTTGAAGAAGGTGAAATAAAAATTTTGTCGCAAAACACGTTGTTTTTATTCTATTTGCGCCTTCTGCTTATCATTTCGAAGAAGTAAATGCGGCTTCTAATCAAGGGCTTTTATTTATCTTTGAGAATATGATGACTTACACTCAAGGGGGGCTAGTATTTAGGGGCGGCTTCTATTAAAGACAATACGGTACATGAAGCATAGACTCGATGTTTCACTGCCATTGCTTTAATTTAGTCTTAGCCCCTCTTTTTGGTCGTGGAAACTTTAAAAGTCTAGGAAACTTAAAAGAGAGCCGAACTATTGACAGTGATTCCCAACCCGGATTGCCCCGCACCCACCATGGGTGCGAGACATCATTTCAAAGGGTGCAAGAAATGTGCATCTTAATGGCTTGATCTATCTACTACACTCCAATGGCCTTCAGCAAAATATCTGTACAAGGTCAGAGCAAAAATATTTAGGGAAGTGTACTTCTGGAGAACCTCAGGGCGTGATCACCAAAAAGTTCATGCAGGACTTGGCTAAAGTCTACTATTCACCTTCAAGGCTTCAACACAGTGAGATCTTTGAAATTTTCCTTAAAATATGTACTTCAATGCTGGAACCTAGAAATTAAAATATGTCTGTTGAAGAATATGATTAATAGTTTAATGGTTACTGAAGCAAGATTAAAAGCAAACTGTCAGACGATTATTTGCAATATTCGGTAGTCTTTACCAACGAAAAGTGTATACGGACTTATTTAAAGAAAGCCTTTATAAAAAATTTCCGACAAAATATTATGCATGTGTGCACCGTTCATTATAAGAATGAATTTGGTATTTAGGGAATACTATACACTAGTTCTTAATTACAGCTAATCAAATGAGGGTGACTCCTCATCAGAGTACCCATTCCCTTCCATTCAAAAACACCTGCGCAATTATGGAAAAGGCCGGGGAAGAGAAACTTATGCAACTATCTAATTTGTTTTAGTGCAGCTCCTTGTAGCACATCATTCGCTTATTGACTAGTTCAACTTGTCAGCCAAAGACACTATGTATCCTTGGATTCGGCAAGGTCCCTTGTCAGCAGTACTTCGTGCTGCTGTAGGTAGTAAATACCCCCCCCCCACCCCTTACCATACTGTAGATCCCTTTGAGCATTGAAAATACGGCGGAGAAATTCCCAGGTTATAAAGTTTCGGAGGGGTTCACAAAGATGATGGCGAGGTAGAACGGCAATATATTCTGCGGGGCGAAGAACTGTTCAGCAGGAAAACAATAGAAACTTGGCGGGAAAATTTACAAATCAAATCTGGTAAGTAACCAAAATTTCTATTTTCCACTTCGGCGGGAAAGCGTTTCAGCAGGGTAGTGGGGTCGTTACTGGGGATGTTACTGTAAATCAGCATTGCTAAGTTACGTAACGACCACGTGGTATCAATTGTGTTCAACAATTGCTGCACGAAGACAAAATATAAATCATCCCTGAAATCGCCAGAACGAAGCATCCAGGGTAGCACGTCAGCGAAATTTGCGAGGGGGCAAGAGTAGAGACATAGCCATATCAAAGTTGTTTTGACAGATTCTTGGGAGTCTGCTTCACAATGATTTCACTGTTGTTAATTAATGCCATCATCTTTTCACAGTAATTTTTACGTTAAATCACAGAAATGCGAATTGGCAGCTGAATGCAGTTGTAAAATGAAAATAACCATGACAGAAAAGAGTTGTTTTAAAATAATATTGATAGCCAGCCACTGTCTACTATCAAAACAATTCTGTGCACAGAGAGGGAGGTTTCTTATGTAAGAACGACACCACCATAAGCTAGGAGATGATTTACTACGACCTAGCTCGCGTATGTGTGCACAACTGAACACCTGCTTCACACTTTGGTAAGACATAGCTAGTAAAAGGAAACCACGACAGTCCTACGTTGAACTTTGTAGGGCGAGAGAACGCAATCCATTACAAGCTGTCAGTCCTCTTAGAAGACCGTAAATAGTTGACGAGGTAAAGAGAAATACTGCGCGGAAATGCTGAGGTGTGACTCTTTAGATAGCATTTCCCATATAATCCCTCAAATTCAGTTTTGAAATAAGGGCTGCATAAAGCAACATCCAATTAAAACAGACGGGGCTTTGACCAATGGAACAATAAATGTGATGAAAATGAAGCCAAAGAAATGATATATTCAGCAAATCCACGGATTTGATTGGTTCTTCCTTAGCTAGGGGGTCAGTTACAGTGTTGTCTACCTGCAAAATTAATAGCTAATGTCCTGATTATGTGTTTAAGGACACCGAAGAGTTATAGAACCGAGAACCTGGTCAAGGCAGCTTGTGGATCAACCAAGAATAGGGCAATGATATATACACAGCCAAGACATGCATAAACACTGATAAAGCCACTGATGGTTGCATGTCATGATGGAGTGGCAAGTCTGCGTGTGTTTTGTAGTATTGACTCATCTTCTTGGCCAAAACAAGAGCTTTTGCGCAGATTCTTCGCCGTCTGTTCGAGACGCCGCAAGCAATGGCACAGATGGTCAAGTCTTGAAAAAAAAGCCTCCCAGTTCAATAAACAACAATGCTCAAGGTATGTTTTGACAAATTATAAATGCGTGTATCTTATAAAAGGAAATACACATCCTGTAGAAAAAAGTACTTGAGGTTGAGACGAATGTATGGAAAAATCTGTTTTGAAAACGTAACCTTGAGCAGTACAATTTGAAATGTCTATAATGAAATCAAAAACAACGATAAATCTCAACCAGACTTTTCACTCTTCGTTGAATTAAAGGTATGGTATAAAAATTTCGCTCAGAACATTCTTGAGAAGAAGAAGTCACTCTAATAGCTATATTTTTACAGCAGCATTCAAGAACAAACTTACCTTTCCAATTTGCTAGTTAAGTCTAAAGAGAATCGATTTCTTTAATATACAAAATAGCGATAAATAAAGCTACGACTTGACCGAGATTAATAATTGAACGAACATGCAACGATTCCATGACACCATTAACAAATTAATCGTTGTGACCATCCAAAAATATAAAACTACAAGAGCTAAGGATTACTGGCAGTAAACTCACAAGATGTATAACTTCTGAGAGTATATTACTAGACACCTACAAGATTTCTTACGTAGCTTAACAGCATTGAGATTTCTGAATCCAAACGAGCGTGCATCTAAATCACAAGAAGTAGCAAACATCTCACAGAAGTCGACAAAATTAATATCAAATCCTGCCAAGAGCTCATCTAGCCAAAAATCTCTCTGAGAGAAGTAGATCAGAGCAAGATGAACATTCGTTCATGACATCGACTATAGATTATAACCGCCATGCTACCATGGTTCTGTGCGTTCAACTATTACAGCAGGTATTCACGAATTGATTTGAGAGGAATTTTAATATGTTGATATTCAGTAGACATTTATTAAGCTCACTGCTGTACTTTAATTGAAATGATCGGATTGATTGAGCTGATTTAATCGAATGTTTTAGTTGATTCAGCTGATTGGACAGATCGAATTGTTTGGAAGGCTATAACTTTCTTTCAAAATAGCTATTTGAAATGTGGCTAGAGCCAAAGCTACAAAACTTAACCCACACTGAGTGATTCCAACAGGTGTGCAGCACAAGATGCTTTATTTACTCAAAAATGGAAATTGTGGTATCAAAAATCCCACAAGGTACAAGAACTCTAAATCTTTGACAGATTCTGTGCTTGTGTGTAACTTCCTGCCCCCCTCCCCCCGTCACTATACCACTCACTCTATAGCTCTCTTTAAACAAGTTAGACACCATAAAGAATACAGTATATAGCTTTAGTGTGAATAGCTTGTAGTTGATCTCACTTGAATCCAAAAATTTCTAAGAGTCCAGCTGCAACAAAATAGTATAACAATGAAATCAATGCACTTTCCGATGCAACTTTCAAACTTGGAATTTGAATTGTAGTACCATAAATGTAGAGTTTCATAGCATAAAGGAATGACCTGTATTACAAAACAAATGATATGAGGTGCTTTATATCGAGGATGTCTTGAGCGATATCCTCATTAGAAGAATCATGGGTGATATCCTTACCTAATGAGATATGATGTTGGACAAGGCCAACTTCAATGTGAGACCGTTCAATGCAATGAAATATACTGACAGCTATGTGTATTGTTGTTTTGACTACCGGCAAGAAGGAGATCCCGTACTACAAGAAGGCAAGTAGAATAGGACAGACAGGAACAAGTAGAAACAAATACGAAAGCACAAACGCACACGCGCTTGAACACGCTACGCACGGGTGTACAAAAATACGTGCGTACGCACACTGACACACTCTTATTGACAAGACAGCAGTACACACACACACACGCACACACGCACACACGCACGCACGCACGCACGCACTTATTCTTTAATAACGAGACAGCAGTTTTGATAAATCAAAGCCTGAATCATCTATCACGACCAAATCCTAAGTTATTCAAAAATACCGAGGGAAATTGTTGAGAGATTTATAACATTGATCTTTTCATACCTCAAAATTTGGAATCTCCACAATTGCCTGTATTCTTGATATTGCTTGACATTGCTTGATATTGCTTGATAATTCATCAGTTAACTCTAAGAGGCAGAAAGTGTGATCAGAGGAAGTTAAGGTAATATCGAGTTGAAGATGGTCCGCATGAAATGAAGAAATGAAAAAAAAACATTTCACGTACGGTCTTACTACTTTACCCCAAAAATCTCCTGCAAATATACATTTTTTAAGAACCTGGCATAAAGCCTAATTCTAATAGCTTTGGGGTTCTTTTGGCCGCTTTTTAGTTCTTTAATTTTAACCATGCATTTAGTGCTATTGACATTGTTAAGGGTTATTATGGATTTCACACCTATTTAGAATGAGAAAGAACGAATATTGGCTGCATTAAAGCATCTTTCAATCTAGCTAAGATAGAAGATATTCAGTATAGGATTATTGCTTCTCTGGGCGGTATTTAGTAGTTATACACAAATTGTTTAATCCCAAGAATGTGAGAAATTGTCTCTAGAAAAGTACAAAGAGAGGAAGACATCATAAACATAAAATGGAATTGGCTGGTGATGTTGAGTTAAAGAAGAATGAGAGTTTACGGGGTGACATCTTCACCTGTCATATCACCACTGAATAAACTTGATATTTATGATAAGGGTGGCAATAGCAAATTATAAATACTTCTGAAATCATATTTTTTAACTTGCAATTGTATGAAACTTCATAACATTGTAACAATTAAACAGCTCCCTATTGTAAGGCAGTGCATAATTGACAGGTCTGCTTATAAAAGTTGATGTCCAATACTGTTACATATAATCATCCAATGAACAACATAAGCAAAATCCACAAAAATAGCAAGAACATTAGCATTAATTATAATTGACAAATACAGATAATAATTCTGAGGTGGAGCAAAGAAGTAAACAAGGTAGTAAAGGAGTGCCTTTGCAGAAGTAAGCCATTTGATGAAAATGAGAGACCTATTAGAGGCTGTAGACACTGCTTAGGAAATGGAGACATAGCATGTGCCTGATTCAACGGAGCAGAAGTTTGCAACCATGTGAGGATCATCATGTAGAAGGAAAAGAGAAGAAGTTGAGAAATTCAAGGAAATTTCAGAACTATCAAGTTGAAAGTTAGAAGGGGGGGGGGGGTGACAAACTTTTCAAAGACAGGCCTACTTAACGTAACTTCACTTCAAAGCAATAAAAAGAAAAAAATTTGAAAAAATTGAACCGAAGTTTGAGCCACAGTTTGCGGAAAAGGTAGAGTTTACAGTGTCACCATAGTTTGCTTCCAGCTTGCAATACAACGTGTCACCATAGTTTGCTTCCAGCTTGCAATACAACTGTTGAGAAAATATTCAGCTCACTCAAGCCGACAAAGAGTGAAAAAAGGAAGTGACTCTAGTCTGCGTCCCTTGTTTCTTTGATGCAAACAGGACACCTCTTGAAAGAAAGCCAGGAATTTGTAGCAGACTACATCTAACAAATCTAAAAAGTTTAGCAGTAAATCAATTTGCAGGCATGCATCAGTATAAATCTGCGCATGCAAAGAGGTCATCGTTGTGGGAGGAAATGGGGCTGAAATTTTGATAAACTAACAGGGAAACTTAAAGAAATATTACAGACAATAGAAGGAAATCTCATTTTCAAAAGTGGATGTACTGGTAGAAGCCTAGAAGGAACAACAGAATAATAAAGTAAAATTGTTGTAGGATACAATAATATAGATTTTCATTTCATTTCATTTCAATTAATATTTTAACACGTACATCCTTTCAGCAAGTTTAAAAAAGAAAAAGAAAATGTAGTTACAATAATTAAGAAAAAGAAAGGTAAATAGAGTTAAATTGCTGCTCTACCAAGGGATCGTGTTTGGGTCTTGCAGGTTCCGAAGGTACTTTCTAAATCTCTTTTTGAGATCGATAATGAATTCATAGCAAGACGACCAGATATAGGTAATCCATGACAAGAGTAACGAGATCTGTTTTATTATTAATGTCGCAATTCATGGTGATACAAGAGCAGACCTGTCAACCTAGAATTTTCAAAACCTGAATATTTTGGGTTTTCCATAACAAAAACTGGGAGATTTAGCCAAAAACTAGGAGACAACCAAAATCCGCTAAGAGTATAAATATAATTGAAAAAATGTTGCTCGGCAAATAGATTGTAACAAAAATAATCATGAACAGTATCATGAAAAGTACCTTCATTCTAAGCGTTAGAACATTCATTGACAGTTACTCCAAACGTGCATCAAATCGAATGTAAACCAGAAAATTGTAAGGACAAATCAGAAAAATATTACCTGGTTTTGCAGAAATCAACCGGGAGAAAATGTATAACAACCGGGAGACCGCGAGGAAGCAGTCAAAACCGTGAGTCTCCCGGTGAAACCGAGAGAATTGACAGGTATGCAAGAATTCTACAGAATCAGAAGTACAGTGATAAAGAATTGCAAAAGCTCTGGAAAATAAAAAAATGTTGCTCGTACTATATTCTGTGCCCTTAGAGCGAAGCCTAAAAGTTTTAATGGCAACCTGGAGGAGACTGAAGCCTCAATCAAAACAAAAGTGATAAAAATCTACCTTGATCGACAGAGCTAAGCTAGTGAGAAAAGCTATAGAGAAATATGGTCGTGCATGGGTCGGGACTTGATCTTTGGAAGCCGCAAGAATATCCAGTGAACATCTCATTATAAACACTGTGAAATGGCAACAGTAATACAAAAACCATGAGGTAGAAGTTGCCATAATTTTGAAAATGAAAACGACTGTTGTTCCTTCCATTGTTGTTCCTTCCATTCTATCCTGGGCATTATTAGACAGAAAATGAATAAGTATGTACCAAAGATTCTTGGACGGATCAACATCGAAGGAATTCAGGAGAGTATCGTCCTAGGAATATCATACATCCATAGAAGAGCTCAACTTATAAATAACCTGACAAAATACCGGAATTTTTAGCTAGAGGATCATAGTTTGGTCTTACCTTCTACATCACCGATAATGTAGTTATTGAATTGAAGTGCACAATAGTCACATACACGTTTTTTAAATATAAGAAACAAACTTTCTCCCTTCAGCCTGGTTGTTTCTTAATATTATGTCAAATCCAGTCTTAATTGTTTCTTAAAATTCTTTAAATTTCCTATAGTAACAAGGCAGCTATGAGACGAGAAATTGAGGTTTTAGTTAAAAGCATTTGACAGACGGGTGGTGTTTACATTTTGTTTCCAGTTCAACTAAAAATTTTCTCGCAAAAACAGATTTTGTCAAGTTTACTTTTGAAACTCAGCCTGCCTGTGTTTCTTAAATGTTTCTTAATTTTTGGCTGATTTGAGCCTCATGTTTCTTATATACTTGTTTCTTATAAAAAGCGCGTATGAGGCTAGTGTAAAGGAAACATCGATTGCAACGAAGATACTTTGACTGATTCTTTGATTTAGCTTGGTGGTAGTAAATGATGTTGAACCTACGCGGGTAAAATTGTTGTAAAAATGAAATTAATAACTCTTTTCGTTTTGGGGAAAATACTAATCTCCTTAATAACAATAAGAGAGAATTTTCTATTCTTCGTCTCTTTGATAAGATCTTGTTTACAACCTCAAGTCTCATCCTGCAGGTAGTTGACATACAAATATAAAGTCGACCAACATTAACAGTCTGTTTTGTTTTTGCTCTACAGTTGTGTGATGTTTTCAAATCTACCTTCTCCGCAAAAACAATCCCGGTTGTTACATGCTTTATCTACTGGTGCTTGAGAGTTTATCTATATTTGCTACTTAATTATTCACTGCATTTCAGATCTAGTTTAATGATTAGAAAACCAAATGACTGAAACAGTGGCATGGCGAAACATACCAAGTCAACCTACTTTCATTCATTACTGCACTTAAAAGTAGAAAAATCTATGAGCATACTGAAAAGTACCTCTTCCCGTCCAACAATCATTGAAGCATGGGACTTCGAATGAAGAAGAACTTTCAGTAAGCTGAAAATTTTTTCACTTTTTCGTGCAGCACTAAACTTCTATAGTGCCAATAGGGTATTCAGCTACATTGACTAGCTTTTCAAACACTTCAATGGTCATTTTATTGTTAATTGTACCCCACTTTCAATTAGCTGCAAATATATTTGGAAATACTTCGAAAACTAAGAATAATATTTTTTAGCTAGAAATCGCACACTGAATAATAGATGATAAATAATAATATGCAAATGAAAGATGGAAAATTTCGAGCAATAAAGATGAATTGCCTGAAACTTCTTGAAAATCTGAGGAGTTGCATGCTTACTCAGAGTAGCAAGCAATGCAGAACAATATGGCAGACAATTAATTTACCTTTTCAATTTAACTTTCAAGTTTGATCAGGTGTTGGAGGAAACAACTTTGAAATGCTGCTAATATGATTTGTCCAGACTAAAACACAAACCATGCTATTCAAATACATTTTATTCTACTTTTAGCTGATGGCTGCATCCTATTCACTTTTCTGCATCGAAACCAAATCAGTATTTAATCTGATCTCCAAATATTTGTTAAGATTTTAATGACCCTAAATATTGCTAAATAGCTTTCAGTTAGTAGCATTCTACATCTCAATGTATAACTCATACATGTTCTTTAATGCTCTGATGCATTTTAGCACTTTTTTTATTAAATTTGCAGACCCAATTAATTACTCTTATTAAAGTCATTACCCTGTCCCTCACTTCTAATTCAATGATTCCGGATTTTGAATTTATTGTAAAATCTCTGAGCTTACATGTTTACATAAATTCCGTATTTAGTAGCGAAGAATGGTTTTTTATTTCAGAGAATCTTAGCTACTTGCCTGTAAATTTCATTTCATGTGCAGCCAATTTCATAAATCTTCTTGACTCTCGATTTTTTAAAGCATTTAGTAGAAAGGTGACATATAGGGACTGGGGAAACATTATCTAAACTTTTTGCTAGCTAGTGATGCTTTAGCAAGAGTGGTAGCTGTCCTCTTGCCTTTTTCGAAGAGGGAGGAGGGAGGCAAGAATTACGATGGTTAGTTCGTAAATACTTTACAGCAAAATGCTCTTAGCTACAGTTGTGCCTTTGCATACATTCCTGTATATACATGCTGTGTATTACTGACATGTTTATTTAGGCCTTACTTCGATGAAACACAATTATACTTCTCTTTCATCCCGTATCCAGTATATGATTGTTGGTATTACTCTTCAAAATACCCTTCAAACAAAGTCTGCCCCAGCGCCCTAAAAACGTTCTGGCATCCCTGTTACAGGACTAATTCACGTTTCAATTTACGGTCCTCGTAGCATGTTTCGAATATAGGATCACTTTTCTATGTAATCATTGCTGTGGTACAGTAGAGATGGAGCCCTGAGAGATTCCAAACATTTTGCAGATCAGTAAGAAAGACAAAGCACCCCTCCCCGAAGTTTTGTTAAACTGCAGTAAAATTGACAGTATCGAAATGATGAATATAAACTGAGAATGCAAAAGGCAAAAGAATGTATCGATGTTTTCATTCAGGCTTGCTTTTGAAGAAGTAGAAGAAATATTTCAAAATGTGTAGCAACTATAACGCCCTAGCATTTTGGAAGCAACACTTATTCACTTAGCTTTGGTGAACTTTAAAGATATTCGGATTTAACAGCATGTAACTTTATCCTTCAAGTTGGACAAAGGCATGAAGGGATTGCATACGTGGGCTCATGTTGAAATGACCGTATATGGTGTGCAATATGCAACACAGTTTTAAATAGACTTGTTCCGTTGGGGTCGTTAAAGTCCTCATTTGAGGTAGGAGTAAATGGACTGATCTGTTAAGATATTAATTGTTGGGTTCATAGAATCTCAAATTTACCAGGAAACAGATGAGATTATGTCAGTTGAAAGGGACCGAAAACTGAAAGCACTGTTAGAAAATGAAGTCAAAAACAAATGGCGACAATCTGCAAAGATCTGCATTAGAACACCATAGCTTATCGTATTTCAAAATCGTCCTTGTAGTCATCGCACAGAGCCCATTCACCTGCACGAAAACAAATGGGATTAATCTTGGGTGCATTCTTCATGAGAGAAAAACGTGCTTTGAAATGATAAAGTGTATGGCAGATGATATGAGAAAATTCTTTTTTAATCAATTAAAGAAGCGAGAAGCCGAGTGGCTACAATTTTTGAATTCTGTGCAGAGGATCGATGGTTGAAGGCATACCTGGGTTGTAATGAGAATGTTCGCTCTTTGTCCACACAGAAGAACCGGGTACTTGGTGGCAACGCTGGGAAGACAGAGGAGGCGAGAAAATGTCTACAATACAGAACAATGTCAATGGCCCAGGCCAAGTACCCTTCATCAGGCACTCCCCAAAGTACGAAATCGTTCATGTCGTTAACAGATAACGTAATATAAATAGAGAAGAAAGAGCAATACCTATAGATGAAACAGGCCAGTAGCCATGGAGTAGCCCAGAGGGACTATGAACCAAAGTTCTCATTGGAGTTCCGGAAGTTGAATGTGTACTACTCATAAAGAGACATATAGCTGGAACTTTTCTAGCATTTCCTTTGCACTTCTATGCATCAATATATATGTGAAATAACTGTTAAGAGTAGGCTGACAACGAAATGTTACGGTGTGAGGAAATCAATTGAGAAACGAATTGGATACAATTACTATTCCGAATAAGCAACATTCACTATGCTTTGTTTACTCAGAAAATAAAAAACTAGACATATATCACTGATGTGTATGTATTTTGGTGTTGTGTAACTGAAACAACTTGGCATCATACACCCCTGAATACTTCATAACATTTTATGACAAAAAGGGGTTCATACCTTTATTTTCACTGTTACTCTTAAATACAGAATAATTGCGGGTGGGAATACATGTGGGGATAGGAAAAAATTCAAAAAAACTAACAATCGGGGGTGGGATTGGGTGATGATCATTCGGTACTGAAGAGTCCGTACTTTTCGAATGATGCAATTTGATCATCCATTGCTTGCTGGTGTGGAGTTGTGATGGGGACTGGAGGTTAATTAACTAATGACGTGATAGTATACTGAGAAGGGGCATGCAAGAGAAGAGTCGAGATAGAATAAAGAGGAGAGTAGACAGAGGGGAGAAAAAAGCTTGATAAAACTGATATAGGATTCAAGGTTACAGGAAGGTCGAGTTGTTTATAGAGCATTAGGTCTTGGATGAATTATAGATAGACAAATTAAGTTGGTTGTCTTCATAGCTTTCTCTGACCAATGTTGCCGCGGCTTTACAACATTGTTTGTTTGGTAGATCCTGAGCCGCCGGCATAGTGAGATAGGGTCGCCAGTTCCTTTCCTCGCCGTCTGTAACTTCCCCAGTGTTGCCACTAGGTACCCATTTGCTGCTGGGTGGACAGTGGGCGAACATCCCAACTATGATCCGAGGGTTCGGCTCGAACCATCTATGTTTTGCTCAGCAGTTAAGCGCTCTAACCACGTGGCCACTCGTCCATAGTGTTGAGTATGGCTGCCCATGTGTAGTAGCATTCAGAGAAGGATAACTAACGTATACTCTTTTGCAGTATAATTTCTTACGTCATTAGAAGTTAAATATAATGTTCAATTCTAGGCTATATTCAATCTAATCCTTAAATATATTTAATTCAGTCTTCAAATACATCTAATTCAATTGCGAAATATATTTAATTCAAGCCTAAAATATATTCAGTCCAATCATTTAATATATTTTTATATCCATGACAATAAATACGGACTTAGAAATAGGAATAACATTGTCAGGGTTGGGCAGGAAATCTAGCCACTGCTATGAAAAAAGGAAGTGAACAAGCCCTGAACACAGTAGTCCAAGAGAACAGTGCATCCTGTGCCTAGGAGTGTGAAATAAAGGGGAAGATCGATATCACATTCAAGAATGCCTGGGACAGGGACCGCTCAAAGGTTTGGCACACGCTCTTCAAATGATAAAAGCGATATGGAGAAGTGCCTAACAGAGTCAGGCTCATTCTTCAGGGAAAAGGGAAAGAGATCTTTATTTGCAGCTAATCTAATCTTTATCGACTAGTTTGCATCTTATCTGAACTTGTTCAGTCTGGATGAAATTTAGCTACAGGGTTGCACTCAGATAGTTTGACATTGCTAAACGTTTTAGAAAATGCATTTTAATGGATTTTAGGACTGAATTGAAAAAACATATCAGGATTGAATTCAATACTTTTTAGTATTTAATTGAATTTCAGAAGCCTATCGGATATAAATACTGGTTGATTCATATTGGTCCCAGATATGTGGCTTCTCCTTCTGACCTAGCGTTATCGCTAAGAAATACATCACCTGCTCTTTTAAGCCCTTCGTATCAATATTTGCTGGTAATTGTGCACGATGTAGCGATTGCCGTTTTTGACATGAATAAATATTGAAGAAAAGCGCTGCATAAGGAGTACTTATTTTGTATTTCAAAGCAAGACTTATGGGCGAGGCTTGCATAACAGGAAGAGGGAGAGAGCGCAAAGTAGATAGATTCACTAATTTATAAAGCTCTAACTCACAGGGTCAAGGGCTTTAGTGACTCCAAAGAAGGCTCCACTTCAATCCAGAGTGCACCTTATCGTAATCCGTGTCACCGCCCTCTATCGCCTCATCCATAATTCAGGCTTTGAGGTTCAGAATTAGTTCTTCACTTAGTGGACTTGTGTATCATTACGTGAACTTACAATTGATTTTCCCTTCAAAATTTATTCATGTCAAATGTAATACTGCTACATCATACACAATTACCAACAAATAATGATATGAAGAGCTCAAAAGTACAGTTGATATATTTCTAAGAGAAAGTTTTTAGGTCAGAAGAATAAACACATCTTCGAGGCTACCCCCAATTCCATTATCACCCGACTACTCCTGGACTTCTGAAGAAATTTTGAGCGAGCCATTGGCATTTAGTAGTCAACTTTGCTTTGAAATAACTATATTGATTCATCAATGTACCCCCTGAATTGCAAAAGACATCTTACTAATAGTTACACAGACACAGATCTCTCTAGTAAGAATACGAAAATTTATCATGCTATCTTGAATCGGTCTCTCATTTCTACGCAAATAAAATGTACTCTTCATTATATCAGTGTTAATATTGACCTTCTTGTGTGAAGCTACTTTACTTAACACTGAACATTTGCTACACTTCTCTTTTCATCATACCATATCATATCATATCTTATCTTATCTTATCTTATCATATCATATCATATCATATCATATCATATCATATCACATCACATCATATCATATCATATCATATCATATCATATCATATCATATCATATATCATATCATATCATACCATCTCATATCATATCATATCATATCATATCTTATCTTATCTTATCTTATCATATCATATCATATCACATCACATCATATCATATCATATCATATCATATCATATCATATCATATCATATCATATCATATCATATCATATCATATCATATCATATCATATCATATCATAATCATATCATATATCATATCATATCTTATCTTATCATATCATATCATATCACATCACATCATATCATATCATATCTTATCTTATCATATCATATCATATCATATCTTATCATATCATATCATATCATATCACATCACATCATATCATATCATATCATATCATATCATATCATATCATATCATATCATATCATATCATATCATATCATATCATATCATATCATATCATATCATAATCATATCATATCTTATCATATCATATCTTATCATATCATATCATATCATATCATATCATATCATATCATATCATATCATATCATATCATATCATATCATATCATACAATACCATATCGTATCATGATATGTTATGATATGATATGGTACAGTATGTGATTAATACGATAAGACACTAGAGAAAGGAACATTTGGGAAACAAAAATGAGAATGTGATGAAGGATCCTGTGGGACTTGTAGACTTAACGATAATGAGAATGACAATGACAAATGAGACAAAAGACACTCACTTGAAACTCAAAATTCTATTATCAAATTGTAGACCTTGTGGGCCTAGCACAGTTGCACCATCAGTATTTGAAATGCTTGCAGTATGTACCTCTATTTACGTAAAAAGTATAATATCACAGGAGCGAGATTGGTATCAAGATATACGTGGAATTACGAAGACCTTGGAATTGAAAAGTCTTAATATTGGCTATTTGGTACAAATATAAGATATTGTCTTAATATTCCTTGCCAAAAATTTACCTTCTGCTGCTAGTGAAAAAATCTAACCACATTCTGTCTTCCCTTACATGGTCACTTCAGTCCTTTATTAAAAGTAAACTCAGTTGCTTAAGCATCCAACACTACTCTTCAATCAAGTTTGATATTGCTGTTACATCGCCAACAAGTTTATCACTCTTTTTGTATTTGAAAACAACATCCCCTGAGCTTGTTCTTTATCAAAATATACAGATACACGTGTCCATGCTGCAATGTCAAATATTACTTGAAAACTACCTGGCATAGTACTATTAGACACAGATATAACTTGGGCACGAACAAAGCTGGCAATAAAGTTAAGGTTTCATCTACAGCCATCTTTGCATATATTTTCACCGCAGGACACTCCGCCGCTCTTTAGGACTTTTCCATTCTTTACTGTACCACCAGTCCCAATGACATAGTAATTTCTGAAAGGAAATTCATACTTCGTGACCACTCTTGTCTTTCAACTCCCAACAACCTTAAACTTCCCTTGAGCTTTTTACTTCAACCATCCATTTACTGCCAGCTCTTTTGCTTTCTTCCACTCTCAAGGGCTTTGCTTCATTGTTATTTGTCGATTCCCCACACATATCAAGATTCCAACCTCTCCCTTGTGATTTATTGCTTTCTATATGAAGATATTTGCATACTGCAAATTTCAAGTACTAATAATGGACCTTCGCTAGCTTTAGAACGTCTACAATACGACAGCAGAATTAAACAAGTTTAAATTACTTGCTTCTTTCTCGTTTTGTTGTTGTTTAAAAAGCATATCATCAAAGGTTTGTGCATGACAAAAATCAAGTAGCTCATTTACCAGAGCACATTTCGCTGAAAACAGATGGCACTGGGGTAGAACCTTTGAGAAATTATGATGATAACGCCCTTTATTTTTGTCTTTAATGTGAGCTAGAGCAGCTTTTCTACAAAATTAATTGAATGAAGTTTGATTACTGATTGTTATTGATGGAACATTGATCAGTGATTATTATTGACGGACCATTGATTAGTGATTGTTGTTGATGGGGCATTGACTACTGATTGTCATTGATATCGCATACGATGTCTCAGTTACAGCAACGTTTGTTACAAAGGTAATGTGAAAACACGTTTGAGTAGTTAAGTGGCTTTATCATAGCATACGTTCAGTGTTTTATCATTGCAAAAACCACTTTATCACTGCAAAAAGCCATTTTATCAGCGCAAAGAAACCATTTTATCACTGCAAACATTAGTTATCAACACATGCTAAAAATGGATATGCTCGAAACTTAAGAGCTTCCGTTTACGATTGCCTAGAAATGACAGAATAAGCTAATCAATAGAAGACGTTATACTTGGATTAACTATGATACGTCCCTCATCTCAAACTCTGAAGTGAGTTAATCCGTATCATAAATTGCAAACTCGCAAATCTCGTTGCTTTAATTCTGTCTAACTTGCTATCACCATGATAGTTAAGCTCATTTATAACATCCCAGTTTAATTATTGTTCATTGATATGGTTGTTCTGTGAAAAAGCTGCCAGTAAAGACTTGAACCACACCTATCAGAGAGCACTTCGAATTCTACACAAAGAATACACCTCCACCTTTGAAGAACTTCTACGTAGATCAAATGAATGCACAATTCATACTAAAAACTATCAAAAATTAATGCTTGAAGTCTATAAATACACATACAAGCAAAAACCTATCTTTCATGTACGACATATTCCACGAAATGAGTAATCAATATGACTTAACTGTTAATATTGTCTCAAACGAACATCATTAAGTGTGATCTCGGTCTATGGTTTTAAGAAGCGCATAAAAAGTTGGAGTGGCGAGGACTCCACCTTCTAAATTTGCAAATAATAACATTGAAAAGTCTGTTCGTACTACAGAACTTCACTACAGCATGAAAAAACGTACCATGTTTAGTATGTCTAAAACATGGCACCGCATTTTCGTGAAATAATAACATTCCTTTGCATGTATTAATTCTTCATTTTTCAATTATCCCGTATCATTTTATTCATATTTCAGTAGTTATTGTAAATACTTTGTCTTCATTAGTTTTATAAGTGTTCATATTTGAAATGACTTTATAAGTAAGGGAAAAGAAGCAGCACTCGAGACACGCAGGCTTCAAGTACGAAATGGAAAGCTCAGGAACACAATTAAAGAGAATATTTAAGGAGCAATAGAAGATGCATTGAACTTTAAACCATTTAAACCATAAACTTTAAATAAATTTATCCATGATAATTGAATTTCTGGAAACTGATGACTGTTAATCGTCTCTGAAGATGTGAATACCCTCGGAGGTTTTTGAGGAAAGACTCTGTTTACACAGGAGGGTTTATTTTCAGATGAGATTACGAGCATAAATTAAGACATAACCTGGGACTACGTGCTAGTAATGGACTATAACTGAGACCACTGGTAGGGCAAGCTGCGGAGTGAGGATGAGGGGACGACGCCCTGAAGACATTGTTTAAGACCGTACCCTTAAGATATCAGGGAAGCATCCTTTTTACATATAGAGATACACGCAGTCTAGATGAAAAGAAGCAGATTAAATCACTGAATTGCATGTGAGAGGTGTAAATACTCCACATGGCATTTGTTGGCAAATTATCGATTTTTTGACAGGAGATTGAAAACCATTGGCCACCACGAGAGGCAAAAAACAGTTTGTTCAATATCCTGTCTAACTATTGAATGTAATGATCACAGTGATGGATCCACAAGAGTGTAAAAAAAGGTAAAGGTGAGTCCCATGTACGATTCCGTACGTTGGGGAAGTGCCAGTTAGAGGGAAACTTATGCTGAGCCGCCGGCATAGTGAGGTGGGGTCACCAGTTCCTTTCCTCTCCGCCTTTAACTTCCCCAGTGTTGCCACCAGGTACCCATTTGCTGCTGAGTGGGCAGCGAGCGAGCATCCCAACTATGATCCGAGGGTTCGGCTCGAACCATCTATGTTTCACACAGTAGTCAAGCGCTCTAACCACTTGGCCACTCGCCCATCCACAAGAGTGTATCTACGGTAAATATCCTAATGCTTTGAAAATGCGGCTAGTAAGATTCTTTGACAAATTTTAAAAAAATTACTAAAGCCTTGCACACACATGTCAAAACTTCATCTGCCGCTTTCTATCTAGGCATACCTTTATAGTCTAAAAGGGTTGCTTGCTCATACCTATAGGCCGTAGTTGTTGAAACGTTTGGGGTGGCTTCGCCCCCATATCTCCAGACTTCATTACCCCCTATTCACGACGGCTGTGGCCGCCATTGGTGTACTATACAGTTCCAGGCGTATGGTCACATGTTTCAAAAATAACCTGATATGACCACTTGTACCGAAAAACAGCATGGCCAGTATGACTTGCAAGCAAGAAGTCATTCCAATTTGGGTTAACGCGATTTCACTTAGAACACTATTGCCCATCCACAAAACTTATATCCATATAGATAATCTACCTGACTCTGTTTTCGGGTGTTTGTGGCCGCGAATCTTCTTAATTCATTCTTTAGATTTCTTCCTGATTTATTTATCCGCGAAACGCCTTTTCCTTCAGAGCTTATTGAATTTTCTTGACATTTTCTAAGCCGAGCTACTTAATAATCTTAATTACGAGATAAGTTTTGGCTTCGTTCATCCACCTTTTCTATCCGGATGAGGGCTTTTGGAGTTCGCAGTAAACCAAAATCTCATCCTTTGCGTAGCGCAGGGGATCGGCAGCACATGAATAAGTTTCGTATTGTTGATAAATCGACGTAATAGATACAGACGAATTGGTTAACACGCGCGCGGATATTCACCACAGCTAAGGGGATTGGAGCCTAGTCCGCTACGATACTGACTTCATTTGATAAACACATTTTGTGACCCAGAACAAAGCTACAAAGGTGCCAATCAGGGAATAAAGGATGATGAAAAATTGTATATCCCTAGACTTTCTCATCTACATAATTCTGTTTACTTCTTTTTCACATACCCAAATGACCATGTGAAACGGAGATAGGATCAGTTTGTTCACCTCTTCTTAATGCTTTCTTACTGTGGGCGATGGTTAAGTTGTCTTGATCGACCATCAAAACGGCTTCTATCCTATTAGGGTTCAAAAAGGAGTGATCATATTTACAGGATAATCTTGCAAATGCATGATAACATGTTGGGATTCGAGTCCTTGAAGATGACACTGCGTGTCAAAATACAAAAGCAGCAGATGTTTGAGTTAATGTCATACGGATCAGAGGTAGCTATTGTGATTAAGTCGCCAATGGAAGCAAGCAGATTGAACTACAAACAAGCGGCATTTGCCATGGGTTTTGGATTATTCTGTTTTTGCTAGTAGAGTTGAAATTAGGGATAAGTTAAATCCTACTGGTGGAAGCCCAAGTATAGAGTTTTAGTTAAAACTTCCATGTTTGTTTATAAAGAATAACAAATAAATTGATTTTTATGATAATAAATATTGTAAACAGCATCAATACTAAACCTTATTTTTCCCTTTTCCGCAGTGGCTAAATAGATGCCTATGTAAGAAATTGTCTTATAAGATAGCAGTACTGAACAGATAAGGAAGTTCAGTGCTGGATGTTTGGGACCTATGAAAGTCTATAAGATCATGTGCATTTCAAATTCCAGTTTTTACACGAGCCAACTGTTTAATTTGCATAACCTGTGGGCCTATTACGAAATTCAACTTCGTTACGGACGGACAATCGGTACTTTGATTGAATTCCCAGAAAAATGAACCAAACATTACTTTAAGCTGAGCTTTCTCTACACTATCCACCTTGGTTGGGAGTACTCAAAACACTAACCAGTGGATTGTTAGATGCAAAAGGCAAAAATCAGCAGACAAAAAAAGGTCTGCTGTAGTCGGACATAGATCAAAACATTTCGTAATAGCCCATTCTATAGCTTCCTCCCCCCCCCCATATATCTATGTATTCTAGTTCTATACTTGTGTAGTGCCTGTAAGCCTCTGTTACACCCTAGTGCACTGCCCTAGTGGTTACAACCCGAAACATTCTTAACAAACTAGTTCTAAGAAAGTTCTAGTACTGTGCCATGAAATAACTTTCTTATAAATAAGCGTGTAATAGAAAAAATTGAGAAACGAGTAATTGAAGGAGCATATAACCCTCTGTATTAGCGAAGATATATATTAGGCAGGGATTTGATTTCATTTGTGCTTGATACAAATCTCTGGCTGCAAAAGTGCTACAGAAAAATAACGCTAAATGCTATTTCCTAAAGCAGGTTGCATAAAACCGCAAATACAAAATCAAAATAGATCTTTATACAAAAAAATTTCTGGTTCCTTTATAGTAGGCGTCTACATCTTTTAGTTAGACTACTCTTGCTAAAATACTAACTTGTAAAGACCACTTACTGTATAAAATCCATCTGTTTCTTCTGTATCAAACAGATTTCTTTGTTAAATGACAGTGAATTTAATAGCTTCTTAATTATTTTCATTCTTCAAAGAGTCTAATTCTTTAATACATTAATACTTTGGTGAGTAAAGTGTTCCAAAAACAACAGACTTCTCTTCCATGCTATCGACGGTCTTCCCATTTCTCTGCAGCATCTTGGTAAATTGAACGTCAATTCGTCTCTTGAGCACATCAGTTTCCTACTAAAATGGTCTACTAGCGCTTCGGGGGCTGCTTTCGGGTAGAATTTGTGCATCGTACTCAACATCTCTTTCTTGTGTTAACTATATATATATATATATATATATATATATATATATATATATATATATATATATATATATATATATATATATATATATATATATATATATATATATATATATATATATATATATATATATATATATATATATATATATATATATATGTATATATATACAAACTAAACCTAAGCCGCATCCACAACGTATATAAATTACACAAATAGAATAAACCACAAATATACTATCCTTTAAGTAAACGTTTCGATCAGAATCTTCATCAGTACTGATGAAGGTTCTGATCGAAACGTTTACTTAAAGGATAGTATATTTGTGGTTTATTCTATATATATATATATATATATATATATATATATATATATATATATATATATATATATATATATATATATATATATATATATATATATATATATATATATATATATATATATATATATATATATATATATATATATATATATATATATATTATCAAATCTGTTCCAGTCAGCTTAGCATTGAACCTCGTCATCCGTAACATCGGTGTAACTGATGAAAGATTCAAGCTGCTCGTACTTGCGTTCTCTCTAGATCTTCGTATAGACGGGCGAACTGGTCTACCACTCAGCTACACCATATGCTGTAGCAGCGATGAATGTTTTGAAGCAGATGTGTTCTTGAACATGCTTTGGCAAGTACACAATTATTTTTAGGTGCCCTTTCCAGTACAAGGCCTGATGATCTTTACTTGCGCATTCCATGTCAGTTCATTATCCACCTCTATTCCGAGTAATGGTGTTGCTTTTACATATTGTAGTTTCTCACCACCTGTTCATACTAGACGTAATGGACCTACGAAATTGTTATTTGTAACGGTCAAAACTTTACGATGTGTATTGGTAAATTATTTTTCTGACACCAATCATTCACTAGCTCTCCAATCATGCTGGAGTTATCTACAACCTCCTAGATATTCTTTCCCGCATATTAAAATGTAGCATCATTGGCGTACAAGTACGTCTCTCCTTGCTTGATTTTAGCCGGGAGTTCATCTATATACATTATAAACAATATTGGTCCCAACAGTGACCCTTGGGGTACCCCATATTTGATTACGTGATGTCTTGACTTTGTGGTATTAAATCAACATATTGTGACTGATCGTTCCAATAATCGCAAAGAATTTCAAGCACGTCACCACTAACGCCACACCTGGCTAACTTCTTTAGTATATCATGATTTGTGGAATCAAAGGCTTTTCTAAAACTCATCAACAGTACTCCTAAAGTCAGGCCTTCATAAGTAGCTTTCTTCCAAGACTTTCATGATCCTCTGTCATATGAACCCAAAGATATTCTGTTTATATGCTTTCTTGGAATCCCCATCATTGTAGGGCTTGAGCTTCATATGTTTAAAGTGACTGTCCAGTCTTATACAGATTTGATCTTACAAGATTTTCCCTGGTATTCTCAAAAGAGATAGTGGCCTACACCTTTCCCCTTTTAATCTACTTTCCATTTTTAAAAGTACTTCTCAGTTAAGCTCTTTTCCCAGTAAATGGGAACCTTCCAGTCTCTAAGCTCTTAGAAAATACTCCCATGAATCCTGGTAGCACACATTTACCGCAAGATCTAGGTTCTTTCCTGATATCTTGTCACAGGGGATCCTTTTTAGGAATTTTCAATGGTGGGAAGTTGATACTCAGGGACGTCACAACCGGTGGCTGTGGACTTAACTACCTGGCAAGGAGATCAAATTCTGACATTGATTGAAAGTAATGAGACGAAAGGACAAAAATTAATTTGACACCTGAAAATTACCCATCATCATCATGATATTATTTACAGTAGGTTAGTATATAGTGCAAAGTAATTAAAACCAACCATTTAAAAAGGAGATATAATATAACAATACAATTAAACCCTTATTTACTATTTAAACAATTGCATGATTTGCCATGCCATCCCACCTTCGGATCCCCCTTTTGAATTTTATCAAGGTACCGGCTCTCTTTATTTCATCATCTAGATTACTCCATAGGAAACTACCTCTAAACCAGAGAGAAGTTAATCCATATCGATTTGACTATGCTGGTGGAAGACTGTATAGTACTCTGGCGCGGAGATTGCAAGGTATATCCTTTTCTACAAAACCTCCCAAAAGTATGAAGGATTTATTTGGTTAGTGGCCTAGTAAATTTCAGTTATGCGACATTGTAGATTCCTTTGATGAACAGTAATGCTTCCATTCTTTAAGAGAAGCTGTTCAAATAATGAGTCGTAACCTTCATGCAAAACCATCAAGGCACGCTTGTTTGTCCTGTTTATGTCCTTGTTATCAGTTTTGTTATCAAGAATCCATATCCGGGAACATTACGAAAATTTGACATAACAATACTAACAATAAAAGGGAATCATGCTACAAAGAAAAAATGATTTATTAACGGAGTACATTAGTAGACGATATTCAAGGTTATTGCGTTTTCCTTATTGAGAAATTGTCATTTTATGCGAAACGCTCATAGTTTTTGGTTTATTTTTTGAACAGCTCCTTGACATGCACATCAAAATATAATGTGTTATCTATTTGGACGGCAAGCAGTTTTACACCTTAACCTAGTTGTATTTTCTGCCCATCGATATTGGGACAGATGGAGTTGCTATTCCTGAGACCCAAAACATCAACTGAAATTTTGCTGGATTGACACACATTCCGTTTTCCACGAACCAATCTAGAAAGTTTTGCAGATGTTCCTCTAGTTTTACTATAATGGTAGCAATAGATGTGTCACATGCATAAATTGTTGTGCCGTCTGCAAAACCTCATATTCCAGACTCTAGATTTAAGTAGAACAGGTCGTCTATAAATATAGTGAAAAGTAGGGGACCAAGCAGAGACCCCTGCGGAACGCCTGTTGAGATATTTTGGAAAGTACTATACGATGAACCTACTCTGACTCTCTGTTTCCGATCAATTAAGTAACTTTATACCAATGTTAATGTACTGTGTTCGAAATCGTACGCCTCTTACTTCGCTCGTGTGATATGCAGTCATATCCTTTTGACAAATCAATCAGAATAGTACCAGCAATGCTATTGTTATCAAGGCACCTTTCTGCAAGTCTCGGCTATATGAAATAAGGCATGCTGGGTACTATATCCTTGTCTAAAACCGGACAGTAGGTGAGACAGTGTTTGAAAAGCATTTGAAATTGATTTTCAAAGCAACTTTTTAAAAGGCCATTATATGGAACACACCCATAACCACACCAAAAATTCATTCTAGACTGTTCAAATGTAAATACATGCAAGGTGATACGAAAGTGACACAAAGTTAATGCAAAATATACATAAAACCATAGTAAAAGGCTGGTTAATACAACCAAGCTATGAATTAGTATAGCAAACTAGTATAGCTCATTGGAAGGGGACTGAAAACCAAAAACTATCTTCATTTTTAAACAAAAGGGGCAAAGCCATAGTGCTGTGCAAACACAGAGCCTACTCATACTAAAACTGGAACTGTCACATCCGATACAGTTAAGATCCGACCCAATTTTGCTCGTGTAAAGGTAGCCCTACTTCAGCTTGAGAATTGCGAAGGCGAAAACTGACAGAGCAACTAAAGCTAATAGAGCCAGTAAAATACAGTTCATGCAAAAACAGCGTAGAGTGTCTTTAGGAGTGTGATAGCGGATGATCTTTTTACTTATCATTCAGGCCTAAAATATAGGGAAAACTAATATCTGAGGGAAATAAACGCTACATGTTCCTTGAACAATGATAATGAACTTCAATTATTCCTAAAAATTACTATACGTCGACAAATGAAATGATTTGATTTCACAGCCTGAAATTCTTTGAAGCTCGGTATGTCAAAAGAGACCGCATCTCGATCGATCTAGGGCGTGCTCCTTTGCGTCAGTGCAGTTCCATTCAGGGTGACGGAGCACAAAATTGCTAAACTCTGAAAAAACGCCCTTGCAAAGTCTTGAAATTAATAATGTATGATCGGAGGTGTTTTAGAAATACTTGAAGTTTTTTTCTTTGCTTGAATAGACATATTACAGCATGTGATAGCGGTTAACAAGGAGCATGTTACCAAAAGAAATTAAATTTCAACCGTGTGTAATCGTGTCCCTATACGTAAGGGAGTTAGTGGATGATATGTACACTCCATTTTTTATGTCGATCTCAGGGTAGATTAAGAAACAAAGTATTCATTTCAAGGTAGATTAGGAATCTAACATTGAGAACACCACAGAGGAATGAGTGCACAAAGCAAAAATCCAATTGATAATTCCAACGCTGTATATTCTTTGATGAATATTTTATATGCACTGACAAAAAATCTTTCTAGTTCTTAGGTTGTATAACTTTACAATGTGTTTTAATTTCTGACACGAACTCTACATTGATATCTTGAATGTTGCAAACAGAACAAAGTTTTCAGCAAAAGCTAATCAATAAACAGGCAAGGGAAGAAAAACTATTCGCAGTTAGCAAATCATGACGTGGTGCCTTGTATTATTTCAAGTTCAAAATTAAAATGATGATAAAGCAGGTAGCCTAACCAGGCAGCTACTTTCCCGATGTGGAATTGTGATTGTGTGATCAGCCATTTTATTTATTTTTTGAAATTGTACAGTTAGCCATAATGTTTATGTTTCGAGAATGTATGGTCAGCCATTTTGTTTATATTTTGAACGATGCTAACAATGCCCATAGTTAAGGTGGAGTCAACACAATGTATGTTAAAAAAACAAGGTAGAGAATAAACTTGGCAGAAACCCGCCTCTTCTTTGAGGATAAAGTGCACGTTTATTTTTATAAGAAAGTGGTAAATAAGAAAATAGTACTCGATTGCTTAAAAAAGTTAAGAAAGTTCAGTAACAGATGTTTGAGACCTAAGAAATCTGATAAGTCATATACCTTTTAAAATTCTAATATTCACACAAGACCGTCATCTCTTTATACTTAATTTGCATACCTTTTGTGGTAACCTATGCACTACAGTTTCATTAGCGTGTTATGTATGTGGAGTGGTTGTCTGTCCGTGTAAATTTGTAGCATCACACCAACCAGGGTATTTTTGCAAAGAGAATTTTAAGAAAGGTTCAGTAGGCCTACTGAAACTATGAAGAAGCAAGGAAAGTTTCATTACTTGGTGAAAAAACTTTCTCATAAAAAAAACACGTGTACAGCAAAGCTAATAGATACTCAAAATTTCTTCCAACAGGCTAAGGGTACTACTACAATTGACCTGATTTTGGAAGAAACAATTTCATATGAAACTAAAAGCGAATACTGTTGTGGGCACTATAAAATTTTACTACTGCACAAAAAATGAAAAATGAATCCTTCCGCATTTGGTGTTAGGTATTTATATTCATACTCAGATAAGCATGCTAAACATGAGTCGTATTTTCGTGCAATAGTAAAAAACGTCAGATGCCGAGACAGAATACACAATTTTTAAATAAGAAACCTAGTACTAGATACCCTAAAATTCAAGTATATTTTGGAATAATAAAGACAGAGTCCAGAAACTGTAGAACTGTCTGTGCCATCTTTCGCAGCTTCGGAAAGACATTTTTCTTGTGTCTGGTAAATAACCATAATTCAAAAACAGGTACGGACTGACCGGTTCGTCAACTTGGGCATGGGCCGAGCGCCCGGGCGTTTGAGGAACCCAGCTCTGTTCTTGGCAAAAACATTTATGCCACTCTGAAACGCTACCTTCTAAAAACCGTGCTAAATCATGTGAGCTCCTTGTATATTTGTACAGTATATTTCTCGTTATATTTACACCTAATTCCTCACAATAATGTAATTCAGTGAAGGGGGTTCGACTTGCTTATGGACCGAGGGTCCATGGATCTCTCAATCTATCCCTGTTAAACTATCATAGCTTTTAGAAATAAGTCTTCTATACTTGATACTGTTTCAGTGTGAGTACAACGGGTCTTTTGGTCACTCCTAGTCAAATAGTAAACTCCAAATTACTGTCTGCGTGACCAAAACTTCTTTTAAAAATTAAATTTGTTGTTGGCCTAACCTTACGCACTGTCTTGCCAGCCTTCCTTTTTCTGCAAGACAACAGTCCAACACCTGCCACTTGAAAGATCAATCCTCCCCATTCAAACGTTGAAATTGTTCTACCGAGGAATCATCAAACAACACTTGAGGTATGACTGTTCGGTTTGCGTCAACTGTGGGGCTAGTACACGCAGAATTCTTGAGAGACTACAAAATACATCTGTGTGTATTATGACAATCAGTCCATATGATGCATTAGCTGAGCCCCTTCTGAAATATCCTGGGTGGCCTAGCATCAACGGGATGGTACATCAAGAATCTGCAAGCATGATCTACAAAGCTGTAAATAACTAGGCTCTAATTTACTCCACGACTAAGAACAAAACATGGGTAAAATTGTTCTGCATACAGGGGGGCCATGGTTTGGAATTCTCTATCATTTAAGATGAAACTATAGACCATACCTGAAGAGTAGTAAGAGATCTCTTGAGTTGAATTGTTTGTTATTTTCTTTTAACCATGTCCTTATTCTATATTGTAAATATCTTTATTTAGTACGTAAGTATGTATTATTATAGATCTTTCGAATGAGTTTTTAAAATGGTCCCCTGTAAAGCAGATATTAGTATCTGAGGGGCTACCATGTCTAAAGAATTAAAAATGAAATGAAATGAAGAATCGTCAATCAAATGCCAATACAGTTACTACGCTCGTAAACATATAATATCCCATCTCCATGCTAGGATGCATTCCTGTAGAGTCAACGCACTTTCCTGAAAGCTTTTCGTTACGAAAATGGGCAGGAATTGACGAGAAAATTTGCTGTGAAATCACCATTAGCTAGCGTTATGTACCAATATTGCTACTGTTATTAGCCTGACTAGGAGGGAATCTGAAGGCATATTTCCGGAAGATCTTCAGCGCAGAGTGTCACGTTGAAGATGTTCTAGGCCTAAAGTTCTGGCACAGAACTACGCTGCAAGCAATTTTGGCGCAACGATGTTTGATGTCATCACAACCAAGTGGCATTTTGTAGCCACAGTCGTTAACTTACCCCTCATTTTGCTTATAATTCAATCTCTTTCTGTCTTAAGACGGGTTTGGCGTGGAGGAAACTGCGCAATTCGTGCATGCGGAGCAGAAAATTCTACGGATGAAAGATGTTAGTAGCATGCAGCGCGTCAGAATCGTCTAGTAGCTTAAAAGGCAAGCCAGGTTCTGTAAAGCTTTTGAGAAGATCTATGACCAGTAGAGATTCAGGAAAGCAGACTTGATTCTGATCTACCCTTCTAATTTTCTACATCGCTACGATCGATTACGTATTTCTATGAAACCCATACAAGAGTTTTAATTTTAGATAGCAATTTTAAATTAATTATACTCCACCTTACTTCTAGAAAAATCGCTGGAGGAAGATTTGAAAGAAAGGATTTTATTGTTTGGAAACAAGACAATGCCATCGATGAGTAACAGCCAAGCAGTTGATGTCTATCTTTCTATGCAATTAATGAGAATCGATGAAATTGTAAGTGATCTTGAGCAATAAGCAACCTTATGTGACTATGCAGCCTAGCTCTGTATAGCTATATAACCTACTTGACTCAGTAGAACTGTGAGAGCTGCACGAGAAATCTATCAAAAATTCATAACAAACCAAGTCTTTCCATGCTAAGAAAAGACCTGCAGTCATATAGTAGCCTCTTTTTATCCACCCCAATCAAATCACATGTTGTTGTTCTAAGTTAAAATGTAGACAAATTTTAAATTACAGGGGCCAGATTATAGACGAATGGTTCATGAGCAAATGAAAATTACGCCAAAAATATTACTATGGGCCATGCATTTGAAGCATATTGAAGTATATAAGTAACAAACACAACTGAGCTAGGCCTATGGTATATTGTTTGATTGCAATGAAAAGGTATAACGAATAGTACTCAATAATATGACACACGCATGCGCAAGCTTTTGCAAACAATATACCATAGCTCAAACCTTATAAGGAAACATTTTATAAGGCATTAAACTCGCTTTTTATAAGACTACTACTGAGGACCGATTTACTATAAAAAAAGAATACCGGTAGAACATGCTCAGTCTCAGATGAGACTTTTCTCATATGCACTCAACTACCCACATTCTTATTCTTTTGGCAAGCAAACTGTCTTGAGGAGCATAGCCACCAATGTTTGAGAGCCCTGTCAGGTCACTTTTCTTCCAACCTAATAGACCAATCATTATGCAAAATGAGCCTAGTTTTAGCATGTGTGGTCAGAATCCTGCATGATGATTGGTCAATTTGGTTGGGAGAAAATGGACCTGACAGGGCTCTCAAACATTTGGCGGCTATGCTGTCCTGAGGTTGTTAATAAACAATGGCATTCCTTGCTATACTTTCAATAGCACCTTGGCCTAATGCCTTAGAATCTGCATGCACATTTTTTATAAGAAACTTTTATTTCCTCTATTTTATAACTCTGAAACTTTCGTAGCTTTTTCATGATTTCAGTACTGAAACCTTCAGAAGAGTTTCTTAGCACGAGCTTACGTAACACTACATTGTTACACGGACAGCAAGGTACTACACAAACGCAACATTCTAATACATAGTTCACCACAATAAATCTATATAGATTATGTAAAAACGACGAGCTTCTCGCGCTAACATTGGAATTTTAAAGCTACATGACATATACACTTTCTTAGGTCTCAGCAGCCCAGTACAGAGCTTTCGTACCCTTTTGAGTAGTAGAGTACTTGAAATGAGGAATTGCATGAGTTGATCTGGTTTACTACAGTCAACAGAACGGAAGAATCAAGTCGCAAACCAGAGGAAAGATGAGAAAATCTGCCGATTCACAAAGAAACAAAAACAATACTATAAGTCTCAGAAAAAACATCAGACGAATCGATTTAATTGATAAAGGCAGATTATCCGATTAAGTAAAACCCGATATCAGTAAGGTTTTCTAACTACTTGATTACTATGGTATCATGATCAAGATATTGGAAAAAAATCCTAACGCAAATATTATATTTCATACAGTAAGAAAAGTTAAATCGATGTTGATTCAGATATTTTATAATGGCTATAAAAAGAAAAAATAACTTGGTTTGGTTTTCGAATATACTTCTCGTAATTCTTTCAAACAGAGCCCAAGAAAGAGAGATCGGAGCATTGCCCGCTTTATCGTGACAGTCAGTTTGCCGAGATCCAGCCTCATCCGTGATTTGCAGTATATAACCAATTCGTGTCTATATAAGAAAATCTTGCCACGGTAAGCCGAGACCTCGGAAGTGAGGTCCCGGATTGTCGGGGCAGCTTTTTGCATATTAACACTGCAACTCGGTTTGTTGAGTTGGTTTCTGCCTAACTGACCTTGCGACGACATCATTCGCTATGGTGACAGGGTCACATCATCAAAAGTTACCTCAGCAAACCAGTTTCATACAAATAGGGTGAAAATGATATCCTGGCAAACCGAGCGTCCCAGAAAAACGGGGGAAAAGCGGGCCAAGTTTACTCAAATAAAATGTCCCTAAAAGAAGCTACTCATCATTGCCAGTCCAACGACTTTAAGATGAAAACAAACTTTTGCTTCAAATTTTAGAAGCATGACAACCAGCAATAACTATATTTGGACAAGCTTGCATTCTCGAGTGCTTCAGAGAAGTAAAGCGTAACTTCTGGGATTTGGGACATTTGCTCGGTGTTAGCCCCTTGCCTTTTCAGCACTGGCCTCATGCCTGTCACGAATTTAAGACTTGGCGTTAAAGAGTATACGGGAAACCGTGGTAACAGATATTGAGCTTCCCAACATCATATTATATTATATTATGTTACAAAATATTACATTATATTATATTTTATTTTCTATATTATGTCATATAATAATATTTTATGCTATACTGCATTATATTATGTTACATTTTATTAAATTATATTATATTATGTCATATTATTATATTATATTATATTATATTATATTATATTATATTATATTATATTATATTATATTATATTATATTATATTATATTATACTATATTATATCATATTATATCATATTATATTATATTTTACTATATTATGTTATATTATATCATATATTATGGTATATTATGTTATATTATATCATATTATATTATACTATAGTATGTTGAATTATATTGTACTGTATTATATTATGCTATTTATTACACTCTTTGATTATCTAGTTCTTCGTTGAAAGCTCTGCTCTGTCATGTTTAGCTATGATTATTTGTTTTACAATAATCTTCGGCAGATTTCTATAATTTAATTCTCATATTTAACATAATTCTCAGAATGAAAAAGGACAATCGATCACATCGAAGCTAATATTGCGCGAGGTAAGTCGATATACTATCAATCAGTAATCAATGAATCACTCCATAAGTCAATCAATGAATCAATAAATCGTTCAATCTGTCAATCAACCAATTGGATAAATAAATCAATTAATCAATCAATCAGTAAAACAACCAACTAGTCGATCAGTTTATCAATAAATTAAAAAGTCAACCAATTAGTCAATCAATCAATCAATCAATCAATCAATCAATCCATCAATCAATCAATCAATCAATCAATCAATCAATCAAGTGCTACATCAATCATGAAACAAATAGCTTCATCAAAGAATCATCTAATAACAGGCAAGAGATTGTAATGGGCTTATTAACTGATTTGGCGACTTCTAAGTGAATGCAGAAATGCAAAGGTATAGGATAGGATAAAGAATTTAATTCAATATGATCAATAATAAATAAGCTCAAAGCATTGATGTTTTGAACTATAAATTACTTATGTAAATCTAGTGCTACTTCTATTGCTACTGATAATGAAAGTTTTCATTGCAAACTCTGTAACATGGCTTACAATACCATAACATTCCATAACAAAGCATGCCTTTACTATACTATCGCATTGTATGTCTACGTTCCATAGCAATACAGTATTTCATTATCATTCTGTTGTTAATTGTGAGTTCTGTTCATGCCATCATTTCTTCTGTTCTAATGCATTGTTTCCTGCATAACTTCTAATGAATTCTCTTTCCTACATTATCAAGGCATCTCTCATATATTGTATGTTTATATGCCATAACAATGCAGTATTTCATCATCATTATCTGCTGCTACTTATGAGTTCTGTTTATACCATCATTCCTCCTGCTCTAATGCATGTCTCCTATATAACTTCTAATGAATTCTCCTTGCTACAATATTATGACGTCTCTTACATTCTTTCAGGGCTAATTATTCAAATTAACGTATGGTGTGCTGCACAGTTTACCTCTCACATCACTGGCACCAGTTTTCTACTGCTATTTGTATTTCTAATGTATACTATCCATAAATTGCAGTGTACATCAGACTGGCAAATTGCAACAATCTCACTTAACAAGGTAGCCAAGATTGGCTAGCCTGACGTTATAAATTATGTTACCATTCACCAGCACAATCTGCAATTGCCAATGATTGAAATTGTCCAGACAACAACTGATCTAAATCCGAAATTAATGAAAAGCATACTTATCGAGAGAAATATTTCGTACAATCTGAGAAGTGAAAATCATTTGCAATTGCCAAATGCTAAGACAACAACATGTGGAATCGAAGATATTTAGTACATAGGTCGTCACGTATGGTCCTTATTACTGAAGGAAACTAAAGATACCAACACACTAGACAAATTCATGCAGGAAATAAAATCATGGACAAGAAATATCTGCATCTGCAGATTGTGCAAAGTTTTCGATAAAGGTTTAGGATATGTGTAGGCTCTTTAGTTAGTTGTCTCTTCCTACTTAGTTAGTTGTCTCGACCATAACTTATTCTGTTGTTGTCAATCATTGTACTGTATGATATCAAACTTGTTTTTCAACTCATTAGATTTCAGTAGTTCTCTGCTTTCAAAACTTTGAACATTCTCATAAATCCTCTATATACATTCTTCATGCAATCCATACTTTTTTCAAAGAATACTGTCATGTTTGCTTTAACAGTGTGCATTTAATTGTAGCTACCTAAATTTGCTTGATAAGTTTCTTTAAGATACTTAAGCTCTCGAGCGCATGAAATCCCCCCCCCCACACCTCAAATAGCACCAATGATCACTCAAAGTACTGTTGCTGGCGATGTTCTTAAATAACAGTCATGATATTTTACATAGGAATGGAACAACCCAGCATTCGCATGGAATCCAAAGGACTATGGCAATGTTACGGAAATTCTGATTCCAAGAGAAGACATCTGGAGCCCAAAGATACACTTATTTAATGGGTGAGTGTGGCCCATCAGCATCCCTTTCAGCAATAATGCTACATGGAATATTGACAATACCTTATAGTAAAAGTTATATACCGTATAGTAAAGTTATATGATTTTCATGCTGTCGATGATTGGACATAAAAGAGAGAACACTACATACACTATCAGGTAGAAGGGAGAATTCATGTTATGTCTATGTATGAATGCATTCGTAGGCCAAATAGTCTCTGCTAATAAAAGTGCTCCACGATTGAAAGCCTGGCTAAATTAGTACAATGTATGCTTAGAGGGGGGCGGTGTCCTCTTGTCAACATCGTCACAAGGATTCTCGAAATTTGTGCAAAATCATGATAGTCTCTAAGAATAAACCATCTAAAAGTTGTCTTAATGTTTATTAATTCTGGTGTTCTAAGTTGAGTGATTGGCAAAAGGGGACATAAAATTGGACTAAAATTACCAATCTTCTTCCAAATTCTACCCAGGAGAAAGCGTCAAACAAGGTTAGAACAATAGAAACATGTGCATGGAACCAAATAAAATTTAGGTTAAACTAGGTTATTACTTTCAGGTGTGAAAGGCGTTGCTAATTAAATTATCTCTAGCTCTAACCTAACATCTTTAGAAGAATTCTATCAGCTGAGAGCTCATTAATGTTTGACAATTATCGTTTTGTACTATGTTCTGCTTTCTAGAGCAAGAAGTAATAAAGTTGATAGAGATGCAGACAAAACCCAAGAACATCTAGTGGTCATGATAGATCATGAAGGAAACTGCACTGTGACATACGTGGATTTCTATAAAAGTACGTGTGGGGTCGATGTCACTTACTTTCCTTTCGACGAACAGGACTGTAAGCAAGAGTTTGGGTCGTGGAACTTCGATGAGAGATACCTTCGATTGAGAGTAAATGATCCTGATGCACTAGGAGATCGATCAGAGTATGAGAACAATGGAGAATGGGAGATGGCTAGTGCTCGTCTTCATGAAGACAGAGTGAGTTTAGGCTCATTTATTTTGGCTTTGATCTCTACTCTGATTTGAAAATGATTTTTAGTATTTCATGCTTTTTTGCCTGAAATTAATTTAGATGAATATTGAGCCCAACATTGCTAAGACTAAAGAATTGATCAAGAATGACCAAAAGGCTCCGATCACTTTGAAAGCTCAATGTTTTGTTTCATTGCATATTTCTTGCAAAACAAATCGATGAAATTAACAATGTTCTGCTTCTGATGTCTGACCTCTGATCTCTGTTCCCTGATCTTTGCTCTCTGATCTCTGTTCCCTGATCTTTGCTCTCTGGTCTCTGTTCCCTGCTCTTGCTAAAAAGCCTAAGTTGATTTATTTCATGCTGCTTTATTGCAATATTCATAACAGAGAGCAGAGGAATACACAGCAGAAAATATCGGACGTAGCCACTTTAGATGGCAGTTTTTATCCATTAAACAAGGAATACATATTCAAACTGAGCAATATAAATTTTTGAGGACATCTGTACCCCTATTATTCTTAATTCATTCCCAAATTTTAGCAATGTTTCGGCTCTGTATTTATCTAAACTGATTTCTTACAAAAAATTGTGAATACATTGAAACTTGTTGCTAAACCCATGCGTGGTTTAATGATATATTACCAATAACAATCAATGAAATAAACTGAGGCTCAAAACCTTAATGAAATATGATGCCAATCTTCGACCATTTTGATTACAAAATGTTAACATCGTGAACAAATGTTTCATGAATATACATAAAACACAAGAGACTATACCCTCTGGAATAACTGGTGGATAACCAGCGATTTCTAGTGATATTTTGAATGGATAGTATATTATGTCATCTGAGTTGCGCTTCTGGATAGTTGAACGACTAGCCTATACGTCTGTTTTTCGCCATGTACACCATTCCACTCACATCTTAAATCGGTGGTCTAATGCAGTCATGCCCTTATTCTGTACACCCAGCAGCGAATGGAACTTGATTGGAACACTAGGGTGGAACAGGTTGCGAGGAAAGGGACTGCGACCTCTATATTAACAAGAAGGTGGCCTAAAATAAATTTCTCCTGTTCTAGGCTCTTCCCAAGTGGAAGTGACCTATACCCATAAGCAGACTTAACAGAAACAGTTAATTATACGGATTAATGTATTACTTCTAGGTGATGTACAGGCTGAACAAAAGGAAACACAGCACAGTAATACTACGTCTGCAAGTGAAGAGGAAGTATTTCTTTTACATGATGAATCTTGTCATTCCGTGTGCCCTAATAGCATGCATGATTTTCTTGGTATTTTTACTACCACCAAAATCAGGAGAAAGAATCAGTTTAGGCATTACGGTTCTTCTTTCGATGGCAATATTTCAGGAGTTGTCTTCGGAGAAGCTGCCAAGCAGTTCAGATACTTTCCCATTATTAGGTACGTTTCCTTCCCATTTACAGGCATCATTCTCTATACTTGTGATCCCTCTATGCAAAATGAAGCCATTTTTATTATTTTTGTGAAGTATCCCCCATGTTCATAGGCCTAATCTTTCCAATAATAGCCCATAATATCGCACAAACTATGAAAAATAAATCAATAAATATATTGCTTTATAATAACTGCACAGTTCATGTTAACAGGCTTACCTCTACTTCTTGGGTGAAAATCCTCAAATTACTTCTATTATATCCTAATAACCGGAATAGTTTCCCGCTTTCCTTTGGGATCTACCTAATTAACTAAATATCTATCCATGATCTTCAAATAGCAGTTTGACAGATAACTCCACTAGCCTAATCTTAGAAAGAGAGAAAATTAACTGTAAAGACTGCATGGGCATCGGTAACATAAACTAACTGTATTGGGTACGACACTTGTTTGGTAAAATATTGTGTTCCTGAACAGCACAGTTAAAGGTACGACAATTTAAGTAAGATCCTTGCCGTACTTGCTGAAAGGACTTTTGCACTATCCGTTCCAGTAAATCCAGCGCACATAAAATTATCGCCTTCTCCATACACAGTCACTTTGCAACAAATGTACGCCCATGCAAACAGTCAAAATACCAGGCTTCAGTTCTACGCAAATTCCTAATCAAAATAACCATATTTCTGCCACAAAAAAAACGTTTTAAATGCTACGTATGCATTAAATCAGGCATTCAATTTCACATTAAATATTTACCACAATGTTTTCCTTGATCCGTAAATAGACTTATTGCCTAAAACTTGATTTCTACTAACTCTTAATCAATTCGTAAATTTTGCAATAGTGTTTAGAATAAACACAGTTTCGGTATGGCCAAAGATAACTGAAGTATGTGTACAGTATAAGTGAGTCTAATAATTAAGGAGTTGAAATCAAATCCTAGCGATTACAAATTTAACTAACTTTTTCATTAACGTCTTTGCAATAGCGGTTTAAAGCAAGCATAACCAGATGAAAATTGATAAGACATAAGTAATAACACAGATTTTTAACCAATTTACTTCCAAAATTGCACAGTTTGATTTAATGCTAAAGCTAAATGGACTGGCGTCGGCAGAGGTTCATTCAAGCCAAGCATAGCCAAGTGGCTACATTTGAAGATGGAATATATATAGATATAAATGACCACTGCAATAGTAGGCAGTCGAATAAGGCCACCCACTATTTCATACAAAATGATGCAAATTACATACAGAAATTCTACTGTCTAGGTTCGGCTCTCCACTATCTGAATCACGACAAAGGTGAAAACTAACTGTCTTAAGAATTCCATATAACATAAAAGACATTGGAAGTAAAGAACAGTATGAATTAATACTTGAAGAAGATTGCCTTCAACATAGATGCTCAGATACTAAATAGGAAATCATTGTCAAAATAAGACTTTCACTTTGCAATGCCGTTCAGTTCAATGCTGATTTTTTTTCAATTCAATGTGGTGTTCAAGTAAGTCGAAATAGTAATGGTAGGACATCTCAATGATATTTGTTAATAAGTTGGCAAAGAGAGAACCTAGTTGACAAACCATCCGAGACTGCGATTCAGCAGTTCAATATTCAAGGTCTTTGTATGATAGGTACAATGTACAGTACATGTTATTCAAGGTCTTTGTATGATAGGTACAATGTACAGTACATGTCAGTCATGGTGCTACAAAGGATGTCAAGGATCTCATCTTAAATTCGGTTCATGAAGTACAAATGGAAGCCTTGATTGAACACAGCATCTATGCTAAGAGCCATAAAATTTACCAGTTTAGTACATGGTGGCTAATACTAAATTGAGCGTGCCCGTTGACAACGAAAACTACTCAATAACTCTCCCTTTAAGCCATGTATGGAAAGGACTTGGGCCACAACAGCTCTTTTCCTCTAACCAGCTCTTGCTCTAACACGCACACTTTCTCTTTCCGATAGCCAAACCCACCCGTCCAACCTCAATTGCCCAAGTGCATAAACAGCCGCCTACGTTTTCATTTTCAATTCATTTTCAAATACTTTTAGGAGGGTAGCCCTTTAGCACCCTTTCTGTTCTATTCGATTCGCCATTGTCAAGATGGTTAGCTCTCTTCCTTTTTTGGTAAAACCCGAGAAGCTCTGTCTCTTCATAGTGAATAAACTCACATAAATACCTTCTTATCGTTCTCAGCACCTCAGATTACTACATGCCTATCACTGAGAAATATCAGATCAATACTCTATGTCCCTTAAGGACGAGTGATCGGAAATGCTACCCACCAGTAAAAACAGGGGATTAAAAGAAATAGGGTACTTCTGCCAAGTTTAGCACAAATTATACAGTATGGAAATATGGACACATCCTGGAGAGAAAAGTAAAAATTTAAGTGTAAATACTGCTCCTTTCAAGCTTTCTGAAGTGACCTTTCAAGACTTTTCTCCAAAAGATGAAAAAGTCAATAAGCGGGGGTCCTAACTATGAAACATTGATATTACCAAGCAGATTTTAGGACAGTGGTTCCGAACCGTTAAAATCATTTTGCATCGCAGTCGGCCACAGTATACTGTTTCAAATTATGGTCTCTTTGAAGGGATAGACAGATGCTATGATTGCCAGAAAACAAGCATCAAAAACGATATAGGCTAAAATAACGAGTCAAACAAGCGAAAAAAGCCTCTCGAAGTCCCTTGAAAGTCATTGTGGCCCCCCTGGAACCCCTCGCGGTCCCTTCAGAGTTTGAGTTTGAGCACCACTGCTTTAGGAGTTTATATTACTTATTTGAATACACCTAAAGATTCCTAACTTTTACAAATCAGTTAACTCATAGATATTAACAGTTTCCCGACACAGAAGGCTTGGTACTGCCTGTGAGACAAGCAGAGGATGGAGCACGTATACTAAAGGAGTGAGCACTATTTATAGGAACAGGTGCGGTTCCAAATGGACTATTTAACTTATGACGTAATTGCAAGGCATTGTGGGAGTAGTCGTATCGAGCATTCCGACCGCAATGAGAGCATTGTCGTAGAAAATAGAAAGTTCACCATTTTTGCCCAAAATAGGATTATAAATCAAGGGCAAATGCCCCCCCCCCCCTGAAGAAAATTGGTAAGGATTCACGACTACCAGGATTCTAAGAATTAACATATGGACAGCCTGCAAATCTGCTTTACAAAAGTCGGCAAATTTACCACCTATGCTCCACGTAAAGACTTGCAAAACATTTGCCATTGACTTTAGCAACTTTCAGGTAGATAATCTGTAGTAAGGTAATTGCTCTAGCAGGTTTCGTCACAATGTTAAAATCATGGCTTCCATTTGTGCTTTACGATTTCGTATCTAAAATTGTGTTGAATACACAATATATTACCAAGCAAATACAAGTAACACCGGTCAAAGAGGAAAGGCGATAGAGAAATGGTGTTATTAAGTAAGCATGGTAAGGTAGTAATAGGAAAACTGTTCGAAAAGTCTAAATGTGATCAGTGTCGAGGAAGATAGTTAAGGAGTTGTTTTCGAGATGAGCTGAGCTAGCAATCTTCACATGTTATAAACAAAAAGAAATATTCTTGTCTGTAATGTTTATCTATTGCACATATTTGTTCCCACAGAATAAAATATGCTATATAAATAAGGAATAATAAACTAAAATACAGCACACTGTAACAAAGTACTGAAGTTAGAAATAACATAATACAATATTATAGAACATAATGTAATACTATTACTAATAGGATATAACATAATGCAATACAACATACAGTATCATAACAAGATATACTATTACACAATAAAGATAATACAGAATGATATAATATAACAAAATAAAATACAATGCAAAATAATATGTAATATAAAACAATCTGAAATAAAATAATATATTACAACATAACATAATATAACACAATACAATATAATATAACATAATATAATATAATATAGTATAACACAACATAATATACGATAATATAATATGATATAATATAACATAACATAATAAAATATAATACAATATAATATAATAATATAATAAAATAATATGACATAATATGATATAATTTAATGAAATGTAACATAATATAAGGTAATATAACATAAAATAATATAATATGACATAATATAGTAAAATAAAATATAATATAATGTAATATTTTATAACATAATATAATATAATATACTGCAATATAAATGATATAGATAATAATGCAGTGCAATAAGATTTACTAAAATAAAACATAATAAACCTTGAAGTACAGAAATACATAAATAACAACAGCAAAATTAAAAGGCAGAATGATCTTCAAAGCAACTTGCTCCTGTGAATTTCATTTTAGCTAACTCTATCTTTGTCTAGGGATTACATCACTAAAAACATATCCGCTAATATAAAGACCATGACAAAGCACGCACATATATAAATATATATATACATATATATATATATATATAATATATATATATACATATATATATACAGTATATATATGTATTTATTTATTTATTTATATATATAGCAAAGTTATTTGTACAATTTATTCTCCTAACGCTGTCTGAAGACGTGCAAAAATTGCACAAGTCTGTATATAGTCATCCTACAAAAAATAGCAAATATAATGCTATAGGCAAAAATTTTGATCATAATGAATAAGTTGATGTATTTTTAGAGAAAATTCTATATGAGATAAAAGTGCATAGTTGAGACAGATCAGATAGGAAATCTTGGCGGGACAGAAAAATCTTGAAAGTAGCGATAGATCAGAAAGTGTCATTTGTGCCTCCAAAGAAAGATTCAACGGCACTCTCTTCACACACTGGCATACAAAATATTTGAAGACAAAATATTCGACCTGGCTTTCTCTGTAACTTCATTTGGCTCAAAATCTGATCTCAGTAGTTGTATCGTCCGATTGTATAACATTGGCAGTAAAATACAAGTAACAGCCGTTGTAAGTAACAGCCTAACTGCAAAGTAAAATGCCTGATTGTAGGTAAAAGGCAATTGGCTATTTGAAAGCAACGCTTGACTTTCCTTATTTTTGTACAGTAGATCACAGCTTGTTTCATTGTGAGGCTATGAAATGCTTGCACGTTAGTGAAATACTTACACACTTTATGACACTGCAACCTGCTCTCTTATGCCTCAAAATACGTGCTAAATACACATCAATAAAACACAAAGTGTGTTTACGGATCTTTGAAATAGACGCTAGTTTCTGATTGAAAAAATGATAACAATAAAAAATTCTTAAGATAAGAAACTGATAAATAAAGTATTGACCATCTATATGAAAAATGAAAGCTATTTGTTAATAGAAATCAAGATCAATAATGAACTCAAATACAGTAAGAGCAAAAGATTTACAACGGTTTCTTGTAAAGAGATTCTGTTAGATGACTTTTGTCTGATTACACAAATAAAGGGAGCCGGATAACAGCAGCGTATTAAAAGTGAACTAAACCGAGGTATATGGCTTTCTACCGTATTTTTGTAACAAATAAGCAGAGACTTGAAACCAAGTTGCTTTGAAATTAAACTAAGACTTTGCTGCGTAACACAAAAGTAAGCTGATCTGGAGAACAAGCAGAAATCTATCGAAGTATAAAGACAAAAACAGCATTGAAAACATGTAAAGGAAGAAACTTGGAATTGCATTGTTATTGGCTGTCGATACCGAAGAAGACATTGGGACATTCTTCAGTAGCAACAGTTGCTTGCTATCATATCTATACGTAAAAACATTTTCTTGAACGACTGTCATAGAACGTCGTTGCTTGCATGAACCAGGTGTGACACTCGCGAGAGGTTACAAAACTCTACTAGTAATTTTCTTCAGTTCATTTGGTCATTAGCATGATATTTTCCCTCTTGCCTTCGCACTGCTTAGTCAAAAGACGAAAAATAAGCCAAAATGAATGTAGGCCAGAAATATTGCAGTAGAATTAACTACACATGCTACACATGCTTGATATATATATAAATATATATAAATATATATATATATATATATATATATATATATATATATATATATATATATATATATATATATATATATATATATATGTGTGTGTGTGTGTGTGTGTGTGTGTGTGTGTGTGTGTGTTCGTGTGTGTGTGTGTTGTACTATATAGTACACTCTTCTACTGTACTATATTTCTGCCGATTCAATTGTCACTGCGCTTCGTAATTAAAAGCGTGGATTGAAGGCAGAAATCAAACAAACTAAAATGTCTGCCAAAAATTTTGTTAACACCTTGCATGATTTACGCCATAGGCAAGCTATAGCATACCCTCCCCCTCAGATAAGCAGTGTTCTCTCAAACAAGCACAAAAACCCCAAGGGTAGATGTGATCCCTATGTACAATGCTATGGGTTTCGGCTACCGACTCAATATTGTTAGAAGGGGGAAGGAGTTTACATTCTTATTGTGTCACAGAAAAGTGACAAGAGTCTGAAATTCCTCAACACGTTGGGTGTTTCAACCACTTTTGGCAGGCATTGCAGCTTATCACTCATTGAGATTTACTGACTAATTTCTGTTGAATAATATACGCTATTTGAGATTTTACTTTCTAATCATTTATCATTCGAATGGTAGGGATATACTACACAGTATCCATATTTGAAATTGGAATGGCAATGGCGATGAATTGTCTCGTTTTGAACTTTTACCATCGCAACCAAAAAATGTCGCCTTTCATTCGTAAGATACTGCTTGGAAGGTTAGCGCGGCTATTTCGAGTCGAAACAAAAGAGCGGCGATTTGAGAACGAATCACCATTTGAAGAGGAGCTTGGTGAATTGGATTCGACCTTTTCGAAAGCACTTAGTAGCAATACAATCAATTTAGCGCAAATCTCACACATCAGCAACGATATCGAGTCTGAAAAAGCAAACCTCTCACGGATAGGGTCAATGCGAGGTTCCTTGAAGGACAGAAGTAATCACGAGGAAGGAGAAAATGAGACGAACGTACGATCTACGTCACCATTGCTGGTGCGGAGGGTGAGTAAGAAGAGAAGCGATGGAGGAGGTTTTAGAAATGCAGTCGGAAAGAAGAGCAACAACTCGAACAAAAATGCGGAAGAATGGAAAGTTGCTGCGAAAGTACTAGATAGACTGTTGTTAGCTATTTCAATAATAATTGGCGTTGTCTCCGCATCCGCGATTTTTATGCAGTCAAGGAGATTTCGAAGCATGGTGCTTTTTCGCAAGGAGGATCGTTGATGATCAAATTCTAAAGACTCACAAGACTGGCCTAATGTACCACTATTGCATGCTGTCACGTGTAAGGGAGACGAAAGACTTGAAATCAAAGAATCTTAATATTCGCATAGCATGTACTATCCAGAGCAGTTAGGCATGAATACTGAGGAACCACGGTAGGAGTTCAGATCTCATGAAATGCAAGAGAAAATTCAAGAAGAGAAATATGTCTTAATGAAACTTGGCCGTTTTATTGCACCTCACATATGGCGCAAATCTGACCTAAAATATATCTAATATAATAGAACGATATAATAGCACTGGGGCGCTACTTCAATAAAACAAATGCAGTGTATTGAGAAATTTTCTCATTTACAGAAATATGATAGGCAAAACAGTTCCCTTCATAGACAAACTCTGTCTGAACTTCTATATAGTAGAAAAACTACAGCTTTGTCCCTTAAGTACAAACATTTGTCACGACGACCAAGGGAGGCACGGATAGATTGTCTTGAGGCCCGAACCTGAGAGGGGCTCCCAAAAGCTTTGAAATGATTCTTTGAAATGATTCTTTGAAATGCTTTATAAATAGTAAAATAGTGATATCGGGTCCCAATATTTTCCATTTACCCTCGACCCTATACTAGCTCTCGGCGGGTATATATCAATGAAAAAGCTCTACCCAATGGACGCTTTATTGGTACCTAGATCACCCACTTGTAGGAATGAAAACCGGGAATGAAAACCGGGAATGAAAACCGGGAATGAAAACCGGGAATGAAAACCGGGAATGAAAACCGGGCTCCTTGAGTTGTTATTCAGAAATTGTCCAATCCTCGACCAAAAGCAACCATTTCTTAGACTTACTAGACTTGAAATTCTCTAATTTTCACCAACTTAGGAAAAAAGATGATTCTCAGTGACATGCAATTGATGTATCACAAAACAGTATTCATATATATAACAATAACTTGGAAGAAAGGCAAATGAAATACAACAAGTCATGGCAAATATATGCATGAATTCCCTTACAGCAGCGCCATGCATTCCAAGTACTATGATGCAATAAACATTCCGGTAGACAAAAAGATTTGCATGAAACAATTAATTTATAATGTAATGCCAATCGTCTGAGACTTTTATCACAATAAGAAAACCTACATTGAATGACGCTTACTCTTGCTGTATGCCATTTAATCATCAATTATGCTTACCCTTAGCTTAGTGATATGATCAAATAGTAAACCATGCATTTCCATTTAAATGATTACATTTTAAGTGTATCAGAAGAGTTCTCTATCAGTTATGTTCTAACTTTGAAGCGAAAGATTTTATTTTCTAACATCTGACATATTCAATACTGTGCTTCAATGCTCTATTGGGCCAAAGGACCATAAACACTTCTTCATTACATTCTCAATGCATATAGAAACTACAGGAAGTTCTAAAGAAGGTATTTTCACATCCAAGAAATCCGAGATTTGATTCCATAATGCGTGGGGTAACTTGCACAGCACATCAAGAGAAAGCAGACGTATAGTGAATACGACCGAGCCAGGAATCAAAGCAACTTCCAAATGACAGGAAAACTGCAGCAGCCAATCGCAGGCACAGAACATCGTACGTGCCACTTATTCAAATACACGACTTTTATAAGAAACCATTTTCTCCCAGCACTAAAACTTTCTTAATTCTCTCATGATTTCAGTATTGAAACTTTCCGAACACTTTCGTATCAAGGACATCTGAGTTTGTACACCACTGCAGTGCTATGCAGACGGACTGCCACTACACAAACACAACACTGAAGTGCATGGATTTTCATAGGAAATCAATGCAAATTAAGCAAAAGATGTGATAGCTCTGCGTGAAAATTGGAACTTCAAATGTGTATCAACTTAACAACTTTCTTAGGTCTCAAAAATTCCAGCACTGAACTTTCTTAACTTTTCGAGCAGCCAAGTACTGCTTTCCTAAAAACCACTTTCTCAGAAAAAAGAACGTATATGCAGCCTCCCCCTAAGCAGGTTACACAAACAAACATGACATATTAAGCTTTTGTGATTATTAATATGCAATTAATCTGTTGAGTCCTACGTTACTGAAAGCATATAGAATCAAAGGTTTACATGTTTTAGTATCGAAAAGAGTTCAGGATCTTCTTGTGACAATTAGATAGCTGAAATAAGAAAAGTTATCAGTTGAAATCAAACACATAAATATGTAGAATTATCATACTTCATGGTTGCCACAGAAAATGAAAAGTGAAATTCCCTGACTCTTCCATGACCAAAAAGGGCTGTGCCAGCCACTACAGACTCGGGTGGTGGACTTTAGTTGGATGTGTCCACTATGAGCCACGTTCTCTGTGCCCACGCACAATTTACTGCAAGGACACTGACTACCCTACTATGTCAGGGCAACAGCATGCAATAAAGACATGAAAAAAGTGTCATAAGTATGATTGATATGTGTCCACACCATTAAGACTAAGACATAATATCATATTGTAGAATCAAACCATTAAGACAAACACTAACAGAAAATTATTCCCTGACTTTCCCTGACTGTCCCTGACTTTCCCTGACTTATATAATTTTTCAACAGATTTCAGTGACTTTTCCAGGTTTCCATTGAGTTTCCTAACACATGGATATCTTTCTAGGTCTTCCTTGCTTTCAAGGTCTTCCAGGTTTTCCAGGTTCTGTGGCAACCATGTATTTATTTACCGCTATTCAAACGTCTTTAGGTGTAAGCATGAATGATAAAATGCATTAAATAGCGATTGATTAATATATATGCTGCAATCCTCACCAAAACTATTTGGAATGATTAAATATAATTAATCCTTGACAGCAACTTCCCTCGAGCAACAGTGGGTATTGTCGATTTCCCACGCCTCTACCCTTTCCACCCCACGATCAATATTGAATTCTTTTGTAGGAAATGACTATCTAAAAGGCGATACTGCAACCACGTTGCACAGTGACGGATGAGAAGAGGAATTCAGTGGAAATTTGCAAAATCTTTCAAATGTTTTGGCGAGGATTAAATGCAAAAATATGTTTTCATTTAACGATCTCAATATCACACGTTGCTTTATTGAAATTCGCTTGATAATTGTGCTGCTATTGGGGTAGTTTCACTGGACACTCCATAGACTTTAAATCCAGTGAAATATTAGAAATTCTTTAGTTTCAGCTTCAAATATTACAAATATAGATGAAGTAAATACCTTAGATAGTTCAAATATTAAAGTTCAAACATAGTGTTTCCTATAATTTTATCATATTAATATAATTAGTATCGCTTTCGAAATGATTCATACTGTTCAAATACTTAATGGTACAAATGATTAGTCAGCAACACGCTTTATGAATTGAATATTAATTGGTTTATAAGATGAAGAGAAAAGCAATTCAGGCGTACTTTGACTACAGGCAGAGATCTCGAAACTGTCTTTGGATGCTGCAACTAAATCCGACCATAAAAAAATACGGATTTACAACAGGTTTCATACCATAGTAAAGAGATGGCATAATATTCTCATCAATTCACTTCCAAAAATGAGAGAACTGGACAAACTGCTTAAACTCAAGGTGTGAAAATCTCTAACAAGGTGGCACGGGGTAGGCCCCAGAATTAAAAAATATTTGAAAAATAGTTTGGAAATGCTGTAATACTTTACCGTTTCGGCTCTTGATGATAACCTTAATTGTTCTTTCATCAACAGCACTACTACTGATGGTTGGATTCTGCGCAATACACTTGTATTCGACAGTATCCTCAACCTGTGCATTTGTTATCACAAGACGTCTCTTTGCAACATATTTTGATGTGGAGGGTTGTGCTAGTATCCTCTGCCTACCACGAAGGCGCTCTGTTCAAAAGTAAAAGTAGTTTCATTGCGTTATGACAGCTCAAATAATAGCAGAGAATCTCGGCAAAATAACTACTATTCTAGATCGATTCTCTGATTTTCACTAAAAGCTATAAATTTTTTATAGTAACCAAATAATTTTGATCAATGCTCGATTATTCACAATTTAATGACAAGTTTAGACTCATATGCTCTTAAAATTGTTCTTATCTGAACTTATTTTATTAAAAAAAATGCGGCTATTTTAGTGCCTGTGAAAATTCTCATCTGAGGCTAACCATCTTCTAGCAATGTTATTTTGTTAGCAATCGAGCTTCAGTTTTCCTATAAAAACGAGTTTAACGATCTGACAAACTCTTGGGTTAGTATATATATATATATATATGGGCGAGTGGTCGAGTGGTAATAGCGATTGACAGCTGTGCGGAATATCGAAGGTCCGAGGCGAACCCTCAGGACCACCCAGGAGTAAATGGCCACCTGACGAAAACATTGGGAGTTAAAGGTCTACCTCACAATACCGATGGCCCAGGATGTTCCTCTCTAACAGGCACTTTCCAATATACAGAATCATATATAGAACCAACCTACACCGTTATGCGTAGATAAAGCTCTAAAAACATAGCAAATGGGGCTATACTTTTCCGAGGATGTAAAACTAATTCAAGGATACTCTGAAGAAACAAGTCTCCATTTACAACCGCGGTCCTTCTTAACTTCCAAATTCTCCAACTCTCATTCACAAACAGTGCATCCTTCCTTTCAAATAATATCAAGAGAAAAATGATTTGAACAGATACCTGGAGGTAAAACAGTAGCATTTCTGATTTCAAGATGTGGGACTGGGCTACCTGTGGCCCAACAGTCAATTGTTACATTGTCACCAACAACTCCGACGAATTCTTGTGATGCTGGGATAATCTTCGTGATACGAGCATTGACTAAATAAAAAGAGAAAAGTTGGATATATTGAAAAACTTCTGGCAGAAAAGATACAAAACCGCTAGATATTTACTTAAAAAAGCAAAACACACTCTTCAAATCGAACCAATTTGATCTGTCGTGATGATCTGCAGAGATGATCTGTCGTGTTTTAAACATGCGTGCAAAACCAAATAAGCTCCTCTAGACAGATAGATGGAAGCTCGCCTAAAGACATGGTTTGAATATTAGCTCTCTGTCATGCAGATAGGTTCAAATCTATAAGAATACGAAAACTTTTCTTCTCTCAACATCACATCCATTCACTATGAATGATATATATTCTCCTCCCCACCCTCCCAGAAAACTGCCCAGCATGGACCTATGACTACAGACGATAGAAACGAAAGGGGTGATTAAGCCAATAGTTATGTCTACACACCTTACGTGAATTGCTCTAATGAATAGAAGTTGCCAGATGAAAAATTAATTTACATACCATAACATTTGGATTCTTCAGCAGTTCCCTCTCCAGGAGTATCCCCTCTCTCTGGGCAGATTTTGCAATATGATCCTCCATCCAAATCTTGGTAGGATCCTTGAGGGCATTTTGTACAACCATTCAGAGGCAACAAGCCATCTTTTGAGTAGCTTCCTTTGCTACAAAGAGCTAATGATAGAAAACGACAAGTGAATCCTCTTGTTGAAATCCATTTAACAGTGTCAAGGAGTAGCAATGCAATTCAAGACAGGGCCTACTTCGCCGCAAAATGTCGGAATTCTAAGCTCTGCCACCAATAAGTAATGAACAACCCTGCTCAAATCGATTAACAAGCTTAAAATCTATCTACTAGCTATCCTTCGCTTACCATTAAGGGGTAATTTTTCACATTATTTTTCACAATTATGACCATAAGTTTTGAATTTTTGACTTAGTGCTGACTTTGCATATCTCCGAATCAATTTCTTCCTGATGTCAACTTAGAAAAATACAACACACTTTCTGAAATTTTTATCCTGTTACATTCTCTTGAGGGGCAAATAAGATGTTTTTCAACATCATCTGGTAGAAAACTGCAGGCGTTTCTTAGAAGCACTGTGCTGAGAAGTGAAAAACTTTACTCCACCGGTGATGTAATTGGCTAGCAGCTTTTCAGTAGCGTCTGACTCTACACTACAAAGTAGATACAAATCTGCGCACAGAAAAATAGAATTTCGGGCCTTAATTTGACTAATGTTCACTCTTAGACTTTTTGAACGCCCTACTTGTGATATAAAAATAAGGAAAACCTCGATGATAAATAAGATCATCAAAAAGCTATGAAACAACAATACACAATGTTTCTACAACCAGAACGACAAATCACATTCTTCAGCAGTGATGAGAAATCTCACAAGTAAAACTGTGTGATATACCTTTGCATTCAGATGTGGTCAAAGATCCCTCCGAAACAGTTGTAGAACCAGCAGGACATCGTTTGCATCTAGTCTGTTTCTCTTCATCTTGATAAAATCCTTTTGGACATTTCACACACTTTCCATTAGTCACATTGTTGTATTGTCCAGGTGGGCAGTTTACTAATGGCAAAAGTCACTGGATTACTTCCAAGTCATTGATGACTGGAACTTCATATAATAAAGAGGGTGGTACAAAAAGCCAACAAATAAAAGCCACACACAATCCAACGATATGCTACCTTTCTCAAAATGGATTGTGGTTGAGTGGACAGAATGCCTAGATAAATAATTTGGATGTATACTCAATGTCTACCCAGGACCAAATGTGAACCTTGTGACAACACCCGGGAGAAAAGGCAGTAAGAAGAAGAACTGTTTTCCCTACCTCACTTAACCCAACGGCCCAAGATAAGTCTCTTCTCAAAAAGGCACTATTTAATGAACGGAATCATACATAGTACTATATTTTACTTTTGTCATCTGTCTTTAGGAGCTGCTACACGGTTTGATATTCTTAAGGTATCGGATCAGATAATGAAGAAAAAACATCTGATACAGTACTAAGACCATTTGCATTTGATGTTCTATCATGTACTTTAAATAATGGCAAGACCATTGTATCAATCATTGCAGAATGAAATTTAGGGATTGACAATACTATCCAAAATGATATCAAAGTTTCTCAGCAACATTAACTTATAAATGAATATGAAACAAACAAAGATACATTTAAGTGCCTAAGACATGCCTCAGTAGCTTCAACGGTCATAAAAGGTAAGCATTTTACGTGTATATTCCATATACAAGGTAAGCATATTATGTGTGCAAATAGATATAAGAGCCATGGTACTGCTATCCAATTATTGACTTATTATCTCTAGACCTTGATTCTTTCGGTTGGTTCTCTCCATAAAATGCACTGTCTTCTATATGATCATTCTATTCGCGTTTGAATTTTAGTCAGGACTAACAAAGGTAATTAACTATCCAGGAATATGACACAATAGAAGCCTGAAAATATTAATCGGAACTATTCCTCTTGATTATCTGATCAAATATACTTAAAAGGTCTATTAGTGAACAATACTCTGGATATGAAGTTTTACTAGATTTATTTATATACTCTATCCATTGCATGATGACATACCACAGAACTGACTAGGGCTCGGCTTATACGATGTTGCATGGGTTCCAGCTTCACAATCTCCAACTTTAGCTACAGCATCTAAGAAATTAATATCCTGGATTGATAACAAGGAAATAGAATGAGATTCAGGATTGATATCTATAATCAGAATTACCTCATAAAAACTGCAGCATGAATTAGATAAGAATAACGCAACAGTATGACAGTGCGAAAAGTGAAATTCCATTCATGCGGGTAGATGTAAAAAAAGCTGATAGTAACTTCTTCAATTTGAATTATATTCCAATATCAACTGAAAAATACATTGCCTACACTTTTAAGAACGTCCCAATTTACATAATAAGGGGAGTGAAAATACGGAGAAGCTATAGGAAACATAGCGGAAACCAAAAGTACAGGATATACTTTCAATACACATGTTTGAAAATATTATTTTTCAATATTACTTCTATGAGCTGGTTTGCTGCATATGTAAGCTTAGATACTATTCACAAAAAGACAAAGAAAATACTTTCTAGAGTCAGGTTTTCAAGCATATGTTGACCTGAGGGTATCTGTACTTTTATGGGGAAGGGGGGAGAATGGAAAGCTCCCCTCCTGGATCATAAAAACTATAAAACTTTGTGATAAGCCATGACCAGCATGGTTTATTTAAATGAACTGCTGCAGGTCCTGGTTTTGATTGCATAGATTTTCCCCTTGTATCGGATGTTATAGAACAATAGGTGATCATATAATAACACTACTTTTGGGTTGTAAATTTAAGTCAAATGACTCCAGCTACTATGTATACAATCCAAAACATTACAAATTTAAAAACATATGCTTACAAAACCAACCCCTGGAGGAGTATGAGAGGGATATCAACCGTTTGGCCATCCGGAGGTAAAACTATGGAAGTTCTACAGCAAGGACACAAAAGGGGAACAATACCAAAATTTTAGCTGTTCTCCCGTAAACACAGACAAGCGGCCTAACATGGAACGAGTGGCCTATACTGGAGCAGGCGAATCTGCAATTAGATAAAAAATACCCAAAATGCCAATAAGTGCACAGATAACTAAACTGAATAACAAAAATTACTAGAACCATAACTTACCTACACAGCTAGGGACTTCAGATGGAGTCCATCTTCCATTTGTACACTCAGCTTGGCCAAAAGCGCCGGATCCAAAAACGCTGATACTACCATCAGAAAACTGCTTACCAGCGCAAGACAGGAAATATCTTGTTCCCAATGGCGTGATCCTTGCGCTTTTCCCTCCTGGAATTGTCTCTTGACTACAATATTTTGCTGGAAAAGATTTGCCATCTAGTTAACATTGCTATTCCAACAAATCGAAGATATCTACTTCGTAAGCTAAACTTTCCCGCTATGCTACTTTTCGGACTTCCTGCATAATATCTTCGCAATGGCCACTTAAACGTACTGTTGGGGATCAACTATGATCTATATGCAGAAACGGTACCACGAGTTCATAAATGGATGGCTGATAATTTCACTTGGTTATATAGGACCAACCATCGTCTGGTCCGACACCGGAAGAAGATTTTTGAGTGCTATCCTCTAAAGCGGCTACAAAGCTATCTCCCAAGCTAAAATCTGACTAAACAATACGTTGGTCTGGCGCACATTTAGGAGAGGCCTACTGTAAAAATTCAAATGGAGAAGAAATATAATTTATTGGAGGAAATGTTGGAGCCCAAAGCCACACCCTAGCCCCCAATGGCATCGTTCTTGATTTGTGAAAATTATACAAAAAACACCTAATTAAACAACGCCATAGGGCAACTAGAACCTTAACATACCATTAACGTGGACAAAGAATTTGCATGTTGCTTTATTTCCAGAGGTATCCCTTGCAATGTAAGCTACAAAGTAGACATGTGCGCTTCTCAACACGTTATTATCAATATTGACTGTTGGCTTTCCAAGGAGGCCTGCATTGTCAACAAATCTAGGCTCCTTCCAAGAAACAATAGCCTCTTTCGCATCAATATTTATGTACTGGTTCTCTGTCTCACAATCAAAGACCTTGGGTGGTTCTTTATCTACATGTAAATGAAAGCAATGATACCAACTGGCTCATAAATAATTTTAAGAGAAAAAATAGCAAAAAAACTGCTTAAGAATAGCTAAACCCAAATGGTAACGAGTTATTGAGTAAGTAATGATAGTTCGCCGTTCTTGGACCAGGCCCGTAGCCAAGGGGGCCTGGGGGGCAAGGCCCCCTGGACTTGTGAAATTTGACTCTGTGCCCCCCTACAGAAATGACTTTTATGTATATTTCATCTATATATATATATATATATATATATATATATATATATATATATATATATATATATATATATATATATATATATATATATATATATATATATATATATATATATATATATATATATATATATATATATATATATATATATATATATATATATATATATATATATATATATATATATATACACATGTAGTATATATATATAGGCTGTGCCCCCCTTACGAATTCAAGCTGGCTACGGGCCTGTCTTGGACGCTCAATTTATTGGGCTGGCTATCCTCTACCAATTACCTGAAGACTGATAATCAAGTTAGTTGCTGATCTAACTCCCAAACTACTATGCATTTTGTCGATGATTCAACATAGACTCTTACTCTCACTTTTCGCAGAAGCCGTCAGTAGTACTTTGGCTCGTCGGTAAAAGTTGGCATAACGATCATGGCTCGTCGGTAAAAGTCGGCATAACGATCATGGCTTGTCGGTAATTATGGTGCCATGTTCAAACCTGTCCATATATTCCTTTTGCTGCATCCCCACCCCACTAAAGAGATCCTCGGCACTCATCTGTTCTCTTTTCAACTCGAGATATACATTATTGAAGCCTGTACTTGCGTGCCAATAGCTACATTAAATTCATTTCGAAGAAAGCTGAAGAAATGGAAACCACCAACTGTACCTAAAATTCGAACACCGAATGAGCATTCGCTACTTCCTCCTACATCATTGGAGGCGACCAATCTGACTGTTGTATATCCGGGTTTAAACTTGTAAGATCCATCAACAACGCCAGATGGGAACGATTTCAAGTGCTTTGCGTCCACATTTGTGTTTATTCTGCCAAGTTTGATCAACATTTCTCCTACGCCTAATGGAAGAGTTTCTTCCATGTCTGGGGGACAGGTAATCTTTGGACCTATTTAAAAGAAAAATAAATAGTTTATGAAAAACAAGTAGTCAAAGAAATAGGACAGGTAAAGAGCAACAACTGCAAAGCAACTTATGTAAAATATTGTACATAAATTGTTTGTAAATTGATAAAAATTAAAATTTCCACAATGCAATAAAAACGAAAGGTCACCACGGTTAAGATGCTTACAGTATACCACATGGGTGAAAGGTCACTCTGGCAAAGGTAAGAGGTCAATCAGGTGAAAAGCTTTACAGTATAGCAAAAATAAAAGGGCCCCAAGCAACACCGTTTTTATAGTATACTAAAGGTGAAAGGGCGTGTTTACCTAACTATCAGCAATTACGCAGCTGTGTGTCCAATGGAATTAGCTAATGAAACAGCCATCATTGTCTAATGAAGTGGTTCCCAAACTGGCGCCCACGGTCCTTTGGGGGGGGATCGATTAGGGTCTCAGGAGGACCGCGAGGGTTTCAAGGGACCGCGAAAGGCTACCGTCGCTTGCTAGACTCTCTGCTTTAGAATTACAATTTCTTTTCCATGAGAGTATATCTATCACAATATGTGAATCCCTCCAGGGGCTCCTGATTCGAAAAAATATTTTGTAAGGGGTCATCGTGTACAATAATTTGACAAGTTTGGGAAACAGTAGTCTAATGTGTAGAAAGCATTTCACCAAAAACTGACAAACAAAGGGCTTGTTACGAATGCTCCATGTTCAATCTGTTAATGTTCTTACGTGCAACACATGTTGTCTGGCTGAAGGAACCATCATATTGACCATTCTGTTGACATTGAATCGTTGTTTTTCCTTTAATGGTAAATCCACCATTACAGCCAACATGACAATTTCTGCCAAATTCAGCACCTTTGGTACTGCACTCGGCTGGATACACGTGACCGTTGCTGATGCTTGATACCGTTGGACATCGAATCTCTGTGGACAAAAATCTATATTTGAAAAACTCTCGGATAACTTCGTGCTTGGAGGCTATCAAAACTAGTGACAATAACAATGGGGAGAGACTAAAAAAGTTGCAGACCACTGTGTTGGGCGTTTTAGAATCTGAGTGATAAAATACACGAGCTATCGTAAGAGAGTCCTTAGTAACTTCAGTAGAAATTTGAGTAGAGCAGCATACAACCCGTACACACTACAATTGAAAGGACGCAGATCATGGTACAACACTAACGCACTACTGTAACACGGACACAGTTCGTGCAACGGTGGTAGTGGTAGTGCCTGAAATGTCACCTAAAATGTCTGCCAAAAATCTTGGGATATTTACTGTGACTTATACTATTGACAAGCTATAGCATCCCCTCCCACGTTGATATGAGAAGCCCCAATCATGCCTGTGCACAATGCTATGGGCTTTGGCTATAAACTCAACATTGTTTGAGGGGGTTGGGCTACATTTCCATTGGTGCCACGGAACAGCGACAGGAGTCAGAAATTCATAAAAATATGTGGATGTTTCAACCACTTTTGGCTGGCCTAATAAGTTTGCTGCTAAAACCAATTACTTGCAAAGCAGGAATGTCAGTTCAGCTTCACGATACATGATGTAACAACATATATTTAGGTACAAGAATATATCTCATGATGAAACTAGGATAAAGCTATGTCCTTCATAAAACAAGAATGCCTAAAACTATGCTATGAATGAAAATAAATAATATTCCATACTTTCACAGAAAGGCGTGTTCGTTCCGCTCGGCTGTTTAAAAAATCCATCGCTGTCACAATAGACGTGTGCTGCGGAATTTTCTCGTAGTTTGTATCCAGCATTACACTTAAATGTGCAAAAATCACCATACTTGTTGCTTTCAAGACTCAAGCAGCGTTGTGGCTCTACGATGCCATTTGCCGGTGGAAGAACGGATGACTTACACAACTGAGCTGTAAAAACGAACATGTGAAATGGGAAGTATTAAAAGCAAGATATCATACTAAATTCCCCATTAATTCTGGCAATTGCAGTGAATGCCATATAAACCACAATACCGATTACATTCAAGATCCTGGGAAGAAACAAGTATCTCTGGGGTTGGACTTTCGGGAGGACGATGACCATGTATCGCGCCAAAAGCTACGTTACAATGATTGAAAAATGTGTAATAAATACTGAGTCAACGTAGCTCAGAGATGGGCAAACTACGGCCCGCGGGCCGCATGCGGCCCACCGAGTGCTTTTTTGCGGCCCGCCAAAAACTGCTAGGAAGCAAAAATAACTTCATTTATGAAATTTTCCTTTTCGTTTATGACATTCTCATTGACATTGTCCTTTTCATAACAGTTAGTCACTACGTGACTTCGTTTTCCATATGTGTTTCAGTTCAAGTTTCTACTGTTTAATATTACAGAATATTACTTCAATAGCTGCTTATATACCACTCTGTGTTTTGAAAAATATTTGGCAACATACTATGCGGCCCTAGAATGACTTAGAACTTGTAAATATGGCCCTTACATTCAAAAGTTTGCCCACCCTTGACGTAGCTAATGAGCGTAGTACATGCCGCTTCGTGATACAAAAAAGCCCATTATTCACAACTTTCTTTCTAATAACAAACTATCTAACAATCATTAGTAATAGTATGCCCTCCATTCGCCTTATCAAAATTCTTGCAACTTTACTTTATGCATTGTTACGATTATTCAGTATTTTCGATTCTGTTCACATTCGTGCATAGGATTGCATCCTACGGATCTCTTAACCCAATACAGAATTGGCATTAAAAGCTAAAATTTTGTGCTCGCACATTAATATTCATCTACTGTGTTGCTTCAAGTGAATATTATGCCGAGGTTAATACCAAGGTATGGAGATCTAGAAGGGCCATGAAGTTCTGCAATCATCCTATGAAATGACATGACCAGTTTCAAAACTGACAAATCGTTCGATAATGTATTTTTCCAAAACGGAAACAAAAAGGCATATTCATTTATTCAACATGCTGGTGAGAAAACTATTGACTCAAAACACCTCGATTCCATACCAGAACCATCATCAGTAGAGGAAGGAGAAAAAGCAATGGAAGCATTAAAAGAATACAGAAACAATGGGATGAGCGGAAGCAATGGAAGCAACCTATACATGACAATATGCATAATTCATACTTTGTACACTCAGCATAGGCTTTGTTGATATTCAAGTACTTATTTCCTAATCAAGAAATCCAATTTGTTGTTGATTTGCACCCTACCTTCACATTTCTGGGTCGATGGATTAAGTTTGTATCCCTGGTTACAGCGGCACTGAAATGAACCTTGGGTGTTGTAGCAAGAAGATTTTGTCAAGTTGCAATTATGCATGTTCCTTGCGCATTCGTCAATATCTGCAATGCGAAGACAATGACATGAATGCACTAAATGTCTAACGGCCTATGTGGCAGACAAGCAAGCAAGTTAGCGCAATGGTATACGCATCTGTAACGTGAGTTAACTAATGAAGAATATCGAGCAGTAAACAGCAGCCAATCGATAGGATGGAGCGCCCAAAAACAAAAAATTCCCAATACTTACCTCCTTATCTACGTACCTACTTATTTACTTACTCACTCACTCACTCACTCACTCAATCACTTACTCACTCACTCACTCACTCACTCACTAACTAACTAACTAACTAACTAACTAACTAACTAACTAACTAACTAACTAACTAACTAACTCACTCACTCACTCACTCAGTAACTCAGCAACTCACCCACTCATTCACTCACTCTCTCACTCACTCACCAATTCACTTATTCACTCACTAACTCAATCACTCACTCATTCACTCACTAACTTACTTACCTTCATAACTACTCACTTAATTCATGTTGCTTACACAAACAGGTACACATTTAGCAAACAAAATTCCTACTTTTCATTACATCCTGCAAAAATACATAATCACTTTCAATTATTTTCTACTTTCCACTACTTTCAGCTTGAAGCCAAATTATCCTTATTTATGTTAATTTTACATAGAGCATAATGCGTGAAAACTGAAATTTGATTTGATCGAGATTGCTACCCGCATGAGCCGTCCTGGTCTGATATGTTATTGTTCTAAGTTAGCTGTGAGGAATTTATTCATATGACTGTGCAAGTAATCTTTGATGCAAATTATTGTGAGCACGGAGAGTTGATCTATTGCTTTGGTGCCCACATGGGAGTTGTGTGCTGTGTCAGAAAGTTTGTGAGTTTGTGTAGCTAGGGTATGTTATGTTCTTGCTTTCTATTTGTGGCTGATGATGTGTTTTTGCAAAATATGTAGTGCGTTCACGGCGAGATTGAATATTCACGGCGGAAATCCGAGTGCAGGAATTTGCATGAGTCTTCACTGAATAAGGCATAAATGAAGAGCTTAAGCAAGAAATGAATTATTATTATTATTACTATTATTCTCGAATATTTTTACAGGATAATACTTCAGTAGTGATATGCATATATACAGAACTGCTGCCTATAGCCATGACAATTTCTGTTCTTCTTTCAGGCATGGGTAGTACATGTATACATATACATACACAAATATATAAAGAAAACATAAAGGCACATGAATACACACATGCATATGAATACCTAGTATTACTTCTCACCCTGGGTATAATAAGGCAGCTCAAGACAGCTAATATCGGCCAGTCACTATTGAAACCAGTTTGAAAATGAAAATCTGGCTACCAATTGAACATACTACTAAGGCAGGCAAATAAACCACCATATATTATGATACAGCAATTAGTCGACAGTATTTTGATGCCCAATATCAAACTTAATGCTCCTTCCATGGCAAATGAATTTAAACAGAAGCGATCATTAAATATTTCAGTAGTGTTTATTTCAGATTTCAATTCTCAAGCACTATGCTTCTACTTGAAATGTAGGATGCCTAAAACATGGTCTAGAAAGCATTGGGCTATCTGCTTTCATTGGTCATTTATGCCATTAAGCAAGTTGGGAATGGATAACATTCTATTCTCAATTAAGCTTATCTGCAAGACTTTCTGCATAGAAGTAATGCCATCAGAAAGTTGACTGGATGCAAACAAAAAGTCAGTGAAAGTCGGATCAGACTTTCGCAAGTTCTATTGTAATTTATATATAGATAAAACCATGGACAGAAATATATAGAGGCAGCGCAAGTCCACGGAAAATTGAAAAAAACTGTCGGCATGTACCCACCATAGCAGAGCTTGTTTCTTACTTCATATCCTTGGTCACATGAACAAATGAACGAACCAATCGTGTTGTTGCAATACTTTTCGCATCCACCATTGTGAGAATTGCACTCGTTTATATCTACAGTGAAGAAACGAAACATCGCTAATCAGCAATAGCAACGAGGCTTCAAATAATTGGCAAAATACACATCTCATTAGAAAAGAGGTGCATGGCTTCCGTAGATCAGTAGCAAATTTACTAAATATTCTCACAGATATCTTCTTTGTACGTAGTTTGACTTGGACCATGCTTTTAATTCCAAAATCGATGTTAGAAAAAGGAAGAACCAAAGGGTAACATAGATTAATGTGCTACGAAACATAGCTATATTATTCATAATGATCAACATTGCACACATGGGAGTAGTTACATCGAATCGAGTAGGAGTGCACTGAAGAAAGCTTTTAAAGTGGAAGGAAGATATTTCTACTACAGAACTCTGTGACTTAAAAAACATTCTTGGAAAGGGATAAAGGGGCGTGGGTAATATTCAGCTAATACCAAATAGTAAGAAATTCTAGAAGCTATACTGAAGATGAAGAAATATATTCACAACCAATATCATGTAGGGGTGCTTACCAACACAAGAATGGCCATCGTCTTGTAACTTGAAGCCAGTTCTACAAGTACATCTATATCCACCCGAAAAATTTATACACCTATGGGCACAGCCACCATTATTTTTTCTGCATTCATTGTTGTCTAAAAAGATTGACATCATTAGTGAAAGAAAATTAGAGCATTGCATGAAAAAATGGGAACACTTGTTAGCATACTGAAAGCACTTTTTCGTCCGACACTCGTCAGAGTATGAATCATCGGATAACGACCGAAAGGTGAAAAAATATACAACCAGATGCGGATAGATTCACGTAGCAAGGTTAAAATATGCGTTCAATCGGTCACATGGTTGATCAATGGGTACCTATTCATTATTGTCTAGTGGAAGAGTCCAAGGGAGAAAGTTAAAGGTATCTTACATAATCTAGAAACAACGCATCGAAACGGAAGCGCTTAATGATGTTCCTAAACCTACAGTAGCTCTAATGATACAGTCACCTACCAATACTAGTATAGGTATTATTGGCTAAACGGAGTCCCCTTCAGCTAGAGGATTCACTTACTAATACAAGTGCTCCTAAACACCGAATAACTGAGGGGTGGGAATAAATAGGGGATTGGAAGATGTTCTAAAAATTAATCATCTGGGGGTTGGAGCCAAATAGTGGGACTGGAAAATAGAAGACATGAATATTTCAAGGAGCAACCTGGGAAGACTGAGTAATCATGAAGTATCAATAAAAAGCAAGTTAAAGAAAATTACAGTTGTATTGTAAGTGATTATTAAACAAATTTCTGGTCAATCTCTAAGTAAATGAAAAAGTATCTAGAAAGAAACACAATTTCGCTGATAAAATCCTCAAATTTTACAAATGGAGGGTTGGGACAAATGTGAGCTGCTGCAAAAAATTCAAAATTGAGAAGTGTGGGGGGGGGGCAATTATTCGGTACTCAATACTATGGTAGTAAGTAGACAACTAGAAACTCTTTCTGCAATGAACAAATAGTGCACCTATCTCCTAACATGTTCACTTAATACAAGTGTCATCGGCATTAAAGATGGATTCACCCTCTGCCAATGGACTCAATTACAAATACCAATATTGGCATCATTTAACAAATGGAATCTTTCTCACCTAACAGGCTCACATACTAATACAATTGTGGCTTTTATTCAACAAAAGCAATCTTCTTCCACATACAGATTTAAAGATTCACTTACCATGGCACGTGTGGTTGTCACTGGCCAAATGGAATCCCTTTAAGCATGAACACTTGTATGACCGGTAGGAATTTGTGCATATATGGTCGCATTTGCCATTGCTATAGTCACACTCATTCTTATCTGAAATAACAGCAAGCTATATCAGATAAAATTTTATATGTGGAGGCATTCAAAAAAGTCAGCAGACCAATCCATGGTATCAACAAATCAAAAGCACACATGGGGAAAAGGTTTTTGAAACTAGTGAACTAATGTACATTGAGCACTGGAAACCATTGAACACAAGAAACCAACAGGGTAGGAAGGGTAATACATTCAAAAAATTAATCAATTTCTACCATATAATTCCCACATCATAGGTTATTGCAATTTATGCTTAAAGTGAATGAAGAGGCCAACAGGAATAGATCTAGCATGGTTTGTTTGGGGAAGGGTGTAGAAGGAAGTGTGTTTTGACAATGCCTTTTTCTAGTGCAAAGGCCACATTCCACAAACAAGGACATTTCTTTTCATGGTTAGCAAACATTATAACGCCTGTGAGTAATGACTAAAGCATGAGTCTCATCCAGTCACAACACAGCTGTGTTGTGCATAGGTGGTCATGAAGTAGCAGAAGATGAAAAATTAGGGTCTGGGTGCACAGTCACTGGCTGGAAAAATTTCTAAGATCATGTCCTCTAGAATTTAGGAAACTGCTCTTTATCCAGAGGCATCCTTGTTCAATCTTGACTAGTTGATTAACTGAATGGAACAGTGATTTATTGACATTGAGGGGGTGTTGCACCACCCCATCCCAGGTGAATCTGTCCCTAGAGACCATAAAGTTGACTGAATCAAATGTATGTAAGCAGAATCATGAATTGAATGAGTTGACTTGTCATAAAATCCCAATCCAATAGACCTGTACTATTGCATTGGTTTCATAATACTCTATGAAAATCAAGCACATTGTGTATACAGACCTACACACTTGAATCTGTCTTGAACATCATTGACGAGACCAGAGAAGCATTGGCATTTGTAAGCACCAGGGGTGTTAACACACCTGGAGAGTGTTGTATTACATTTGTTGTCTTGGTTGCATTCATTTATGTCTAATAAGAGAAGATTTCAGATAAATGTTTGCCTGCAGTTAATAACAAAGTTGACTATTTGATAGACTAGTCTGTCAATTTCCAAAAACATGAAAGATATGGAGAGAAATTTGCAAGTGCAGGTCCAAGAATTGACCCAAATTGAATGTCTGCATTAAACTCAATAAAGATGACCAGATTTTACTGAAAGGGTTAAAATTTACAAAAAAACCCAAATCTTATTTCAAATACTATATTTAAGCAACTAAACAACAACTCTATAAGTGAAAATAAGGATTGTAGCAGAATTTTAAAGAGGAACTCTCTCTAAGTAAGTTAACTAATAAGAAAAGAGCCCCCTTTGCCAATATTTGATATACTGAAAGAACCATTACACTTCATTAGATATTCAATTGAGTATGAAATATCAGAAATGGCCCATGAATGGAAATATAAAGTCTGTACTAAACTCAAAGGAATCAGATGCCTTTGTGTTAGCTCAACATTGTTGCTCTGATATAAGAATATGTTTATTTGCAACTGTACAGGCCTTGGCCTGAGCAAAACAAAGGCATTCCAAGACATAAGCTCATTGAACAACTTAAGGGCCCTGTTTCACACCCCTTCTAAGAATACAACTAAAATGCATCAATAGAAATGACTAGTTAAAAGCAGCAAGTATACAGGGGCTCTAATCTGGAGATATTTATTATTTTAAAAATGCATAAAATGATTGTGATATTATCAGGTGTGATTTGGTTGTAGGGAAGCTGTGTGAAATGACAATTTCTGATTACTCAGACATAGACATGTTGTTACTTGATTAGTTGAATGACTATGTGCACTGAGGCTGTTTTAGTAATTGGTAAGGGAAATCCCTTATGATGACCTGAAAAGTGTATCTTTACAATGTGACTTCAAGAATTTGGGTACTCAATACATCACAATCCAGACATAATCTTGCATGCAATCTACACACTCATGCATGATCAAGTGCCTTTCTGGGCAAGGCTTGAACTGTATTTGATCAAAATAGAGCCCTGTAAGCAGAGCTTTCAATAAAAGGCAGCTAACAGCAATTTATTGCCAGCTACTTCTGCCTAAATTGCCATCTACTTTGATTTAAAATGATGCAAAAAAGCACTACACATAATTGAATAAATGGAAACTAAGATCTCATCAATTACTGATTAAAGACATATGATAATATCAGATACATTGATTATACTGATTATGAGGACTCTGATTATGATGAAAGTGACAGTGATAGTGATTAAGATCATTCTTATAGCTATTGAGGACTTGATTTGCTATAAACATATGTATATTTCAAAATCTTCTGGGGGGAATACCGACCAGACCACCCAAGGGAGGAGGGCCTTGCAGCCCCCCATGGGGCACAGTCCCCTACTATCTATGATCAGCCACTTATTCTAAATATCATTGAAAGCTCTGATTATGGGCCAAATGCCTAAAACACCATGTTTCTTTTTACCATTGCAAGTGTGACCATCTCTGTCAAGGATGTACCCACGATCACAGCCACATCTATATGATCCTTTGATGTTGATACATTGCTGATGGCATATGTGCTCTCCTGAAGAACACTCATCTTTGTCTACAACAAAAAAGCTTCAGATATGAAATACACACACACACACACACACACACACACACACACAAACACAAACACAAACACAAACACAAACACAATCACAAACACACACACACAGAAGGGAATACAATCCTATCAAAAGCTATATTTACAATCATCACCATTTTCATTCCAGTCATCTAGTTTAGCAGCTCAGCATACAAAATTTATTTCCTGAGAGAACTATTTTACCTCAGCTGTTTACTGTTCTTCATACTAAGCCAACAAGACAAGCAAGCCATGAAGTACTAACTGGCAACTGAATATCAACACATATTTAGCTCAATGTCATTAGAAATACTGTCAAAAAACAAAGCAAAATATCTTACCAACACATTTATACTTTGTTTTTCTCCTGTATCCTGATTTGCAATAACATTTATAAGAGCCATTTGTATCAAAGCAGAATGTAGAGTCTCTGTCACAATTGCTGGAGCCATCAGTACATTCATCAATATCTTCAAAGGACAAGAAATACTGCAACATGATTAATCTGTTATATAGCAGGAATTCTACAAATATTTCTGCATTATGAAGAACTTAAATTGACTAAGTTTCCCAAGCTCGATCACTGTAAAATATGAATGGAATCCACAATGCATTCCCATGCCTTCCTGCTAAAGACATCTGGCAGACAGTAACAATGTTTTGACATTGATTCTGGGGGGGGGGGTAATTTTGTTCCACCAACATGGTAAATCAATTGACAATGACAATAAAAGATATGAAACAAAATCATTAATAGATCCAAAAATTACTCTAAGACATGTTTGAGCTCCACTGAATTGTTGCTGGTGGAATACTTTGCAATTGGAAAAAGCTGTTGAAAGTATCTGCCAGAACAAAAATGAGGAATACACAGTGGAATAAGTAAAAAACATATCATACTGTTAATACCATTGAATTCCAAAAAGTACTATAAGACTTCAGACTTATTTAAAAAAAAATACTTTCTAATGACATCTCAACTTCAATCATTGTGAGGTAGAAGTTAAAAGGTGCATAGTCACATTCCATGAAGCAAAAGTGGTGAAATGAGTGATGAATGGCCATTTTGATTTTGTACCAATGAATAGAAAACAGTCATATCATTATAACATACAAATGCATTATCAAGAATGAGAAATTGTTGTTTTCTAATAAGTAAAAATGTATAACAGTCAAAAATGAAAAAGGTCACACTTGTGCAATTTTTTCCGTCACTTTTGATCTTGAAGCCACCACTGCATGTACAAAGAGGCCCAATTTTGGAATTTTGGCAATTCATTTCACATCCTCCATTGTCTGTCATACAGTAATCAACTAAAAATAACATGGATACAGTAATCAACTAAAAATAACATGGGGGTAAGATGTATCATTGATTACCTGGTAATTGTCTAACAATTCATGGCCACTTGCCTCATTTCACAATCAGAATAAGATTACCAAATGCAAAACCACTGAAAGCTACTATGGTAAAGTGATAAAAAACATAAACAAAGGAGCAAATTAGGTGCAAAATAGAGATCTGAATATCAAGGAAGAATCATTCCAACATGGCTAAGTTCAATGATACTTCAGCACTTTGATTTACATGCCTAATAAAGCCATCTCTACTGATCACAACAAACCACTTATACTTCAGACCTTTCAATGAGTAAATTAGAAGCACACTGCCAATCGCTCTTGTGGGACCATTTGTGTGCACCAAGCATTAAATTGCTAGAGCTTTCCTTAGTACTTGGATGTATATTTTTTATAAAGCTGGCACGAGCTACAAATTGAGTGTGTGAACTAAACTGAGTGCATGCCTGCCTGCTTGTGCGCAATTGCGCACATCTCATTGAAAGGCATGTACTAATGTATTGGCCAGCCTATCTGCTCACAGACAAAAACTGATTATGAAGAATGCAAAAGCATATGAAACCTGGACTTTCCTAATATATTACTGGTAGGCACAGATTAGCTATCAAAAAAGGGCCAGGGATCCATTCAGAGGCCCCCCTTTTACTTAGTAAATTGTGCTTCCTCTTTCTAGGGACTAAATTTCTATTTTAAAAGGTGTGTGTAGTGTCTCAGAGTTATGAATGCCCTTAACAGCATCAAATCAAAGTAAATAAGCTTTAGTGCATAATGCATGCTGCTCTATTGGGGTCCCCTTTAGGGCCCACTAGGCAATTACCCAGTAGCCTGGTGGACTAATCCTCAGCTTACCACTGGCTATCATCCTGTCATTCCTTACAATGTTGTGAAGTATATTCAAGAACAAAATCATTTAGAGGGCTGTCAAGTATATCAAAGGGAATAATAGTCCAACTTAAAAGCTCAGTATTGAAATTAATACAATTTATACTCTAATCTTAACATATTACAACCTTGCAAATACTGTTCAGATTCTGATGGAAAAGATATATGCCTACCCACTTACCATTGCACGCTTTGCCATCATGGTCCAAGATAAATCCATTATTGCAGCTACACACTGGCCCAGATGCCTGACTTGTGCAAACTTGTTGGCATCCCCCATTTGAAACCCTGCAGTGATCAACTGGTGTTGTTTGTGTAGGTGCTGGTTTTGCTTTTGTGACTGGTGCTGCAGTTGTGGGAGGCTGTGCTAAAATCATTGAAAAATGAAAGTATTTAAGAATGGTTTAAAATCTATCCAATACTCTTCATGATTTCATAAACACTGAGATTTCTATTTACTTATTCGTAATGAATACTGTAGAAGTGAGAGAGAAAAATGAAATTAGCCACATGGTAAACAAAGCTTCCAGTCTAAACAACATGTTTACCATGATCCTACATTAGTGAAACACAACCATCTGGTGATGTTGTGCTCCAAAATGCAATTCAAAGAAAGCCAAAAGCTCAACCAGGGTGCATGCCACACAAACTGTATGCCAACAGTACTGCAGGGAACACACATGTTTCTGCACTGAACACTGAGAAAAGCTTAGTGCATACTAAACATCCTCTGGCCCAAGTACATGGAATACACTCTGACACCTCTGCTCTGCATCCTACAATGCTCCCACATCTCTGAACAGGACACTGGAACCAAGTAAGGGTAAGGAGGCTGCAAAATTTAGACAGGGCATCTTCAGTTGAAATGTATCTTATCCCTTAGGGAAGTATGCCATGCTAACTTTTTTGCAAAAAAGTATTGAATTAAAATTAACAGCAAATGTTTGCAAATACATTCAATATTTGAAAGAAACTAAATATGATAAAGACAGCAATGTTTGTTTATCCACATTATCCAAAAACAAGCAAACCTCATTTCTGCCCTTCAAAAATTCCAAAGCAAATGAGTAAATGCCTACTAAACTCATCAATAAAAGTAATTCTGTTTAAACTAATGTTTTGAAGAGAGCACGTTTGATCCCCCTCTCTGCCCTCCCCGTAGTGGGCACTGGCCCCCTCTTGCTCCCCACTCCGGTGTTCCTGTCTCTGAATAAATACAAAGCATATCTCACATAAGCATCCATAAAGCTCCAGTTGCAAGCATGGCTTATCATCTGCTGGAACAAATACTGTTGGTCTTATAATGACAGCATCTGCAAACACTGGATTCAAATCCAGTTGTACATCTGCCTGACTGGTTTGATCAGTCGGTCCATCTAAGTCCTAAACCAAGATAAGAAAATAACACGTGAAAAAATATACAGTTCACATTACAACACTGTACGAGACTATTTCCCTCGCGTAAAACATTTACTACGATCTTTCAATTTCGTCCGCCATGTCAAAAGGTCGGTAAAAGTTGCGTTGTTGTTGTTGATGTTGTTGTTGTTGTTGTTGTTGTTGCTGCAGTTGCCGATTTGTTGCCTATGTCCAGAACTCCATATTGCGCACTTTCTACCATCGAAGAAATAGCTAAATTTTACCGGAGATTGGAAATACCACCTAAGTTCCATGGGAGATGAGAGAAATTATTAATCCTTTACGTAAAATGGGAGGTTAAAACCCCTGCCTTACTCCCTTGTACCCTCTGTACCCTTAGCTTTCAAGTCTTTCCCTGCGTCACTCTCCTTATCACCATTAGTAGTGCAGTGCAGACTTCATCAAGGGATGACTCAAAACATAATTGTTTACTTAGAGAAGTTTTTGAGATAACACCTTTTAGAATCGTGCCAAATCATTCCGATTTATTCTTTGATATTTTTGCCGACTTGATACAGAACTACACTGAATATGCAAGTCGTTTCTACAAACGTTGGAACGAAACAAAGCCAAAACAAAGTAAAAGGTATCCAAGACACATGTTAAAAAATTGAAGGTCAGAGTGGGATGCAGCCCCAAAAACTCTTATAAAGTTAACAAGGGAGTGCCTCCTTATGAGCTCCCAAAAACTCCAACCTTGCCTTCCGGGAAATAGTTGTGGTATATCTCTATTATATCTTACTAAACGGAGTAACCAACTGGAAATATAACTTGCAGTCGCAGGAAATTTTTAATTTGTAATGTTGGGATACATTTTTTCGAGCCCTGTTCTCAAGCCGCCGTCTCTCTTGTTGTTTATGCCACCAAATAAAGTCAGGCGAACAACCACGGGGATCCTGAGAGAACCCCTGCCCTTTTTCTCAAAAAGATAAAAGGATGCTTTTTCTTGGAAAGTTGCGAAGCAATTTGTTGTACTCACATGGAGAGGGAACTTACAGTAGGGCATTCTTTCTTATTACAGTTTGCTTTCGTTGCTATTAAGCTTGAAACGGATGCAGTTTGGAAAATCCCTGTAATATATCCACCGTTTTGGTATAAAAAGCAGTATTAAAAGCTATGTCCGAGCATACCGATTTTTGTGAATTCAATCCTCCCCCTTTTAAACAATTCCAAGTTGTGCTCTTGAAGGATCACCAAAATCTAGATCCTCTAAGGTTGTCTCTCACCTCTCCGACCCCAGACTGTTCCTGATCACCTCGTTACTCATATTGTCCATTTCTATCGATTTTGGTAACCATAGGATCCAAGCAACTTACCATCAGATATGTATATTCAGCTCCATTGTTCATGTATGATAGTTTATACTTCTTTACGTAATAAGCATTCCCTTGATCTTGAAGGCCTTTCATGACGATGCGATTCACCTGATATTCTGCAGGAAGTTGAATCTGTAAATTGACATGCATTGATAAGGTGAGTAACATAAGGATTGAACTTAGGATAAAGTGATTTTTGACTGAATTGCACTGAAGTTGCAATTCATTTTTTACAGTCGTTAGAAAGAACTGTTTAAAACTATTCTGCAAATGTGAGCAAAGTAAAAGACAAGAGGGCACATTTCAGGAAACCTGAAGGTCAAAGGGAATTGAGACCCTCTCAAAAAGCGTCTTTAAATTTAATAAAGAAACTGCGCCCCTTTGAGCCGCCCAGAACTGAAATCCTGAGCCATAGGATATATACCAATAGAAGGAATGGTAATTAAAAAGGTACATATACCCCTTTCCTTTGCATCAGGGAATCTTGCATGCATCAAATTGCTGATACTTAATGTTTATAGAACAAAGTTAGCATCTTACTACAATTAATTCTGTACCCTAGCATATACGTTTTAACTATTACAATTTCAGATTCCTTCATTTTGGTTAACGGCTTCAGCTACTTTTTTAAGTACTTAGTGGCAGGCATAAAATATCCGCCATTATATCTCGCTAGTTAGTTATGAGTGTTCAAACTTCACAACAAGAGCACCCAGACTCATAGAGTCGAAGTTTTTTTCGCTTCATTAACTATGTACATTGAAAACTTCATGGGGGAAGAACAAGAAATGTAGATATTCTGACAAAAATATACTAACTTTAGTTGTTGTTTTATGATCAGTCTATTTAACACTTACATTCAAAATTTAACACATTTTCTGACAAGACAATAGTTGTCTAACAAAATAGTAGTCTAGCTCTACAAGGATATTTCGTCAACCCCTGATCCCCTCTTTCTACACCTGTAGCTATGACTACAAATATTATTGTTTCTATATTTGCTCCTACGTTGTATATTTAGGAGTGAATAATGTTCTTTCAATACGACAAAATGTTGCATAATATATTGCGTCTTCCAGTGTTTATCAGAAACCCTCCAATGTAGCTATGCTTCTACATAGCTACGCTCCTACACATTGTAACTTTTCATTGTAACCTACCTGGAGGAAAGGGTTTTTGTTAGTTGGGCTGGAGCACCAGGCATTGTTGCTTCCATTCATGCGGGCGAAATGAGGTTTGTGCGTTCTAGAAGATAAATTAATATGCAAGTTGAGTGAAGTGAAAATCAGCCAAGCAACCATGACTTACTTACTGATATTGAACAATGGCACCACAGGTTTTTCCTAACCTAGATCTCTCAAAACGTAGGGAAGTATTCAAAGTTCAGTAAACAGCGGCATAACGCATTGAGCCTGCCTTTAGGAAGAGAATTAGGGATTGCCAAAAAATTCGTCCACGAAGGACTCTGATGGATTTTGATAAAACTATAAGCTCCAGCCTATTGAACTCAACTTTTGCCAGATGCCAGGCATATTAGTTTTGCAACTGGATCAAACATATGTTCCCAACCAAACAAGTTTCACTACGGGACACACACTACCTCTCTAAACCATTGCTAGCAGAAAATTGTTTTGTCAGACTTGCCCTTAAGTAAACGACAGTATGTTTTCAAAAAAATTATGTTCGTTTTAAAAACTATTACGTAGTTTAACTTGTTAATCCTTTCCGGACAATTGTACTTTAGGGAGCAAATTTTGGGGCTCAATAAAATATTTGTAACAATTAATTACAGCTTCTCAAAAAAAGAAATTGCTGTACAAAAACTTCAAAATAATGCAGCCTACATCTCAAATGTTCGACAGATGTTATACCAGGGGGGCTGTGGCTCCCTGCCCTCCAGGCACTATACCAAACTTCTTTTATCCTTGCTGAACTTCTGTTACCCCCCCCCCCCCAGTTTCCATCACGTGAGATCTAATGTGATGTCCTGTGTCAGAAAGACCATATTATGTAGTGCATATGAATCCTACGGACAATCACTGCCAAAAGTCTTGGAGCACTAACACTATCTTCTGAACATACGTATCTGTGCAGCATCCCCTTCTCCCTGAAAATTTTGTGGATTTAAACTGCTTCTAAGCGCAGCACATATCTTTTCAGAGGACTGTCAGACAAGAAACTTTCAATTCAACATTGTTTTGTGGTGCTGTTGTTCTTTCTGCTTGGCGGGAATGTCATCTTTGTCATACAAAATGCTATAATCACTGGTGCTCATAGAACTTTTGGCAATGATGGTCAGTTTGGTAGGCATGAAACAGTGGTGGGTTTGTTACTACTTTCTTTACTGTTTATTGGGGGGGGGACAAGACATCCGCACAATTCTGGGTGGAAGTTCCAAGGAACACTTTTAGCTACCACGACTCAAAAATTCTAGTGTTCTTTGAAATTTATTGATGGTCACCTCCTTCTTCCCCTTTACTGTCTGCCACTTGCTTCAAAGTTACGATACCTTCACTTGCACTTTGAAGACACTAGGCAGAAAACGTGTGCTTTGAATTCTTCTCTGTGAAGACTAATCATTACAATCAAGGAGAGTAATTTAATATGCATATGCCCGTACAATCTTAATCAATAGAGAGATAGTTGAACGAGTTGCTTAATGTGAACTTAACACCAGAGTAATCGGTAGTTTTATGGATTGAAATTCAACGAGAAGCTTCCAAAGTAGTGAAAAATAAAGCTCAGTATTAGCATTAAAGTAAAGCTTTCAACCGGGGATTTTATAGTCATTTGATAATTCATTCCATTCCATTATCTGAACTAATATTATGGCACTTTTAGTATTGCTGAAGATATATTAGAACAGCTTTACTGGCTGTGCAAACATGCATAATAAGACATTGTTCGAAAAATTAATCAGGACACTATAAGCAAACACATGAAAATTCCCCTGTAGGCTATATGTAAATAATGCTAAGAACACAGATTCGGTCCATTTTAAGTTGCTACTTGGCCACTCTCCTGAAAATTTATTCGTGGAATTTAAAAGTACAGAACATGTGTGTTTTACTAGTAAAAAAATATAATAGAATTGGAGCTAAAGTGCTGAATGAAGTAGTAAGATGTCAATGATAGCGGTACAAACCCGATAAATCTTGGAGTAAGAAGGGGAGGGGAGTAAAATGATAAATGTTGCTTAAATGGATGCCAGCTGGCTACACATTTATAGAGCATTGTAGGGCCAAGTAATAAAAAACTGTACAAACAGATTCCTGCAAAAAATCTGAAGTAAACTATTGGCAAATAATAAGTGGGCATACTATGTATTAGTTGGTGCAACCTACACCTAACAGGGGTTGCAAAGAATATATCCTGAAAGATCATTCAGAAGATGCGAAAATAATGCTAACGGCTTTTTCTTAGATACATTGTTGATTTCTACGACGTATGAAGAGCTGTAGTGTTGGTTATCAGAACTAGGCTATCCGGATCTCATTCTTTGTGGTTCATAGTTACAATTCAATATTAAACCTCTTAGTCTGATCAGTGAAGCAGATTATTTTTTGGCCAACTACAAATCGAATTGTTGCAGTATGTTCCATTAGAGATTAAAGGGGGCCCAGGGGGTCAAATACCCTCCTGAAGTAGATTAGGCGGCACTTTGACCTCAACAAGCTTAAGATTTGCAAAACTCCACCTTTGTTAAGTACTATATTCTCTTCAGTTTAAGAAATATTTCTGTAATGCACGGGAGATTTTTCTTGCGATGCAAGGGTATAATTTATCAAGGTGCTAGCACATGATTTGTATGAAGAATTTCACAAGGTCCAGGTGACTGGAAATTCGAATATCTCTTTGCTGGACATCTTATATTAGTTATCTCCCCAAGGTGAGATGTATAATAACCATTTATCTATTTTGATAGAGACAATATCCCCTTAAATGAAACTGTTAAGTTTAAAATGGAGAATTGCTAACGGAACTAATTAAATTATAAAAGCTAGTCGAAACTAACAGGCATATGAGTGCCAAAGCAGTAGTGTCACAGTCGTCCCGCTTTTTGCAGAAATCATAGGTAATTTTCAGGCTTGACAATAAAAGTAAGCATGATGATTATTCATAAGTATATTCATCTTCATTATTTAACTTTGGTTATTTACAATAGTATTAAAACACTAATTAAGACCAACTTAAATTATACGAAGAATTAAAAGAGAAATCATCTAAAAATGGCAAAAACATCTGGTACCATGGTCTGTTTATAATAATTATATGCACATTCCGCACGTACACTCTTTGTCTGTCCGAATGTTATTTTATTTTGTCTATAAAACGCGCAAGTGGTGGTTCGTTTTATACTATCATCAAGGACATTCCAACAAAACTTCCTCTGAATGATAAGGATTCTACTCCGTACGATATTGCCTTTGCTTCTGGAATTTTGCAAAGCTCTTTTTTCTAAGATCATATGTTACACACTCTTTCTAATAAAATTCCCCCGTACAGTTGATGGATTCGTGTTATTCAATGACTTGTATGTGTCAACAATTATGGTTGCAAACCAGTCGGTCAAATTCTCATGCTACACTCGCTACACCCCTCACTCAAAAGTCCTTCGGCATATCGCAACTTTTTAGAACTAAGTTAGGTGTGGTTTTAGTTAAAATGCGTGCTGTTCCTCGAAGGACCTTCCTAGATCCTGCGCAACTCCTTTAAGTGACACCAGTACTATATAACAATGGCACGAGCCAATTAAAAAATCATTTTAAAGGATTTATTCTGCTCTTTTGTATTGCAGCTTCACGATATGTCCACAAAACGGGCATAAAATTCAACTAAAAGAGGATAGTAGTTTTCTAACAGAAGACAGTTTAAAGACCGTTCACATATTATGTCATCAGAGAGGGGGAGGGGGTTTACAGAAATGCTTATCTTTGAGGGGTGAGGTGGTTTGATGACATAAGCAAATGGTCTTTTCCAAATCCATCTCTTCACAGTTCTAAACATTATACACTTACTATGTGTGCAGTTGTAATTACTGTGTATCATGCATGATGCATGTTAATTCGAGCTCTTTAATGTGAACCTGTTAGTTGTTTTTAGAGAATAACACGTGTTGCTTTTGTTCTTAAATACCAACGTATATACGTTAAGGCATATGCCAATGATCCTTGGTCTATCATCTGATCTACCATCATGTTATGAAAAATATTAGAACATTAGCACACAGCGCCAGGACACCTAAAATTGTGTTTTGCAAAGTTGAAGGTGTTTGATGAAGATAAAAGTTTGAACCGTGATTTCAGTATTTTCCATTTACTGGTTCACACGTCAGATAGTTCGGACACATGCATAACATTGCTAGATGCACGCATGTGCACTGATTTCTTTATTTCCGCAAGTTCTTTATGTATGTTGTTTGATTCTAAATCAAAATTGATTCGGTCTCTGCAAAAGCACAAATAACAGGCTAACTGATAGGTGACAAGTTAGATTTGTTCCCATACTAGGCAGAAATAAACTAATTTTTGAAACCAAACGTCAGATGAAATGCTAGATCAGTTATTAGATAACTTGCACAGGTAGTCCTGTCCCCTTTAACTTTTTTGTAAGCAAATCAAACGGATAATAATAATGAGCTCGAGGTAATATATCGAGTATAGTGTAGGCATGACTCTTGACGTATTTTGAATATCACCACTATACTCCATTAAGAGTTCTGCTCAAGATAGGGAGGGGGGGTGAAGCAAATGATGACATAATTCAAGAGGGGGTAAAAGCAATGATAAAGTTTGATTACATGGGGAGGGGAGCATCTAAAATTGCAAAAAAACTGATGACATTATATTTGAACGGTCCCTTAAAAAAGCTATAGGAGTAGGACGAGATTTAAAGGAAGAGAGGCGAGGGTGAACGATGGCCTCCCAAGTTCGATTGTTGTCTAGCGTAAAGATCATTGATGGTGCTCAATGCAAATGATCATCATTTGGGAGCTTTAATTTTTCATGATTTAACAAAGTCTTCATTTCCTAAGCAGTACTTTCCTTATTTTGATAAATTATCGTATATAGATATTCGGATCATTATTATTGCCATATGAAAAGAGAAGGCAAGGAAAGAAAAACTGAGATAGAAAGAGCTCAGATACAGAAATATGGATTGGAAAATAAAGACAGGAACATTGAAAAATAAGAGGGAAAAATGAACATAAAACAGAGACAAAAAATCAAAGATTCAAAAATAGAGAAAGAAGATCAGACAGAAGTACAGAGTCAAAAAAGGAGACAGAAAACAGAGGCAGAAATAAAGAGACAGAGACACAGGGACAGGAATACAGTGACAGAAACACAGAGACAGAAACACAGAGACAGAAACACAGAGACAGAAACACAGAGACAGAAACACAGAGACAGAAACATAGAGACAGAAACACAGAGACAGAAGCAGAGCCGAACAGAGATACAGAGGTAGCAACAAAGACAGAAAAATAGAAACAGATAAACAGAGACTTACCCATCGTCTGAGGAAGCAGTGAATGCACTATTCCCGACTCTAATGGCACTATTGCAATCTAGATAAAAGGGGTTCGCGTTAAAATTTTTATGTTGATCAAAAGTATGTAAGATGAATGGAATTCATTAAGAGCAGACATGCTATTTCATTTATCTCTGGCTAATTGCTTAGTATTATGGTACTTTCATTTACTTTCTCTTTACCTTGTTAGACAGTAGGCGTAAATTAGCTTTTATTGTAGCTACCGTATGCTTATCTATTGTAACTAAATATACAATAATAGCCATAATGATAATAATGCCCATGAGAGAAATATGAAGCACATTGCATATATTGTGCCCTCATATATCTGTAGGTATCCTTATGTATCCGAATCCATACGTATTGGTATCCATATGGATCCATATATGTAGTGGCGAATGTTAAGGGGAGCGAGGGGGAAAAGGCCATCGAGAAAGTAGATTAATCAGTATTTTGACACATAGTTGGGTGGTTACTAAAATATAGATAGTCGGCAAGTACTACTTGGCAAAAGTACCACCGGTGCTCCCTTGCAGGTTTTACGAAAATCCTCCACTGCTTATATGTCCATTTGAATCCGTATGTATTTATATGTATCCGTAGCTAGGGCTGTCAATAAGGGAAATCTAGATCTGCAATTTATTTTTATGGGTACTATACTGAGGAATAATCCTTGATTTATATAAAATAAGCAAAGTGCACCTGATATGTAGGCATGGAAACCATGCAAATTACGTTGCTGCGCGTATGGGGGAATAAAGTGCTTTTATAACAGTTTACTTTGAAGGGAATCTCTCGAATTAGGTATACAATGTACTCTGCACAGATTGCTTTCTAGAACTGCACAATTACTTTTAGAACTGCACGTTTTGTGTAGAACTGCACGTGAAAAAGGCTGTCCGTAGCTACTATCCATCTGTATCCGTATGTAGAGGATGAAGGCCTTGTCAGAATGATACTTTTATTTCGACTGTTCTCTTTAGGCAGCAGTCATTTAGTATCAGGGGAGGGGGTGGAAGCAAATGACAAAATAACTCTAAAAATTTTGTCCTCCTATGAAACATTGAAACATTATTTGGAGCCCCAGTCTGAGGACACACAAAATATCCCCAGCTATGCAAATAGATTGAATGCAAATGTTAAAATTGTCACAGACCTCGATAACAGCAATCATCGATGCATGAAACGCAAGATACTGTGATATTGGACTTTCGTTAATATTTTCGATGCTTACTTATTGCGTGCAACTTTGCTTTTTTGAAGGTATTATTCGAGAGGTCCTTGGCGTAACGTTGAAATTTTTCCATTCACATTAACATATTAATGGCATGATAGTGTCACCAAATGCCCTAGCAATAATGTGGTAACAAATCTACATCATTGTTTTATTGCTAGTACTCTTAGTCAGAGCGGTATTGGGAATAAAGGGGATGGAAAATTTCTGAAAATTAGTAATTGGGGGGCTAGAAGAAATGGTGAAGCTGGAGAACAGAAAGCATGAAATTTTGCTGGACAACTTTTACACTTGTCTTCACACACTACACGACTTTTTGTATAAAGAACCTAGCTCAAGGCCTAGTTCCCAAAGTTTCTTATGTTTGGACCTCCAATGATCAAATTGTAGTACTAAAAGTTCCTTTACAGTTCCTTAATTGTCAGCGCACAATTAGTGCCATAAAAAAGGTACAAACACATATAAAACATTGAAATCCTGAATATTGTTCTTAATTTTGGCTGTAACGCAAGATCAATGAAAAATGAAGGACTTGACACAAGCATAGCAAACAATCTATAAGGATTTTGGCTGTAAATGAATGGAACCGCCTTCCTAATTCTAGATGGTTTGGTGTTACAAAAATGTTTCGAATTGAAAAGTTCCTTAGGGAATTTTCCTCTAGCAGAATGAATTCTTTAAATATTTCGGCATTCTACATGTAGGTTCCTTACAAAGTGGTTCCTTATAAAAAAGCGTGTATTAATTTATCTAATCAAACCAAAATATAGTGCAAATGATTTGTTATGGAACAGTGTTTTTTGTTTCTAAGTAAAGGAAAGCCACCTCCAAGGAGAAATTCTATTTCACTCATGAGACCTTCGAAATTAATTAATTGGGGAGAATTGAAATAAAACTGTGTAGCAAAATTTCTGTTCAAGTAAAAGGACTACATGAGAGATCCATACAAAATCACGGTTTAAAGAAATATTTTGATAACTTTTTCTCAAAAGCACTGCTTTGGTCAAGCTCCTGTGGTCCTTTGAGAAACATGGTAATCACATAGCGTTCCAATTAAGGAGGATTCGATGACGTACACGGAATTTTGTATTAGCAAGTGCTTTATAAGCAAGATAGTACTCGGACAAGAAAGAACATTGAAGTTTTGCTAAATGGAGCCTTCAAGTGTATAAACGCATTGAACAATACTTATATTCAATAGTTTTCAATTATTCATCTTTACTTGTCTTCTGACAGCCTTATGACAGTATATTTTTCTTGTCTCTAAGTATATCTTAAATGAACGGCAAGTGCAAAGTTAAGGAATTGCTAAGGAATTTTTGAGTACTCAAATTCGGTCGCCAGTTATGGAATTTTCAGTACTGTACCTTAACCAAACTTGTTTATAAGAAATGCACAGAGTTCTGTTGATAAGTATGAATTTATTGGCTTACCTTGACTTCTAACAACGGCTGATACTACTACAAAAAGTAGTCCTCCAATCAGCCAGTTCTTCATTTTTAAAGTTACTCGATATTGAACGGTACTTGATGCTGAGATTATACTCAACTGTTATCATCGACTTATGTATGTAGCTTTGTTGTCTACGTCAACTTTTTGAATGTACAGCTGAGCTCCTGATCAAATTCAGTATGCATCTGATGCAAGCTCACCAGTACTAAGTAAACACACAGAAATTAATTCTAGATATAGCTACGTACATGTCTTTTGTCTACAATGGATTCCATTAGGAATGGCAATGCACTTTATCGATTAAACAGAGCTTTTTAAACCGTCCCTGCTGGCCTCCTCTCGAAAAAAGGGGTAGAATTGGGTGATTTCACCAGTTTATCGACAAGATTGGAGGTGATCAATTATTCTACGCAATAAGGGGGATTTGTTTCAATATCACATTCTCTGTTCCGTGGCATGCTACCGGAGTTTTGAGTCCTGGGTGCTGCAAAGCAAATTTGCCAACAGGTTTGAACAAGGCACTATCATAGACCACAGGCATTATTTATTACACCAACTGCTACCGAAAAGACAAAGATTCACCTACGCATATGCAACAGGTGGAAAGTGTGGGCCCCACAACCCCTGCATTGGCACAGCGGCACGATCCTGCCTGTATTTCCTATTGACTAATATTTCCAGATCGATTTGCGTGAAATATTCACTGTGATGCATCACGTGGCTAAAAATGAAAGATCTGGCATTCGATTATTCGAGTACTACCCAATAACTCGAGCATTCGCTACCTCAAACGAACTGTCAGTTCCCTCCGGTGGGTCAGCTCTCACTGTCAAGTGTAAGCACCCGTGTTTTTAAAATCTCTGAGAAAGGGGTTCAATTTGATGCCAAGCTATGACACAGCAATTTGAAAAAGGAGCGTTTTAGAGAAAAAACAACAAATATTTTAGAAAAGGGGTTTTTTTACGTTCAATTTCAACTTTTGTCTTTGATTTTCTAAAATCAAGGTTTAATTTTTCTCTGGTTTCAAAGAAAAAAGGGGGTAGAATTTTGAGCTAAAAATCAGAGAAAAGGGTCCATTTGCTGGAACTTCAGACGTGGGTGCTTACAATTAATAATGAAAATTGACCCACCTGGCAGTCCCCTCAATTTAGGTGTCCTGTAGAAACACAGCTCGAGTTTTCGATAACAAACGTCAATTTCCCATGAGGGTTTGAGGTATGAAAACAAGTTCATAATTTAGTGGGCGAAGTATTTGTATCTACACCTGGAATTAAAAGCATTTCGATCATTTGAAGCGGACGAAATTTGCTAAGGCATTTGCCATGTTTAATGCGGGGGGTCATGTTTAATGTACAAGGGTGATAGAAGTTTTGAGGCAAATGGAACAGTTTCTTTACCCCATTCAAAAAGTTCAATAGTATTTTAAAACCCCATTTTAAATACTGAACATATTTCCTACCCCAATAATATTGCAACTCAAGTCATGCATTCACATTTCATATACTTAATAGTTCATTATGGCATTGTGGTGATGAAAGAAGATTTAATTGAGGAATATGCAAAGACTTCTGCAAAAGTCCATATTGGAGGGCTCAGAAATTTAATAACGGTACGTTTAGTGTTGAAGATTTGGGCATTTCTGAATGGTTGATCTTGGGTCAAGAGCTTGAGAGTACGAAAAAGCGCAGCCTGCATGTGAAAGAAAGGGAATTTGAAAAGGTAAAGGAATCAAAGAAATAAAGAATACTCAATAATACTTGCTCACATAGCTTTCTGAATGCACACGTAAAAAATTTAATGTTTTGAAATTTACTTTTAAAATATATTTATGGTGGAAATGTATTAAAAAAATTTGATGCCTACCCACCGCAAATTACCAAGGCAATTGATATTCCAATAAAGCAAGGCTTAAAATTTGATGTCCTTCCTAAACTCCTTCCGTCCCATCACCATGCTATGCGCATGTCCAGTGACAAATTGTTCAAGGATCAAAGCAGTTTTGGCATTATTGAAATAGACACAGTTGAAACCAACCCTTTCCTATGGATTCAGCATTAGTTCAAACATAGGTTCAAATGATTTTATATGACTTAACAGCTCATTAAAACATAAGCAACTCACGAAATATAGTTGGCACTCAAAATGAAATAAACGGCAACCTTCTCAGAAATGACCCTTGGTGTAAACAGAGGCGTAGCTACTGAGAGGCGTGGGGTGCCACACCCAAATATTTCCAAAAAGTGAGCTCAAGGGGGAAGAGCTCAAAAATTCGACGAATAGGTACATATTAGACTTAAACTTGAAGGACTGAATACGAGAAAACTTCGTTCGAAAAATCTGACGGTCTGATGGTCTTCCGTGCGGCAAGTGCAATTTTTCAACAATTTCCCAATATATGCTTGTGCGCCAAAGTGCTTTTCAGAGAAAGTTTCCCCATGCGCCTCATCGCATTTGGACTTCCTGTGGTTGGTGGCTGTTGTTGCGCATTACGCCTGGGTTCCTGTTTGTTGTGTTCATTGGTTGTGTTGTTGATGTTTACAACGTACGATCGAAGTAAAAGTAAGACCATAACAATAACGAACATCTGCTGTTGAAAAGATGGCTCAAATTCAAAGAGGAGAAGTAAAACAGAAACTGTATGATATGTTCAAAGGCAAACTAGAAACTGACATCGTTGATATGGTTTATGCCGGTTGCAATTACAAAGGTTTGCCATTTTGTATGAGATATTTTGAATGCCGTGCGTAACTTACTGCTCAAGTCATACTTCCCTGAGAGAGACAATAAAACACTGGCTTTTTTAATAGTGAAAAATTTTCGACTCTACATTTTCTAGTCATATGGTTCTCTTTTATCATTGGCAGTAGCTACTGCGTAGTGGACAGGGTATATTCACGGAAGTGAACCGTAGTGGTTGAGGTAGGCCATAGACCAAAACGTAACTGTAGATGTATTGAAAGAGGAAGCCAAGTAGACCATATGTAGCAGTCTGTTTGACAATTGGAAAAACTAAAACGTACTGCCCATCATACAGTACCAAGGTAGAGACTTCTTTAACTCCTATGACCAAACGTTGAGTGTACTATGGTATCTCATGCATTTACTTTATGCAATATGATGCAATGAATCTACATGAATATATACATAGATAAATAGATAACTAAGTATGAATATTTATACATTTATAATTTATATATATATATATATATATATATATATATATATATATATATATATATATATATATATATATATATATATATATATATATATATATATATATATATATATATATATATATATACGCACACACACACATACATACATACATACAAATAAACATACATATTTATTTATTTGTATCTATACAGACACATGTATATGCATATACATATGCAAATACATAATAATGATAATTACATAGTAATACATAATATGCATATCACATTGAAATGTGATTTGATGTCAAAAGGAAGTTTTGTGTCAACTTTAGCTGAAGAAGCCATCTCAGCACTTTCAAACATGTGTCATGTTCCTGAGAAAAGTGCAGTACAGCCTGGCAAAGCTATTCCACAGATTCAGCCTACTAGAACACTATATGAAAGCAATGAACAGAGAATTAGAACCACTAGAAGAACAATGTACTTGCTGAGAGGTCTTCCAGGCAGTGGCAAAACATACCTGGCCAAGTATTTTCAGTAGATTGTTATTGGGAAATATAGGGCCCCAAATGCCATTCACATTTACCAGTATTTGAAGTCCTTGTGGCACATCACGAATTTGTACATTTGGTCATTTTTAAGTCTTGAAATGATGTATGGAAGATATTTTAAGCAAAAGTTTATCCATAGTTATTAGTATAAAAAGTCTCTTTGCTGCAAATGTTGAAAGACAATATTTTCTCAATGTCATCATTTACCTAAGTGTTATAGATATATACTATTTAGTAGGTATTGGATGTTCAATCCTCTCCTAGTGATTAGTCAGCATATAATGTATTTCTTCATTTTGGCCCATTATTCAAGTGGTCATGCTATAATCTACTCTTTTTTGCATATGTAAGGTGCTATTATATCACTCCTTCTATTTCATACAGATGTCTTCACATTTGTGGGCTTTGGTAATGCCTCCCTACCTTTTTAGTTGCTTTGGCAATGTTTGGCAATGCTTTTTTGATGATAATTTTTCTTTTCCAAACATAGCAAATTGAAGCAGCCCAGAGATATTGTACTATCAACAGATGATTATTTCAGAGTTGGAACAGAGCATAGGTCATTGTGATAAAGTTTTAATTTCATTTTACTTATTGAGCATATTATTCTTAGCTATCTCTTATACAAATACTGTATATTGTCATACTATATACAGCTGTATTTGTAGGCAGGAAAGTGAGTTGAAACCTTAAGAGGTTTCAGACATTGCTTAACAATTTTCTCCATATGTTGATCCTTCAGTCCAGATGCCATGTGAAGTGAAAGTGAATTATTGAGCAAACCTTTTGGTGCCAAAATGGTTCTGCTGAAAACAGGGATGGGTGGGTACTGAAAGGTTGGGGAGCAAAGATCAGTAAGAGTCCAAAATCTTAGCATTTTAAGTGCCTCCCTTATATCAAAGTTTTGAGATTATAAACAGATAAATACATTCACATTAGGTGCTTAATGTCAGCAATTTAACTGTTACACATTGTTGTGAGTAGTCTTGGGGCACCAGTCTGGTTGGTAAGATTTTTTGTTCTGCTTGGCATAGGTTTCTATTTGCCAGAAGCAGGAACAAAACTAATGGGAGACAACAGGCATTGCCTGTCTACCTAAAATATGTTCAAGATGAAACTGTTTTTGCCTAGACCCAGAAAATTTGATGTAGCAGTAAATAAATCAGTGTCTATCTTTTGATAATGTGTACTCTTTGAGCTTCATCAAAGGAAGATACAGTTCATCCTTGATTGTCTGAACAGCTCAGGTGAAATTCCAGAACAGGTGTCCAGATAAGCTGAATATTTGGGTAATTGAGGATGCCAATATTTTCAAGAAAATAAAAAATAAGGGGTGAACAAACCTATTCTATAGTGTCTTAAGTATTAATACAAAACCCATAATAAAAATTTCTCAAAAATTTCTCAAAAATCTTTTTAGCTCCCATCTCTCATAAATTCATTAATGTAATTGTGTTTATGCTAGTTTATTCCTCTTGAAATCTATGCAATCTCAAGTACATATCAAAGGCTTCCATGGCATTTTTATGACTCATGGGGCACACCAGAGCATACCACCCACAAATTAATTACTGCATCCTGATCAAAGCACATGTATGGGATGATATCCAATATCAATAAACTGTTTGGATAATCAAGGTGTGCATAATTGAGGATGTACTGTATGTAATAATTTTTGAATTGGGACCTTTGCTTGGCTTTATCCCCACCTTTTCATCAATAGCTTTGCATTTGATCAGATGCCACCATTCTCTAACTTAGTATACATTCAGCCAACATTTGTTAGTGAATTTAGATTTTGCATTGGAACATCTATTTTTAGCTATTTGCAATGCAGTTTGATAAATGGTTTGATCTTTCCTTCCAGGTTTGATTTCAAAGGTGATAGACTGCAGCAAGCTCATGACTGGAATTTGGCAAGAGGTATGCTCCTACTCAAATCTTTGACAAAGTGATTTTTGTTTAGAAATTAACAAAAGGCAACTAAAATGCTTGATTTAGCACCAAGTATTTTATAAGCATAGCTCTGGTTCAGCTTTACCATAAGTATGCTTAACCATTTAAAAAATTTTGCCCTAAAAGTATGCATATTCTTTATGCTTATATTTCTTTTTGGTTTAGGGTATAGTATTTGCTTATATACTTCTAATTGATAGTCAGCTCAAATTCTAGTCTAGGATAAACCTTTTTAAGTTATTGTTTATATTCATGTTTTTCTTTGTTGCAGGACTTGTTTTGTCTTGTAGCTCATGAATCTAGAAACCTTTGGAATCTGGAGCATCAATTTTGAAAATTTCTTTGTATTGCAGTACAGGGTAGCATTGTCCTTAATTTTTCTCCAATCTTACCCTAATTGTGCTAATAGCTGTTATGCTTATAAAAAGACTTAGTGTATACCACGTCATATGAATTTTTAAGTCACATCTTTTGATGTTTTTTCATATTTGTAGCAAGGGCCGCAGCACAAGAAGACGGAGATCATAATATTTTCATAGACAACACAAACACTCAATCTTGGGAGATGCTACCATACGTGTCTATGGTATAAAGTCATCTGATTGTTTAATACCATAGTTGCCAAATTTTTGTTATCAAAATGCTGCAGAAATGGATGTGAGAGTGTGGTGGAGTCATGGGGTTATTAGGGAAACCATCAATACATAGTAATATCTAAAAAACAACATAATATATCAGAGCCATGAAAAGTAATGGTTCTAAGAATGATTAGTTTTTGAGCTGGGGATTGATGATGAATGGACTGTGCGAATTGCCAAGTTCCAGTATATTTGCCGATAGACAATTTGTGGATGTTATCTCAATGTGAAAGAAATGCTGGAGATCTTACAATGTTTTGATTGTTGATTCCATTTCTTTGAGCTATCATTAGATATTCATTAACTATACCCAAAACAATATTATTATACTGGAATAATGATGTGATGTTGCATTTGTTCAGACACATACGTAGAGCTATCAAGTTGCAAAGCTGAATGTGAGTGAGATTTTGTTTGTTTACTGTCCAGAAAAATTTTGGGGGTATTTCTGGTAACTTTTCATTGATGCCAAATGCAGTACCACTCACTGCTCAAGGCTAGAGGCTCACAGAAGCTTAGCAAATTGACTTCACACAAGGTACATTGCCTAAGAAAAACATGAATCTGCAAGGAAATCTGGAAACAAGTGGATTACACTTTCAAGTTTTGAAAGGATTACCGCACTACAGTTGTAGCTCCTCAATGTACCTTACCAACCTTTTAACACTTCTCATTTTCATTTATCAAAAAGAGGCATTCTTGAAAGTTCGTTTTTTGTACCCAATTAAGGGTGAAGTTCTAAATTGTGTCACAGGAGCGAGCTATAGGGTCCCAGTGGTGGAGGCACAGGAGTGTGTGGGTAGGGTAAACATCCCAATTTTTTTGAAGACGTGGTAAAAACATATACCGAAATATCGTTCGCTCTAAAATTGATAAGAGAACTATTGAAGTTTCAATGATTTGATCTGCCGTTTTCCATTTGGAAAAGACGTATCTCTTTGTTGAAAAATGATATTTCCCTACAATTTACAGGACGTGCTCAAACAAATTTTCCCTGGGCTTGTCCCCTAGACCCCTAGCCTTCTCTGTATTTGCGTTACAATCACAGGGGCCATCTTTAGCTTTTAGGCTGAACTCGCTCTTCTGACCTCCTCCCACCCGCAAAGAAAGGATCCTGGCTACGTCACTACATAAATATGAGAGTGAGAAATTGCTGAAACGCATTAGTCTATCACCCAATGCATAATACTACATACACTTTATCCATACGTTTTACTTCTTGTCTTATCCATGTGATCTTTTTGTCTCTCTACTATGCAGGCACAACAGTATGGCTACAATATCAAAATTTTAATGCCAAACAGCCCTTGGGCATGGAATGTGGATGAGCTTGAACGGTAAGTGAAGAATATATAAGCAGATGATTTGATTACAGGGCAGCGCTTAGACTTGGAAACGATTGGATCCCATACTTCGTGGATTGACACGTATGATGTCACCGACACTAGTTTGTAATTAATTTGTATGCTAAGATTGTCCTAGTTTGTACGTTTTTAAGATCGCATGTCTTTACAGACTATCTCACTGCTCGTTTGCAAGCTCACACCATATTAAATCATCATCTATTGTTGCTCTATATAACATCTCCTAACATCACTTTGAGTGCAATAGGCAAGAAAGTAAATTGCAATTGATCATGTTTTTGCATTCATCTTCCGACTATGTCATCGATATGAAATTTATTTTCAACTGCTTTCCTGCGTTTAGTTGTTGCATTGTATCACATAATCAAATATATTTCATAGCACTTGTCTGTATGTTTCAGGAGGAACACCCATGGTGTGCCAAAGAAAACGCTGATAAAAATGCTACAACGCTTTGAGAGAAATGTTACAGTTGGTAAATTATTAAAGCAAGCACAGTCTTTGAGTATTAAAAGTGGCAGTAGTAGGTTAGCAGAATCAATGGAAATGATGGAGAATGATAATGTAGTAAGTATAGAAATTACTGTATATAACGAGGTTAAAAAACTTTCAACTTTCCTGTGGTTTCTATTGTTTTATCTATTTTATATATTAACAGTAGTTTTCATAAAGTTAGTCTTATGTCATTATGATACTTTTTGCTTACTTAAGCTCTTACATAAATTTAAGTGCTGTAGTTACTACTCTTTAGCATGATTTTTACAGCTAATTGTGACCGATGATCAAATGCCGCAGCAAGCTGACGGAACAAGTACCATATTTGTTGATGATTATGTGAATCCAAACGAGAAACCAATCCAATTACTTTCTGGTGAAGAAATTTCTGATAAGCTTAATGGGGAGGTTGCTTCGAGACTAGCCTCCTCTTATACTTCACGTGTGCAAAGTTCTGGTGACGTAATCAGTGATTTAATTGATGAAGAGATTGGAACCGCTTTGGCAGGCGTCGATTCTCAACATGGGCCGAAAGGTTCCCCAACATCTGTGAATAGAGAGGATCTGAAGTTCTTAGAAGAATGTTTTCCAAATTATGATAGAGATATTCTAGAGTCTGTGTATATGAAATTTAAGGGAGATATGCAAAGGATCTGTAATGGAATAATGGAACAACCACTTGTAAGAATGACGTCATTAGATGGATTTGGAATTGACAGTGACAATTCTGATGATGTTATTGGGAAATCGATTGAGAGAGGATCTGATTCTTCTCGAAATGTGGATGGGATAGAGACAGAAAATGAGCGTCAAGCTGACAAATATTGCGGCACTGCCTCAACTGCTAGATGTAATAAAGATAATGAGACCTTTGTTTTGAAGTTGGACCGAGACTTCATCTCTGCCATAAAGAACTGTTCCGGAGCTAGTTTTCCATTATCACTCGGTAAATTTACTCTCATTATGGAATTTTACAATTATTTCTATTTCATCACCAAATACATTTAAATTAAATAAATGAATATATATGAATATTAAAAATATTTGTTTATGTATATAGAGGACAATTCAAAAATATAATTCCTTATAGCCTAGACGTTTCGATTAATATCTTCTTCAATACTAGACATACAATGCTATCGGGCTTATATTTCCCATGGATATAACAATAGGGTGAGAATAGGTCTTACCCAAGGAGAGCCTACCTATTAACTATCATAACTACTATCAAAAAGGAATTAAGGTAGAGGACTGAAGCTGTGAAAAAGTAGTAGTATAGTGAAATGGTTAGATAAAAGACATTTGTGAAAGTGAAAATGAATACTAGGCAAGGAAATATATGGTGAAATGCCGGAGGGCGAAGAATATAAGGGCAAGAATGCCAAAAGTTAAAAAGAATCTTCAATTCTCGCGTTAATTCCCGCCGGTATAAAACTATCTAACTTAAATTGTATATACTTGAACAGGAGGAAGAGAGCAGAACTCTTTCAAGGAATAGGCATGAAATTGATGTTTTTGTCTTTTTTGTCTTCAGTGCTGTATTTGCAATGGAAGAGCGTATGGTATAGCTAAAGAAACTTAAGGATAGTACATAGTCTCTCTTATCAGGGCCCACAGTTTGTCACTAAGTTATACGTATGCATGTATGTATGTAAAAATACCTTCACAGTACGTGACAGGACTGAGTACAGTACTTGTTTTAAGCCTAGTGTACAAAGGATATGTAAATTAAATATAAATAAATGTAAATGTATGTGTATATATATATATATATATACATATATATATATATATATATATATATATATATAAATGAGAAGTAATCAGTCCTTCCAATACAGTGCTCGATACCGTACAGTAGAGCAGAATATATATAAATTAAAACTACTATGTGCTCTCGACAAGCCTGTTTCGTGAACGGTATTGTTCACTCATCAGGAGAATAAATCGAGCAATATTCCGCTAGCACATATAACTGTTAATAAAGCTAATCTTTCGAACTATCGATTGTTCGGCGATGATATATTTATTTATGTATACGAGATGACAGCCATCATATATATATAAATATATATATATATATATATATATATTTATATATATATATATATATATATATATATAAATATATATATATATATATATATATATATTATATATATATATATATATATATATATATATATATATATATATATATATATATATATATATATATATATATATATATATATGATGGCTGTCATCTCGTATACATATATATTTATATATATATATAAATATATATATAAATATATATATATATATATATATATATATATATATATATATATATATATATATATATATATTATATTTATATTTGATTTACATATCCTTTGTACACTAGGCTTAAAGCAAGTACTGTACTCAGTCCTGTTAAATTTTTTAAAATTTATTATTTTAAAGAAGAAATAAGCTTTATATTACTATATAGTACTTCCATAAATGAGTTGATGATGCTAGATATCTTCAAATCTTTGGAAATATAGATGTGTTTAATTGGTCATTTTCTATTCAAGGGGCACATTTTATAATCACTAGTAATGTGTGGACTTTAGAGTATTTCATTGCTTTTCTAATGTTGATATATTTGTGTCCATTTGCGGGAACTTTCTTTAAATGTGGTTTCTTACTCGTCTGTGCTTTCAGATGAAGTCAGAGAGGAAGATACGGTATTACCTATTTCAAATCACATTGCCAAAGAAATTTTCCACAATTGGGAAGATTATTACAAGGTAAAGTTGTTCACCTTATATTTCCAGTGACAGTTAAATTTCATGTAGCATTGCTTTGAGTTTGCAAAAAGCGTTTCTTGAAACATATGATGTCCTACATGTGAAGCGGATAAATTCTTGTGTGGAATCCAAATTGTAGTAGCATTGGAGTTTGAGATGGGGCTTTCCTATGTCATTTCGAGTAGCTTTGTTTCATACGAAAACTTCACTACTGGCACGTGTCGTTCATGTACAATAGTCGCCAAATGTCCTGGGACGCTTTGCACTTTTGTAATTCTGCAATGAACTGTCAACCCCCCCCCCCTTCTCCTGAAACAAAATTTTGGTGTTTGGAGAGAAGCGCGTGCAAAAGTGGGAAATTCCACGTGCACGTTCAAGTATTCCATAGATGAGCCAATATTGTTCTAGGAGGAAGGGATGTACGTGTACGTTACAACGATGGCAAAATGTAGAGGAATATTGTTTTTATCCGTTTATTTGCAACTGTCCCAAGGACTTTTGGCGGGTAATGTAGATTAATCTGTATACTTTTCTTTTTAGACTAAAAGAAAAGGAACTATGGACGAAAACCGGACAGGTCTGTTTTGAGGCACTTCGAGGTTCTATGCAAATGTCTCCTCAAGCGTTGATGTTTGCAATTGAACATCAGCTATAATTTAATACGATTGTTATCTTCATAATTTTCTTGAAATATTTCTCGAGTTTTGGTAAATCTAACTATCGGCAGAACACACTTTGAAAATATTCAGAATTTCAGAGAAGTTCGCATAATTGCTCGAAAGAGCAGAAATATTCTGTAGCATACCGACAGTAGTATTTTCTTCCGACACTCAGCAGAACATAAAACGACGAACAACAACTTAAAGGTGAAGCTAAATGTCTAACCAGATGCGAATGAATTATGGTAAAAGAGTGCCGGACAAAACAAGTCCTTGCTGTATCTTTCCGCTCTTTCATTTGCAATTATGGTGATTGGAATCAAGCGTGGATCAAGGAGGAATGGGGGGCTATGCCCCCCAAACGGTAACATTTCGTATCGCAAAAATTTTTATTCAGAAACATGCCACATGAATTAGACAAGAAAATGAATAGGAAATGAATTGAGTACTCTACACAACACTCCAAAAGTTTTAGAAGGCGTGGCTATGGGAATGTTTTCCCCCACATCATCTATTTCTAAGAAAAAGTCTGGAGGCCCTACTGAAAATTGTGAAAATCCTATATTCAAGACATATCTGTTTGTACAGTTGACAATCTACCTAAGCACATGCTTCAGAACTTTTGTAGAGAATATCAAATGAAGGATATATTTCGCTTTGCAATCGATCCTATCATCTAAAAAGAAGACAGAATATGCTACTGTTTATATTTTCATTTAATGCAAGGTTTTTGTTGATCATTAATCTAACTGTATGGGCGAATGGCCAAGTGGTTAGAGCGCTTGACTGCTGAGAAAAACATCGATGGTTCTAGCCGAACCCTCGGATCGTAGTTGGGATACTCCCTCACTGTCCACCCGACAGCAAAAGGGTACCTGGTGGCAACGCTAGGGAGTTGAGGCGGCGAGGAAAGGAACTGGCCTCTCTACCTTAGTATGCCGTTGGTTCAAGATAAGTGTCTTCTCTAACGGACACTTCCCCAACGTACAGAATCATACATTGGACTCAACTTGACTTTTACCTTTAATCTAGCCTTAATGTAATAAATCTATCATTTTTGTAAAAAGTTGGCAAGTCTATTTCTATGCGTGCGAACCTGGGAGGCTGTCAAATTGTTCATATCTCGCGCAGAATTCTTGAGAATTAGAGGATCTGAATGTACTTTCCGTAGATGTACTTTCAGTATTCATTTGAGGAACTGTTCAACATTATCAATCAGAATAGGGAATCATGTTAATGGTAGATTGTGTTACTTTTGTCATTTTAAAGCAATAGAAACTAATGTCAATTCCTTTATGAGAACCTACTAAATCGGATCTATTAGTACTTGTGATCAAGTTTTTTAGCACCTTGCATTGGATCCTTTATTACGTCAGTCATTTGTATTCTAATAGTTGTACAAAAGATTTTTATTTGCTTGAATTTCTGGTTTTTTGCTTGCAGAAGTTCACAGCCCCTTTTGATATTTTGTTGTAGAGAAGAGGAGAAAACAGACTGAATCAAGTGATATCAGAATGGTCTCTAGGAACACAACGGTTTCGCCTATGGGTTCAGTTCGAAAGGAAGCTGTATCAAGGCCAGTTGGTTCATTACAGTCGAGCAGTTCTAATTTGCCAATGGAAAGCAAAGGGAAATTGCAGGGTTCGTTTAGGCCATGGTCTGCCGTTGCTTCAGGTACCTTGTTTGTTTTTATTTGATCCCAATTCTTAAACAGTGGCCTTCTCAATGTCTCATTATGATTTAACGGAAAATTTCACAAATTCAAAGAGTCTTGTTTATTTTGGTAATTATCAAATGTTTCCTTTACTTTGCAATCATATGTGATGATGTCTTCTTTTGTGAATTCTCTCAGCCCCTCCAAAAGACATTCGAGTTCAGGTGAGATATTCATCATATATTAGATCTATGTTGTAGAATTGAAAACCAAGCTTGGTGCTATTCAATGTACCGTGTGTTGATGTAATCCTGTGTCATGCAATAGGTAGTATTGTATGGGTTCATCGTGCTTAAAGTACTTTTTACGGTGTATAGTCAGCGATCTTTGCAAATACTGTATCCGCAGTACCTTTATTATTTGCCAGGAGCCTGAAAAACCACGATGGGATTTGAACCGTGAAAATCCTGAGATCAGATTATATACAATGTTTCCTAGTGTTAAAACAGATACCTTAGATGAAATATTGGTTGCAATGAGGTACGTGTGTATGAATATCTGTATATGTTTACATACAATATATTTATCAGAAAAACTCGTTGATATACTTTTCCTTAGTGTAGATGTTTCGATTTAATATCTTCAGGAGTACTTATGTATATATATATATATATATATATATATATATATATATATATATATATATATATATATATATATATATATATATATATACATATATATATAACATCAAACTATATGTTTTCGCTCCAAAAGTAAGCAAAGATATAACAGAAAATAAACCACTTCTTCGTTCGTACCGGTTTCATCCGTTATGCGGAATCTTCAGCGAACTCTATATTTACATTATATTTATATAATATAATACACTGGTGGCCAAAATTAATGAGCCACCTTCAAAAAAAGCAGAATCTGGCAACATCTTGAAAATTTGGGTAAGTTAACAGCTGTGAATAAGGTTTTAAGGCATATATATGATCTGCATGGATTTGTTATTAAGATATATTATCTGTAAGGGGAGAAAAATTATGAAAGATGGTCTTTTTGAGCTAATATCTGGTTGCTCCACCCTTTGCCTTTATTATGGCCTCGATGCGATTTGGCATACTATCAATCAGTTTTTCAACATAATCCAGTGGAATCTTCTCCCATTCCATTTTTAGCTTTTTCAGAAGTTCTTGTCCGTTATTGAATTTCTCTTTTGTTAATTGCCGAGCAAGATGATCCCAAACATTTTCAATGGGGTTCAAATCTGGACTGTTTCCTGGCCATGACAAAGTGTTGATGTTGTTTGTGTGTATCCACTCTTTTACTACTTTTGCTGTATGGCAAGGAGCATTGTCTTGTTGAAAAATGGCCGGCTGATCCCCATAAAGATGCTGCATTGATGGCAAAGCACAGTACTTTAGTATCTTTAAGTAATGCTGTGCATTGACATTTCCGTCAATTTTATGCAGACGCCCAATACCATTTCTAGCAATGCATCCCCACACCATGATCCCACCACCTCCATGTTTCATGGTGGTGTTAAGACATTCGGGCAGATATTCCTCTCCTGGCCTTCTCCTCACAATAACAGGTCTGTCACTAACCAGGCAGAACCTGCTTTCATCACTAAAAACAACATTATCCCAAGCAAAGTTGCGATGTTCCAGAGCCCATTGTAGGCGCTTCTGTCTAGCTTTCTGAGAAAGCAGTGGCTTCTTCTTTGCTCTGCAGGATTTCAATCCAGCGTTTAGTAGCCTCCTTCTGATTGTTCTTGAACTCAATTCAAGTCCAATTTCCTCCTTGATCTCCTTTGAAATGTCTCTTGCAGACTTTCTCCGATCCTTTATACTGCTCTGTATGATTTTCCGATCTTCTCTTGGACTGGTCTTCTTCTTTCTCCCCCTTCCTGGCCTATCCTGCACATCCCCAGTATCTGCATACTTCTTAACTATTTCTTGCACTGTTCTTCTCCCAATCTTAAGTTGTTTTGCAATAGAATTTAAGGTGTATCCCTCCTCATTGAGTACAACAACTCTCATCCTCTCTTGTACATTAAGTCGTTTTCTGGTCACCATGCCTGAAATAAAGAAAGAGTCCAAGACAATTTAGGCCTGTCTGGTCTAACTGAGCTTCCTTTACATAAATAAATCAATGTTGATGAATTAAAACAAAGAAAAGTGTTGCAGGAGAGGCAGAACACAATGTAATACAAATGTTCAAACTAACCTCAACTTCCAAATCTTGTAACTGTTCAATAACCAAAGAAAATTGCCTTTCAAGCACACGAAACCTTCTTCTAGAGAGTACTGAAGCTACTTTGCATCATTTCGAGGCACACGGAAAAACTACTTCATGTTAATCTTCACAATTAAGAGTGGGTGACTAGAGGCCACATGTCATCTCTAACCCTACATTTCTGGCTGTACACTGAAAAAATATCTTTAAAAAGTAAGAAAATATTGAAAATAGCAAAATTATAGATTTTTCTAAGATTCACAGCAATAGTATGCCTATCAACAAAATTTACTACACTGTATCCCTCTTCATTTGTGAAAGAGAATGAATAACGTGATAAAATAGAGAAAATTCTGAAGTGGCTCATTAATTTTGGCCACCAGTGTATAATATAATATAATATAATATAATATAATATAATATAATATAATATAATATAATATAATATAACATAATATAATATAATATAATATAATATAATATTTACTATATATATTTACATTTATATTTACATTTATATTTATTTCTACAGTTATAACGTTGATGCTGCAGCAGAAGCCGTACGGACCTCGCTAATGTTGATGCCAAAAGAAGTTGCTTCCACTAAGGTAGATTCCATTGAAAAGACTGCTCTAGATCGTGAAAAATCTGGTCAGGTTCTCAATGCCAGAAGCAATATTGATGCAGTACATCAAAAACAGTCTCCGGCTGATTTGCGTTCAGGAAGTCCCCAAAGACCTTCCAAACAATCAGATAGTAATGTCACCCTTGTTGACCTAACAGACAATATTTTACCGGGTTATCAGTCGCTTACAGGGACCTCATATGCAGATTATCGAGCTGAAGCACAGGCACATGCAGCGATAAGAAAAGAGTGGCTACAGAAGGCTGCAAAAGCTTATACAGAGAAGCATAGTCACGCCGCATCCTATTGTGCTGAACAAGTGAGTTTCTTTTGTTTCAGCTCATTTTTGATTGGTTAACAAATGTAAAAGTGTATCGTTATATGGTGTTTTCTTTTGATGTTTTTTAATTTTTGACTGTGGTTTACAAGAGACGTAGTTACATTTGGTTTATTGATTTCAGTTTCTTGACTTACTTTCTTTTAGGCAAGGAAACAAGGTCTTTTAATGAAAGAAGCAAATAAACGAGCTGCTGGGCTAATTTTTTTAAATAAGTGAGTACTCTCGTGCACCATTAATCAATATATTACTTTCCCAAATTCGTATTTTCGACAGAATCGAATAATTGATTTGACCCTTATTTACTAGTTTTTAGCTAAACTTTACATCGTGAATATTAGTTTACTCCTTATCATGATATCGCTTGTATATCCAACACAATTTTACCCATCCATGCGGTAAGACATGATTCGGTAAACACAGTGTGTCTTCTGACAACACACACACACACACACACACACACACACACACACACACACACACACACACACACACACACACACACACACACACAGACACACACACAGACACACACACAGACACACACACACACACACACACACACACAAACACACACACACACAAACACACACACACACAAACACACACACACACATACAAACACACATACACACACAAACACACACACACACACAAACACACATACACACACAGACACACAAACGCACACTCAAACACACACACATACACACACACACAGACACACACACACAGACACACACACACACAGACACACACACACACACACACACACAAACACACACACACACACACACACACAAACACACATACACACACAAACAAACACACACACACACACACAAACGCACACTCAAACACACACACAAAAACACACACACGCACACACACACACAAACACACAAACACACAAACACACAAACACACAAACACACAAACACACAAACACACACTCACACTACAAATAACAATCAATAGTAAAGTAACTATGTAGACAATAGGTATTGATACTCCAATAGCAAAACATAATTTGTAAATGGTAACTTGTGATGAGAGTGAAGGAAGAATTCTTTGGTCTAACGTTTCATCCTTGCTTCTACAATTATAAAATAAATAGACTCATTCCTCATCATTGATGATCTTTAGTTGTACTCTACGAGTATACACGCTTAAGTGTTAGAGAGGAAGATTTATCATAGATCTTAAAGTAAATCTTTACAACTAATTCTTCTCAGGAATTCACAGCGAGGTGATCCAGTGTCCTTTGATTTGCATGGTCTTCACTGTGAAGAGGCTGTTGAAATGCTGGAAGAAATTCTCGAGCAAGCTGTAACTTGTAATGTGCTGAGTTTAACTTCATCAATTTAGTTGCATTTAATTTCATTTTATGATGATAACTGTATACCTTATTGCCCTTTTTATGCCGGCCCTTTTTACACCGCATCAGGAAAATTATGGCTACTAAGGGCCGGCGTGGAAAGAGTCGATAAAGTAGTCAATTTTTCACTTTTGCTGAAATCGCTAGGCATGTATACATGTTTATATACAGAGGTTATAGGTGAATGACCCAGTGGTTGGCTTGCAAGTTTGCAAATTTTCTACACCGGAAAGTTAATGGTTGGAAACTCGCCTCGGGGCATATTTTTCGATGCACGCTCACTGTTGACACTGCCCGCAGCAAATGGATACGTGACGGAGAAATAAAGACAAACGCAAACGGAGAAATAAAGGTGGCAAGGGAGTAACAAGCCACTCTTCTCGCTAGTAGACACTCCCAAACATACGGAATTGTATATGGGAATAGGTGAGTACCATGTACGATTTCGTACGTTGGGGGAGTGCCCGTTGGAGGGGCACTTATCCTGAGCCGCCGTCATAGTGAGGTAGGGTTGCCAGTTCCTTTCCTCGCCACCTTTAACTTCCCAGTGTTGCCACCAGGTACCCATTTGCTGCTGGGTGAACAGTGGGCGAACATCCCAACTATGATCCGAGGGTTCGGCTCGAACCATCGATGTTTTTCTCAGCAGTCAAGCGCTCTATCCACTTGGGCATCGGCCCATATATGGGGATACCGTAACTTTAATGCTCTTGAATCCCGAATAAAGGTACCCCTCCGCTTATTAATTTTTGAAAAAATTCCATCCAGGACATCCTTATTCCAGACCCTCCACTTATCATTTATCAGCCTGCAGCTCGATGGAGAAATCGTTTTATTTTTGTTTACAGTCCAAACAACGTGTGAAACCTATCCATAGCTATAATGATTAGAGAGATTATCCATCCACCTCGTTTAGTCCACCCCTCGGTTTATTAGACTTTTAAGAATTTTCCAACCACCCCTACTATTCCAATCCCCCGTCTATTTGGGATTTAAGAGTACAGGGATTGTGCCCTAATGTGGTATTGTTCTCCTAAGAGCGTATTTACGTCCATACATACACACCCTATTTACCCAGGCCAAATTTTGGCAGCAGAAAAGCTGATGTGGACCTATTAAATAGAAGATTAAAAACCCTAGTGATATGTTTAGTTGCAGATTTTTAAAATTTATGTGAAGCAAATCGGTAGAATTGTCACTAACACTGATATCTGATCGTCCGTAGTTAAAAATTTAATACATTTCTATTTGCACAAAAATAATCTCTAATATTATTCATAATCATCCTCCTTATTTGTTTTCTAAATTGCAATATGTTTAATGCTCTCATGCTTGATTATAACTGGCATTTATACGTTTATCTATTGATTTGCTTCCTTGCATCTTTTGTTTAATGCATTCCATATTATGTCATTTATATGCATTTCATATTATGTCATTTATATGCATTCCATATTATGTCATTTATATGCATTCCATATTATGTCATTTATATGTTTTCCATATTATGTCATTTATATGCATTCCATATTATGTCATTTATATGCATTCCATATTATGTCATTTATATGTTTTCCATATTATGTCATTTATATGCATTCCATATTATGTTATTTATATGCATATTCCTTATGATAGAGAGGTGGTCAACTAGTAACTAGCTATTTGCATTATTGCCATTGAGAGGCTATTATCTCTTCTGTCCAGTTTTTAACATTGATTTCTGAGCTTCTAGAATGGTTTAGCGTGACACTAGGAAAAACCTTTTTTCTTCATTACAAATTTTTCTCTTTTAGATCGCTTAAAGTACATCGACATCATAACTGGACGCGGTGCCCATAGTAAAGGAAAAGTAGCAAAGCTGAAAACTTCTGTCTTAAACTATCTTATTCAACATCAGTACAGGTAATAACAAAGCCTTGAAGCATAGATTTTTCTCACCTTTTTTATTGAATACTATGAATCGTTGCATACTGTATAGGATTACTGTATTAGGGGTGAATGCTTCAACGGATATGAAATTTAGGCCCTATGTTTGGGATGCTGGTTTTTGACATGTTCATTTAATTTTGAAATTATTTACCCAGTGACAGTTCAACAATGAATACTGATGACAGACAACATAAGTTATTGATTTTTTGATTTGATTTTTTACCTTCGACATGTTACTATATAGGTCAACATGAAATTAGTATGTGTAGGCCGACCTGAAAGCACTTGAATATGATATAGAAGTCGCTGCGTATCTATCTTTGTACATGGCATAGCCACACGGTATTCATATCAACGGACTGGGGGTATTTGAAGTACTTCTTCACTTAGCAGCATAGTATTGAGGAAAACCATTTTTTGGGTTGGTGAGATGATAGGTTCGTGTGATTTGGTCTTGAGGATAGCACTTTCGAAACTCAAGCCCAGAAGAGTGCTGACGGATGAGAAGTTTGATTAGATTTGAGTGCACACTGGGCATATGCGGCCTTGATTGCTACTGTATGAAGAGTGAGTTTTTTCACATCATGCAGCAGCTGGTCCTCAAGTTTTGAGTCATTTTGAAATCCCCTCACATGCTGCTCTTCCAGATAATCTATACTGTGTCTGGACCGGGAAGATGGCCAAGGAGCTCATCATGGTGCATGAAGCCGGAGAACCAGATTTAATCGGGGTGATGTCGAGAAGCCCAGGGCCTGATTGATGATCAGAGCTGTATTGTTTCCTTACAGCAGGAGACATACACGTTTTTTTATAAGAAAACCACTTTGTCTGAGCTTCAATTTTCTTAACTTTTCCCGAAATTGAAGCTGAGGGTTTCTTACGCCTTTCTTTACTTTTATTGGAGTAAACTGGCTAAAAGAGGTTACCATTATTTTTTGTAAAAAGTTTGATCTTTGCTATCAAAGGTTATCAAAGAAAAGTTTCGATCTGTGCAAAGGAGCTTGTAAAGACCGAGTTTATATCGATTTTTGACATGTAAGAAGGTGAATTTTGGAACTTGAGCCACGTGATTTTCTTAGCATTTTCTTAAGATTTTTGGCCTTTGAGCCTCATTTTCTTATAAACTTTTTTCTTATAAAAACAACATATATACCACCTCTACTCACCTTATTTCATATAGCTGCTGCGAGAAATTTCAAGTGTATTTGTTTTAGCATTCAAAGAAAGTGTGATGGCATTTTCTCAAATGTGCTATATTTTTACTGAAGCTGTAGACCTTTGTCGCAGCAAATTGAAGAGAAAATTGCATGTGAATTTGAAATGAGCTGCAGTAGGGGGAAATGTTGTCCCGTCCTCAGCACCCCTTATCTTTGAAGAGACTTCAAATATAAGGTCGAGGAGGCTGCCTGCTGATTACGTAACCCGTAGCCCCAATATGTGCACCTAAATACTTGCATCCAATACCTTAACCAATTCAAGTACTCTTTACCTAAGGAACAAGAATTTACTTATAATTTCACATCACTAATTATATTGTTATAAATTTGACCATTTTGTAATTTCAGGTATACGAAACTAAATGATGGTTGTTTTAGAGTTCATCTAAGGTGACAGAAGCATGGAATATTCGATAGCATCTCAACTGTGTTGCTGATTGGTCAATCGGCCTCGTGTATGTATATGCATGTATTTGTCTTGTGTTGTACTTCAGGTTTGATAGCAAAATATATCATACTGTACAAAAACGATAGAATAATTATATCCAAAAACGATAATGTATAAAAGGATTTTTTCAGTTGTTTAGGCTGGTGTCTCCGATATTTGTTATAATTAGCATTATTATCAGGCCCTCCAAGAGCCTTTATGGGGCCTGGGGCAAATGCAATACGCCTGACCCCTGATGACGTTAATATAGAATTTAGTTGATCTTAATTAGTTTAATGTACAAACAATGTATCAACCAACTTTAAGGAATTTTATAGTAATTATAATAAAAGTCACCGAAGAGCTTCACCCATGTCCCCCTCTCGGTGGCCCTGATTTTTATCATTATCATATTATTCGCCCCAGCAGGTCTATCTATAGATTAAACATCAATGCTGCTGGATCCACTAACTTTATTCGTGGCTTCAATTCTGAATTGTACATAAAGCTCTTAGGGTGATTTTCGATTATATAGCTTCTAGTTTGTATAATGTTTCTCTTGCGTTAACGGGCATTATCGTGCAATTTAACTCATCCATGTAACTAGGAATGGTTTGCTTCAGCATAGCAACGCTGCTAGGGGACCCTCATTATTCATGCCTCAGGTTGGGGCTGAAGAGAAATAGGTTGGGTAAATGATTTTTCGGGCAGCATTTAGGTTGGGTATATTATATTTTGTGTCTCTCAAAGGTTAGGTGAATAAAATGCATTCAGAAAATTATTCAGAAATAGCCCTGTATTGGTTGGGTAACTATTATTTTTATCGTGCAAAAGGTTGGGTAGCAACAAAAATTACCTAAGTAAACATGTCTCTTCAGCCTTAGGCATAAATAACGAACGGTCCCTAAAAAGACTATATTCAGAGACACATTCTAATATAGAATTGTAGGCCCTTCGTAAAACTTCATGTGTATGGCTGTAATCAATATTAGAAATATTATTTGCCTCTCAGAGAAATAGATATTAGACTATTTGGCTTTGTTATTCTCGTCGACAAAAAGGTTCCCAACCCCTGAGCAAAGCATTCCCCCATATTGTAACTGGGGTACAGAAACAGGGACTGTTTGAGAGAATTTTGCAGAATTCATGCGGGATTGGGTCCCCCCCCACTAAATGGTGCGAGCAGGCAGCAAGGGAATATCTGCATTTGCACTTAGTATTAGTTGCATGCCTAATTTAGTAGTTGAGATTATTGTTGTTGCCCCATGTTTTGTAGAAATCGTCGGTAATTTTTTGGCTTGTCTGTAAAAGTTGGAATAACGATCATTGTGTGTGATTAATTATGTTTCTTTTTTTGGCGGCTGTAATTTTGTGCTGCACCCCTTACTCAGAAGTCCTTTGGCGCACCACTGATTAGTTCCTGTATAGAGAGATAATACTTGTAATGAGTTGCGTGTTATTTGTCCCAATTGGTTTTGTTCGGTTAGGTTAATTAGTACCTTATATAATCTGTGAACTTATATTGGGTCATCAGCTTCATGATAGAGCTTTACCACTCTCTTTCTCTAGATCTCCCTATTACAGTAGAATCCCGTTAAGTCAGGCTGTCAAGGGAAATTGGAAATTGGTCCGAGTTAACGAATGTCAGGGTTAACTGAGTCTTTTACTAAAGTCGGATTTTCGTGAAAAAGTACGAAAAAGTCTAACATATCAAGATTTTGCTTAGTCATCTTCAGGCTGTTGATACAAATAATACACAGTCATATTCCTATAGACCATTTTAAAGATTTAATGATAACGAAAGTTCTCCACTGCTTTTGAACAAGGTTTGCAATTGTCATCTGTTTCATTGAACGAGTAAGCTCCACCGCAGTTAAGGAGGATGCATTCAAAGTGATTCGTCCCATTTCTCCACTTTCTGTGAACATGGAAAAGCTGACAAGTGTTTTTTTATTTGCCACTTTCTATGAACATGGAAACGTCACAAGTGTTTCTCAGTAGCCTGTTGAATTTCTGTTGTTTTCCTCTACTTCATCATAAATCTTAGATTTCCCTCAAACAGTCCTGACGACGTCTGCTTTGGAAATCCATGCTTCCGTCAGTTTTTAGCACTCGTTTCTCCTCTGTTTAGACGAGTACTCGAGCATTCCACTCTAATAGACCTTTTAAACTTTCATTTCCCACAAAACTTTCAAACCGTAGAATATTAAAAGCTACATTTCGGGAAAATGGAGTAACTAATCCGAGTATAGTGCTGTATTTTGGCCGAAGGGACTTATAGAATCGGTACGACCTAGCGAAAGTCCGACTTATCCGGGATACGACTTAAACGAAATTTCTTCGCCTGATTTTTGTGGATAAATCCAAGGAGAATAAACAATCATTCCGACTAAGCGAAAGTCCGACTTATCCTGAGTCCGACTTAAAGGGATTTAACTTTATATCCATCAGGTGTTTCTTAGGTATCTATTCGCCTTTGTGTGGAGAGTGAACGACTATT